>SPJY01021906.1:1251741-1493117 GCA_005191435.1 Raddia distichophylla
GCCCACAGAAAATATCTGGCTTTGAAACTTGGCGGCTACGAAACCCTGGACAGCTGTCGCTCCCCCGAACTCTCTCGAACTTTGGACAGGTGTACTCGCTCTAGATGGTTCGCTCAAGACTGACACCTAGCACTCTCGGAACCCCTATGACCTGTGCTCAGTGGGACCCTGCAACCAGAGAGATGTTGTCGATCTGCTGAGTTGGGCCGAAGACGCACACAAGGAAATCAGAGAAACTATGAAACACAAAGTCCTTATCCTTGGCGTTCCAGCTGTACGGCCTAGTTGCCATCAATTACCAAAACCATTAAGCCCATGGGGAGGTTTGATCTTACAAGCCGACTACCTTGGCACCGGGTGGAGAACTAGAGGAGGAGCGCCTAGATCTGGAGACAGAGGGGTCCAGCCCATCACCATACGTGTCTTCCGACACCACCACCAAAGAAGAAGGATGGAAAAGTTTTGTTGGAGCCGCCCTTCCCCCTCCCCTCTTTATCCTCGAGCCCTACTTTCTCCAGATCTGTTTGCGCGTATGGTATAATGGTGGAAAATGTTTGGGAAGATGATTTTCACTAGATTCCGTAGCTACAACATATTTTGTGTGAATGATAGTTGGCTGCGGATGAGGGATTGGGGTTAAATACCACCAATCTGGGGATTTGGGGATTAGGGTTCATGTCAATTTGTGCATCTGTAGTATTGATGGCTTCGATTGTGCATGTTTATGCCCATGTTGATTGCACATTGCGTGATATATGCCTTGGTCACGAAATTAAGTTCCATCGTCGTCACATTGTAGGGTTTTTGTTCGACGCAGTTTACATTTAGGTTTCTTCAAGGTGTGCAAAATTTGACGAACAACAAACATTTTGTTTAAATGGCATACTCTGGGAAGGAATCAACGGACATTCTCACTGCTCTAATTGATGTCGTGGAGGACGCTGAGCTGAGCTAAAGAAACCGGCAGAGCTTCATTTTCGTTCTAGCGTGTACCCTGCTTCCATGTTGGTCAACTCGGCTATGCTGGACATGGAGGTCATTGCAGAGCAGCTTGATAGGTTGGCTCTAATTGCCTGAGACAAATGCAGCTGGGTCGATCATGCTACACAACAATGCCATGGGCAGTCCGGCCTGCAGAGCAACATAGAAGCTCCGCAACTAGCCAAGCCACAGCCTACCATTGATGATGACCGCAATCCCTAGGATGACATAGACCCTTTCGACATGGTCCTGTCAGATATGGATTCGGGCAACGGCGATTCTTCGGAATGTCTGCAATGTGTCCTTCAAGAGAATGGTGTCGACTACGATAGCGATTAGTTAGGGTTGTATGATCATACCATGTTATGTGTGCCATGGCTAGGTGATTCTAAATGCATGTATGTCTTGTGTTTGCTATATGTTTGATGCATTGCTTGCTTGTCAAGAAGTAATCGTCATGTTTATGTTGTTCTGCTATAAACCTTCCTCGTGATGGCTGCAAGTATTGTGAACCGAACTTTTTATAGTTATTAATATCTATTCAATGCCATTTGTCGAATGGATTATGTCGCATTATTATTGGTTATGTTTATGTGGGTGCTCAAATGTCTTAAGTACAAATTGTGGGATGCAATATTTGGAATTGATTTTTTGTCCAATGGATTATGTTTTCTTCATGTCGGCTATGACATTATCACTGATTGTTGCCCTTTTGTCAACCTATGCATGCGTCTAATGGACGAGGAGGCTTTCAACCGTTTGATGAGTACCAAAGGCGGCCGTCCGCAGCTCACTTCTGCTCCTATTCCTTTGCAACCTGCAACAACAACGTCTCAACCATGCACCAAGGGATCAACCTACCCCGCCAGGCAATTCACATTCATACCTTCGGGGGCATATCAACCATACCACCACATATGTACATGACTGCCACAATGCCAGGTTTGATGGTTCAAGGGGTTCCATATCCTTAGCAAGGAGGTACGCAGGCCGCCGTTCATAGTTCATTTTCCAGCATGGAGTGTGAGTGGTTCATCGCATGTTGTGTCCTTCTCATAGAAAACCTCCAATGAGAACTACGTGGATGAGACTGAAGCAGACGAGGCACGGGAGGTGGAAGCACGAGGTTTGAGAGGATGCAAAGAGAAGCAAAGAAAGGGGAAGGAGAAGGCAGTGTGCACTGCAAGCTTGCAAGGCTGAACTGGTAACTACTCGGAGAAGAAGGACAAGATCTTAATGTCAGTTTGGTTGAACACATCGTACAATCTAATTGTGGGTAACAACCAGACTAGATAGAACTTCTGGAGCACAATCTAGAAGGAATTTGATCGTCACAACGACAGAGCAAAACCAAGAGACCAAAAAAACAAGAACGTCATCATCTTTGTTGGTTGCCACCATAGAATCGAGAGCCGCCATGAGAGTGGAAAAACAAAAAAAAAAGACAAGGTAATTTAACATAGGTTGTGCATTATCTTCCATTTCGAACTAGGAGGCGAGCAGTGTTCGCCTCATTAGATTCTCGGAGGTACTCCTCACCGAAAATCTTCACAACAACCTCCACTGCAAAAGTACGTGTGCATTGCAGGATGGCCATCTCGGCGATATGAAGATACTCGTCACCGTCGATCCCTGTCGCAGCCATAGAGCTTGTGCTCCTGCATATGCTCGACCCCTTCTTCCTCATCTCTTATGACATGTTATGCCTAGGCCCAAGGGCGTTGTTTGGGCATGACTGGAGGCGCCATGTTGCACATTGATTCCATTGTCATGCTCCACTCTAGGGTCCCCAACCGCACCATCGCCATGCACATGTTGCATTCACTTTCCAACACAACAGCACTCCTTTTTTTATTTTTTATGATTTTTTTCTGTAACTCTAATGAAAAGTTGTCAACACGAAAAAGATGCATCTCGATATTATCTACAATTTTTATGTACAACATTTACTTTTTCGAAGAACAAAAAGACCTTCGAAAGTAGAAAAACTAAAGAAGCGCAAATCTATGTGACCCGGTAGAAAAATAACCCTCGGGAGCACACGCCACTGATTCGATGACTGGTCTAGTTTTAAAAACTTTAAAAGCCATGTTTGTTGGTAATCTGGAGATACGGGAATTTCATCAAGTTTGCTGGGCCAAAGACAAGGCCAGCTACGATTTTCGGCCCGATTAAACAACTAACAGAACCAATTGTGATTTTGAGCCCCTTGCAAAAACTGCAAGATTTGTTAGTGATCTAGAGATGCGGGGATTCCATCAAGTTTGCAGCAACTTCAACTACTAGCATTCGGAACCAAGAAGAAGCATTCGAATGTCAAACAGTCGATCCCTTCGGAATAGCCATTTTGATGGTCTCCCATGAAAAATCGGGGGCATCGAGATTGATGCGAAAGCTCATCATGAAACAACTCTGCAGATGCTTCACGAGATACCAGTACTACCCCAGCAAACAAGCAAACGACATCGCTGTACACGGCCACTGAGACGAGCTAAAAAGTCTGCACTGTGCTGTGCTGACAAGATAGATGCCTTCTTTCCTCTCTCTCGCGCTGTCTGTGATTAGGATGAACTGATGAACAGCACACGACACTCGAGACGGCCAAACATGCAAGCATTGCATACATGATTCCATCGATCGCATCTTGCACTAGCTGATACCAACCTGGCAACATAGCAAAAACAGAAACAGCATGGAACTTTTATATAAGGTCATTGGGGTAATTAAAAAAATAAAAGAAAAAGGGCATGCCACGGCAAAGTTGATTCTGAAAAAAAAATGCCACCGCAAAAATGTTTAAATCTGAAACGCTATTATAAACTGTTGAGACGTACACGGATGATATTACGAAGTACTTCGAGAATAGACAAACTCAAAATACAGTACAATATACAGTCAATATACGGTCTGACAAATAGATCCCGTACGTCATACTCATCTTCTCCTTCCTTCAACTTTTCCCATCTCCCAATTCACTTCGACACACCTCCCCATTAACTCCAGCAGCACCACCATCCTCTTCGGCCACGGCGAACAGCGCCGCTCCGTGCTCCGACGAATCCGCGTGCGTCGCAGCCGCCTTCCACCACAATGTGTGCCAACGCCACTCGCCTCCCCATCTCCCAACATCGGCGCTGCCACCGTCCTCTCAAGATCCGGCGAACAGCGCACGTCATAGCCACCCTCCGCCGCCGTGCTCGTGTCGCGCCACCGTCTGCGAGCCTGCGGGGATAGAGGTCGGAGCCACCGGAAGAAAGAACGAAGAGATCGGTGTAGATAGAGGAGCCGAAGCAGAGAGAGGGGGAGAAAAGAAGATAATTAGGACGCATCGGATCCACCCGTCAGACATTGGACTATTTTTTGAGCTCGTATATCCTCGAAATGGTCAGTAATAGCATATGTGCACGTTTCATACAGTTTATAATGACATTTCAGGCATAAGCGACTTTGTGGTGGCATTTTCGCTCAAGAGTCAACTTTGCAATGGCATACATGCCTTTTTCAAAAAAAAAATGCCTCCAAGAACGCAAAAAAAAAAAATCAGACTTTCAGAGCCGTCTCAGGCCCGGCTCAGCACTCAGCTGCTGCCCTCCTCTTCCTGCTCACTGCTCTTAGCTGCAAGAACAAGAACAGGGTAGCAAGGATCAGACCAACTCATCAACATCAGAGTGAAGGAATTCAGCTTGGGATCACTGACCGACAACGCGTTCAGATCGGAGCTCCTGAGCACGCGCAGCCTCTTCGCGGTGGACATGAACATGCTGCAAGAACACCGCAACAAGGGCCCATTTTTTTTGTCAGTTTCACAGCCGCAAGTTTGCAACACTCCAGAAATTCATTGGTTTGCTCATGATGAACATTGAACTCACTCCCATGGGACGTCTCCGACCAGCATCTGGTCACCCTCATCGTCCTCATAGACCAGCGTGTACTCGCCACTGCCGTCCAGTAGCCCAGTGATCGCCTTCTCCTCCTCCCCTGCGCAGCTCTCGCCTCCAGCAATGGTGGGATCCCTTTGAGCTGGGCACAACAAACACACGGAAGCAAATTTAGATTCCCCACACCAACATGAAACTGAAGTCCCCAATCTCGCAAGCTGCAGAGTGCAAACACTAGCATCCACACCGGCGAGGAGGCCGCGGAAGAGGAGGTCGACGACGGCGGAGAGCCGGTCGTAGCTGCCGTGCGCCGCCAGGTCGACCTTCCGGCCGATCGGGACGCCGTCCATGTTGATCTTAACGAAGAGGCCCTTGTAGCCGTGGCCGGCCGCCGTCTTGGGGTTGGCATCGGCGGCGTCCTTGCCTCCACGGTTTGGCTCCTCGGTGGGTGGCTTGGACGACGACGAGGAGGCGAGGTTCCGCCGGAATGACCGCACCGGAGGCCATCCGACCACCGGAGCAGCTGCCGCCGGCCTGCTGCGCATTGCCAAGGAGAAAAGTTAGGATCTTGGAGTAGCAGATTGGCTACTTTCTTGCACACCTCACCGCTCACCAGTCACCATTATAAAGATTTCTCAAACACGGACGCATGTCGCTTGATGATGCAGCACAACGATTAGTACTTGTAATTGGTATGAAACGAATTATTTCGGACAATTATCGAATACTAAAATCTAAAGTAAACTGAGCTACTAATACAATATGTGTGTTAAATTATTCTCTTGCATATCGGTTGTGTCAAGTTGCCAAAGTCAGAATTTTACTGCATGCTTATTTTCCCGGAGTAAATTTTTTTAACAACCTTCGCTAAAAAAAAACTTTTAACAGCCTTGTTTGGCACTAGTGGCACAATTTCTTCAGTTGAAGGAGAAGTGAAAAATCGTAAGATAGGCACAAAGAAGCTAAACTAATAAACTACTAGCACACAACAAAGGATCAGCCAAGAAACTAACCAGACAGCAAACAAGGAAGATTATCCATGAACATTAAGCTGCTAACTAGCAGTAGTTTACCTTGCCTTGAAGCCATTGCTTCCCTTTGCTCCATTAGCAGCAGCAGCAGCACTGCCTGCCTTCTCCTCCAAACCTGAAACAACCAAACAAAGCATGAACCTTTCGAGCAAGAACAGGATCAAACAAAGAACAAGAAGCAAACACGCATGATGCAGCACCAGCACCTGCTTGGTCCTGTGATCTGGAGAAGTAGCCAGGGAGGCCAAGGCTCAGCTCAAGGCCCCTCTCTTCGTCCACCTCCCTGAAGCCGTTCCAAGCCATCTCTCTCTCTCTCTCTCTCTCTCTCTCTCGCCCGACCTTCTCACAAGTCACCAGTCACAGGCTGTCTGAAGCACAGAGGGGGAAGCAGCAATGAGCAACGAGAGCAGCATATATAGGTGAGAGGGTTTGGGTCGGGTTGGGTTGGATGCATGACAGGAAGGGAAGGCTGCAAGAAGAGGACACAACTGGAGCTGCGCCCGAGAAGCAGGCAGAGACCGAAAAGGCCAAAGGCTTGTGAGAAGGGACAAGGTTCGAGAAAAGCATTAAAAGGAAGCCATTTGTGGCAGTGTATGCATAGCCCACATGGAGAGAGGGCAAATCAAAGCAGCGGAGGAAGATTTAGGCCCCGTTTGATAACAAAGTATTTTCGTAGTTTTTAGATAAAATCATGGTTTTGGAGAGTTCCATGATATTTTATACAATGGGTTGTTTGGAAGCAACCCCAAAAACTCTGTTCTGAAAAACATAGTATTGTCAATACCATGGTATTTTTGGAGTATTGTAGACTCCACTCCAATCTAAAGTTTTCTCACTTGTGCTAGCAAACCATAGTATTGAAAAACCATAGTATTTTATGGTCATAGCAAAACACAAACCATGGTATTACAATACCATAGTTTTAAAAACTTTGTTGCCAAACAGGACCTTACCTGTAAACCATCCAATTCGACGGTCTATATCCAAACGATATAAATTTAGTCTGCTTTTATGTCCACGATACCGTACGCGCAAATTTGTTATCTCAGCGATATTTTAACTATTTTATCTTCTTTTCCTGCCATTTAGCTCCTTTTTACTACTGAAATGACTCTTTTGCCCCTTGCCATTGATCTAATATTATGCCCGATTTTCTCCTGTTATTCTCCAAGTTTCTTCGCAGTTGCCCCCAGTGGTGGAGCCAGCCCAACTGAGGAGCCTGGGCTCAGGGTGGCTAGGCCTTGGCTCCGCCCAGTTGGGCCCGGGCCACTTGTCACAAACGGCCGCAGCGGAGCGCCGGCCACACCGGGTGGCGGCAGCTCGGCTGCCGCCGCGCCCGGTGGCGGCCGCCACCCGGGGTGGCGGGACCCAGTGCTACTTTTGTAATTTTTTTTCCCTGTGGATTATTTTATAAATTTTCTATTAACTGTTGATTATTTGGGGTATTTTTCCGTAGATTTACGGACAAAAATTACATGGCACCGGTGCCATGTATCTCTCCATGGCACCCTCTTTTCTCTCTATCTCTCCTCCTCTTTCTCTCTCTAGCGCCTTTTCTCTCCCTCTCTATCTCTCTCTAGGTGTCATGGTGGCACCGGGTGCCACAAAATTTCTTTATGTAGATTTACATGTAAGCCACTTAATTCTACTGTTTTTATCCAAACGACATAAATTTAGTATGCTTTTACGTCCACGACACTATACGCACGAATTTGTTATCTTAGCGACATTTTAACTATTTTATCTTCTTTTTCTGCCATTTAGCTCCTTTTTCACTACTGAAATGACTTTTAATTTGCCCTTTGCCATTGACCTAATACTATGCCCGATTTGCTCCTTTGTTATTCTCCAAGTTTCTTCACAGTTGCCCCCCAAGGTAGGCCGCCGCCGCCTCCTCCTCCGACGGCGGCTACGATAAATATATATCAAAATTGATGAATATTTGTCAAAAATGATGAATTCCTATAAAAAATTGATGAATTTCAGTAAAAAAAATGATGAATTCCAGTCAAATTTGGTGTTTTGTCAAAATCGATGAATTTCTATCAAAATTGATGAATCTTGGTCAAACTTGATAAATTTATATAAAACGATGAATTTCTATCAAATTTGATGAATTTCAAATCTCTTAAATATTATTTTCACACATCAAACTATTTTCTTGTTGCAAATTACTCTAATCAGTTATTTAAGGCACTTTTGGATTAGCTAGTTATTTTGCTGTTTTTTGACTAGACAATGGGTAAGGGACAGAAGGGTCATTTCAGTAGTGAAAAAGGAGCTAAATGGTAGGAAAAGAAAGTAAAATGGCATAAATGTCGTTGAGCTGATAAGTTCGCGTGTACAGTGTCGTGAATGTAAAGACATAATAAATTAATATCGTTTGGATTAAGGTCATCGAATTAGATGTCCTTTAGATAAATCTCCCCAGAGCAGCCGGCCTTTCGGTCTCTCTCGCGCCTCTCTCTCTCTCTCTTCAAATTCCCAATGCAATGCTCCCCTCTCCACAGTCTAGGGAGGAAAGAATGTGCCCACT
Organism: Raddia distichophylla; assembly: GCA_005191435.1. NCBI lineage: Eukaryota > Viridiplantae > Streptophyta > Magnoliopsida > Poales > Poaceae > Raddia > Raddia distichophylla. Next base: position 1,260,168 of record SPJY01021906.1, read on the forward strand.
ACTCCCAGGTCCCAACTCTGCCGATGCTATCATTGTTTTACACCTGCCTCTCTCTGTGTCTCTCCTGAAAGCTGAAATGACCTTTTGAAAATTCTCGCCATCTTCCCTTTCTCTCTCCACAGATGCTCTGCATCTCTTCACCCTTTCCCTACTCGCTGCCTTTCCCTCTGCTGTCTGGTTTCTCTCTCTAGCTGTGCCATGGTGGGCCATGCAAAGTAGGTGTGCAGCGCAGGAACGGGGATACGGGCAGGGAGCGGTTCCAGGGGAGGGACAGGGTCCGGGGAAGGCAGCACGAGAGCATCGACGCACGCAACAACTTCACCGTTCACAGACGCAGGAGGGGTGGCAATGTGGCATGCAGAAGTGAACAAGGCATCCCTTCCCCTCACCCTCTCTGAATCCTCGTGCTCTTCGAAATGGACTACGAAAGTTGCTCCTGGATTGCGTTAATGCGTTTCTATAGAGCCTCCATAGAATTTACAATCTATCCATTTTATTAAAAAATTAATACATTACGGTATGTTCTAAAAAATTTCTTCTGTTAAACACATACTCCATCCCAAAAAAGTTAGAGCCACCGTATTTTCCGGTGTTTGATAGAGATGTTCTAAATATGCTTAGTTAAATTTTGATTTTTTGAGAAGTTAACCTGTTTAGCCTGTTTTTAACCATTGTCTGAAACCGCTTTAAGAAAAAGAAAATCGAGAAATTTGGATTTTGAAAGCGCCGTACCACCATATGTAATAAGGCGTATGACATCAAGACAAATATGTTGGCCTTTTAATACATTTATCTAAAGTCTCTAAGCCATTTTTTAAAACTCTCAAACAAAAGTATAGTGAAGCAGGCTAAAGTAGACAGCAACTCTAATATCTTGTAGTCCAGATTACCGTTAGAGTCCGTTGACCATGGTTTTCTGTTTGAGCCCGTTGCAAATCCTACCATCTCGTAACATGTCTCCTTAATACATTTATCTAAAATCTGTAAGGCATTTTTCAAAACTCTAAAAAACAAGTGTAGCAAAGCAGGCTAAAATAACTGGCTACTACAAGATCTCGAAGTCTAGATTTTATGTTAAGAGCTATAGTGATCCAGCTATCATACGTTGCGATCATACCATCTCATGGACCGTTAATGGTCTGACTCCCATTAAGCTCATATAAAGACCAACACTTAGTCTCAGACACAGGTCTTCAATATCCATTGCCCCAACTAGAGTTACAACCAAGGTTTTAGCCAACTCAACCCTAAAAGACTAGCCTTACAGATTAGAGACGCCTCTAGCTTTTAAGTTGTGCGCTTCCATCATCAATATTCGATGTGTAACTAAACTCAATAATCAACCCCCTCGTACATCAAAACGCATCCAACAATCATATGCAATCTCCAGAAGATATTCCAGGTTACATACCCATTGCGATTCTACCATCTTGTGGCCCAACAATGAATGGTTTGGCTCCCCTAAAAAGCAAAGCCTAATCTTAGGCCGACGTCTCTTACATCTATGGGTCCAAGTGGAGCCACAACCAAAATCCTGATCTAACTTAACTCAAAAGACTAATCTGATGGGTAAGGGACATCCCACCTTTTAAGTCGCGCTCCCTTTCACCAATATCTGACGTGAAACTAAATTCAACATTTTCAATAATTTTGCTTCAACGTAAAATAATAGATTGACCCGAAGATACAAAACAAGTAAGAAATGCAATAATCCGAACGTGTGCCAAACAACAAACGGAGAAATACATGAATTTTTAGAATTACTTTGAAATTTGAAATAACATTTACTTCCAAGGAACAAATGTGATAATCGACTTTTCCTATATAAAAAGGGAGAACATGGGAAAGGTTTTTTGTCCATATTTACTAATCAAATGATAAATATTCATTAAATTCTTATAAAGAAGAATATCTTTTATTTTAATCAAAGGGGGCCTAAACATTATGAAGCAATTGCTGATTGCCACTTAATATGTCATATTAATTAAATCCTCGATGGGTAATATTCGAAGTGGCAAACCACAAGTAGATATAAACATTTATTGGCCTGTTATAAATGATTTTTTAAACTTACCTTCTTCTTTTTTTTTAATCACCAATCTCGAAAGCACCAACACTACTTTTAGACCTTTTTTATGTTGAAGGTTTATGTATAAGCTTAAAAAACTAAATGTAATAGGTAGAAACTCAAGTCACTTTGAAAAACTCTCAGAGTTCAGTTTGCAAGTAAGGCTCTATCCTTTTCAGCTTAACAGCTTAACGACTTATTTATGTTATGAAAAGACATATGTTTTGAGTTTTTTGAGTTCGTTTTTTCACTGTTTTAAAAGTGGGCCCTAACGCTTTAAAAAACAAGTTAAACGAAATGGATCCGAATCTTGAGACTACCTCGAGAAGCTATCGAAATTCAGTCATTTGAGTCGTTCAGTTATTCAGCTGTTTAGATCAGCTTAAAAGAACAGGACCTAAATCAACTCTAAAGTAGACTCGTTCTAAACTGATCATGTGGTATTTTAAAAAGCCAAACACTTACTTATTTACAATATTTTTAAGAAATGTTGAAGTAGCTTCTCGATGTTAAATTTTAGCAATTTAGCTTAGCCTTCTAGAACATGTTTAAACACTAACCATACAACTTTTCAGTATATAAAAATCTATTGTGTATATATGTCATATCTAGACAACATATTTTGAAACCATTTCTCAAAGCTTGCAAAGTGTTGCCAAAGTGTTGATCCAGAGATTCCACCTCATCAAAACCTAATATTTTAGCTTAGGCTTCTCTAATACAAGTACTAAACACTGTAACAAATAAAATATAAAAAGAGAAATATGGATGAATTGTAAAAATAGGTGTAAATATTGGATAAATAACTGATAGGATCCTCAATTTAAGACTAGCATTAGAGATTATTACACAACCTTGCTACTAGGTGCAGTTCGAGGTTACGTAATAGATCTAAACGTAAAGAACAGAGAGATACAATTATACAAAGATATAGGGTGGAATGATTCTTTCTTTCTTTTTTTCAGGGATGTATAATGAGGAGAACCCCTTCTCCTTTTATAGTATTTGTGACTCTTTACATATTCGACAAGAAATTCACGTGACAGAGATACCTCGGCCATTCAGCAACCGTCTAAATAAACAAAGATCACACTAGATCTGGGGCCTGCAGACACGGGTATCGGGGTTGTTCATTTGGCAACAGGATTGGGTCGAGTCATTTTAAGCACATGAGGTAGAGATAGTGACATATGAGAGGGAGCACGAGGGGGTTAAGATGGGATAAGATAAGCTCAGCACTAGCACAGGCTGCTTTACCAATTGTTTAATCTCTCTTTAACCAAGCCTTAGGGAAAACATGGCCGTTTTGCTAGTTGCCCAGCTGGATTAAATAAGAGTAAGAGAAAATCTATAGATATAATAACATGGAAGATGTAGCGCTAGCTTGTGATGTCAATATATATAAATTGATAAATGATAATGCTTAATTTGGTAACATGGGTGGATGTTTGCTTTGGCTTTTGGTACATAGCCTGTTTCTTTGTTCATGGGAGGTTAGCTTGGCCAAATGCCCCCCAAAGGAACTGAACATTGAACCAAGACATACCATGATGAAGGGGAGCGTTTCTGCAAAATTTCTGCATGTGGCAAATTGCCTGAAATGCACATCAAAACTAAGGGAAAATATTCAGTGCACAAGTTTCTTTAGTGCACAAGTTTCTTCAGTGCACAAGTGCAAACAGATGATCTTAGCCCTTGGATCCAGTTTGAACAGTGTAGATATAATGAGGTGGAACTCACCTTTGCCACTTATGCACTTGTATTGCAAACCATAGTGATTGTTTTTTCTGTTTGTGTGTTTTCTGTTTGTGTGTTTTAGCTGGACCGCCAAGATGAGATCCAAGGGCTAAGATCAACTTTTGCACTTGTGCACTGAAGAAACATGTGCACTACATTTATTAATTAGTAATTTTAGTGGTGGTAGCTGAATTGGGATGGTGGCGGCTACAGGGGCGAGAGGGAAGCTAGGGAGGACGTGGAGTTGTGGATGGCAGATGGCTACACCACTACGGGAGCTGTTTTTTTTTTCTCTTGACAGAAATAGGAATGTATAAAGTTTTATTGCTCTAAAAAAAAAGAAAAAAAAAGAGAGGTCTCAGATCATGTTTCGTTTACTCCAAAATATATTTTGGTGTGAAAAAGTCTCTTATATGGAAATCCTTGCGTGCAATTCTCCGGTTCTTTTATCCACTAAAATTGTTTAGGTCAATAACCCAGCAAAATTAATAAACAGATTTAAAGTCTGGTACAATCCATTGTGATGTCAGTATAAATTAAAATACCCATCCAAAATTGTTTGGGACATTCGTATTGTCGAAGAAACTACATATCAATATTTCATTCGTACAGGAAATGCACATGTCTGGAATATTGGATTGGCATCAAGAATTCCTATACAAATATTTCCTATCCACCGGATTTGCTCAAATCTAATGGCATGCTGGATTCCATTGAGAATGCACAATGCATGCGCTTTTCTCTCTTCCCTTCTCCCCTTCCAAAGATAATATTAAAATGGATTTTCTATGCTCATGCCATTATAAAGTTTGATTTATTCTGAATTGCCATTACAAAACGTATATTTATATTAATGCCATTCTTTTTGCAACTATTTATCACGGATGCCATTGTGGAGCATTTCGGGTGATTTACGAATTATACGAAACCAAAATACAGGACAAAATACATCATAACAGATGGGGTCAGCATGTCATACCGTCAACATCATCTTCTTCCTCCTCTTCTTTCTCTTCACTGCTCTCTCTTTCACCTCCACGGTCGCGCTAGAGAGATGCCACGCCGCCGGCCTTCGCCGCCGCCGACACGCTGCCGCTGCCAACTACCGCCTCCGCGCGCCGCCGAGCTCGCAGCCGCCACAGAGCTCGCGCCGCCGCCGACATGCTATCGCCCCTACGCCCTGCCGCTACGCCGCCGAGCTTGCGTTGCCACCGCCGAGCCAAACTCACGCCACCAAGGTCGCTGGGGAAGGTGGGAGGAAGGAGAAAGGAGGAGGAAGGAGGGTAGAGGGTGACAAGTGGGCCCCACGTGTCGGAGACCGTATTTGTTTCATATTTGGCTCGCGTAAAATACAAAAATCTAAAAAAAGCTCAAGAATGGCATCTGTGATAGATTATTGCAAAACTAGTGGCATCTATAATAATATTGACTTTGTGATGGCATATCCAAAATAAGCGAACTTCATAATGGCATGTATGAAAAAAAATCCTAAAATCCCTATATTTATTGTATAGAGCACTCAAGAACTTATTTTTAATTTATTTTTTCATACAATTCATGTAACATTTCAAGAGGAATGTCATCGAATTATTCTAGCCAGTCGTCTGCAATAGTTCATGTTGCCGATATCGAGCCCTCGTTATTAACTTTTTGCATAATTTAAAAGTTCCAACCTCTACCTCGATCATGGAGACTATAAAAATAGTCCAGATAGTCTTCATTAGCAATGGCTTAGTGGCTTTTGTTTTTCCATAGTTTATTAGAGCTTTTGGTTCGATTTTACTATTTACAAATATTCACGACCCCACAGTGGTATATTTTGTTGAGCATTGCCTGTAGAGCTGTGCTAAAGTACTGAGATTTGAGAGGCTCAATTCACACAACAATTTTGAGAAGCATACGTACAACTTTAAGAAACCGAAACGTTTGATTTGACTAAACTTTGAATCCCTTGATGCTACCTCGAGATATTCAAGTAAACTAAAGTCAAAAGCATTTAGAGCATCCCAAAAACCCCTCTAATGAATAGTGTGCTTTAGAGGGGATATAGAGGGGCTTTTGGAGATGATGCTCTTAGCTCCGACAAATGACCATAACACATTATCCACAATCGGCTCCATAAATCTTCAAAAACAGCAAATACAAGAAAAAAAATTAGAAAAAAAATCGATATACGCCATTATAAAGTGGTCAAATATGAGATATGTCGTTACTTAACTGAATGTCCGCTATGTGCCATTACAAAGCTGCGTTTTTTCAAAATATGTCATTACAACGTTGTTAAGACATAATCTTGCTCTAATCCTTCTTCTTTCTCCCTAATCCTTTTTTCTTCCTGTCTTTTTCTTCCCTCTCAACCCCTCCTTCCTCAGGTTCCTCCCCGCCACCCCCTTTTCCTCAGGAGTGTGCCAGAGCACAGCGCAGGATAATCGGATCAGCAACCATGGGAAAGAAAAGCACACAGAGCAGAGAGACACATGTTTTGGTTGCCTATCCCATTGGTTTAGCTGGGGACAGTGTACCGTTCTCTATAATTTTTTTATCGAGTTATCACTTATATCGAATTGAGTATCAAGAGTATCGATCATCGAATATATATTGTGGTATTGAGTCGGGGGTATTTGGATGGGTACAGGGGGCAGGGTAATCGAAGGAGGTATTGCCGAGTATCAGAGTTATTGTTACGTATTGGATTGAATATAAGGTATTGCTGAGTAAGAAGGGACATCGTATTGAAACTAGAATTAGGACAAGGACTTAGAAGAATTGTGCGCGGAGTAGCTTACTAGTGTGGGCAGCTCGACAGGCAGGACATCACTGAGGCAACTCGCGCACGGGAAAGCGCAAAATTACTCGCTCAATGCGTTGGAGTTTTTCATCTCACTCACCGTCCAAATTCACGTGCACGATACAGCGTTAGGGCATCTCCAATGGTATAGCCAACTATTGATTATAAAAAAGCTCCATGTCATCTATAGATGACTTGTAGAAAACATCTCAAATAGATTAGCTATAGCATTGGCTATTTAATTTAATATGGGCCCATGTGTAATAGATGCAATGCACTTTATAATTCGCTATAGACAGGCTATTAGTTAACATCCAGCTTTTATCTCTCTCCTCTTCTTGTCTACTCCACATAGGCAAAAAGATGATGTAGACTCCTTATAGCCAGCTGACATGGCACCATTGGAGATGCCCTTAGTATCTGTAATTTCATCAAGGGATGCAAGTATGCCTTTTTTGGGTATCTGCGAACCCGCTCACTTTATTAAAATAGACTAAGTCTCACAACGCTTAGTGTATTTTAGTGAAGCAAACGAATTCGCGGGTATCGGTGAAGCAACCCATTTGCATCCCTAATTTTATCTATTGATTTAACGTGCAGTGTTTCAATAAGGTCTTTTTTTAACTTGTCTTATTTATTTAATTAATTAATTAGACTTATATTTTAACTTCAAGAGGTTTTCAAGACAGAATGAAGAGCCAGATATCTTCTTTGTCTCTCTTTTTCGTATAACTTCGTATAATGTATGCTATACGAAGTTATTACGTGCTTTAGAGGGGATATGAAAATCTGACGGTCGAAAGCCCCGCGGGCCCGCGCTTCCGGTTGACGCCAGCCATCCATCAGCCCATGGCCCCATCGCACGGGACAGAAAAGGCCAGCCACTGTTCTCGGGCCCCACGGCCCAGGCGTGCTCTTTGCAGCCAATGGCGAAGCAACATGCGGCGCGGAAGGCATATTCCCGTCACTGTCAGTGGGCCCCATCCGCCCGCCGTGGCGAGGGGCGGGAGCCTGGCTGGCTCGTGACTGGACGTGCCGACGCCGCCATCATCCGAATCCGACCGAGGCCAAAATCAAGCGGGGAGATAAGCTACTTTATTACCAGTTCATCACCACCCATGACCATGAGGCCATTGAGCTACAAAAATGGAAGTGAAAGCTGATGTTTGACGCTTACACAGGCTCTCTTGTCAAGCATCGACAGCTTGTCTTGGCCATGAAATTAACTCAGCCGTTGGCGTACGGAGTACCTACATAAGCATGTTCGACAGCATATTTAGGCATCGTTCTTTTGAGCTAATCTGAACGGCTGAACGGTTGGACGGCTGAAATGACTGAACTTCGAGAGCTTCTCAAAGTAGTCTCGAGATTTGGACACATTTCGTTTGACTTGCTTTTCAAGGCGTTAGGACACACCTTCAAAACAAAGAAAAAACGGACTCAAAAACTCAAAACATATGTGTTTTCAAAACGTAGATAAGTCGTTAAGCTGTTAAGCCGTTAAGCTGAAAAAACTGGGCCTTAGCCTAGCAAAATTTAAAAGTTGAACGCTTTGAATTTTAGTAGCTTTACTAAACATGAATGCATCTCTAAAAACTCTTAAAAATAACATAAACATAAACGAAGTAGACTAATTTAATAAAAAAATTCTTAAACCTCTCGAAACCTACGGTACTAAAAATTGTTGGCTAACTGCCCGCACAATTGAGATCTAGCCACCTAGCGCACACATCATATACTCATCGTGACCACGAGCTTTGCTATTGTGGTGAACAATTTGGATATCAACAATACCATGCAAGCCACCACTGCCACAATTGTTGTTAAAGTCCGTTGCGATCCGATCATCTCATGGCCCGTGGGGCCTAAGTCCCATTAGACCTGCTACATAAACATGCCCAATCAAAACCACAAACTAGGTCTAGGTCTACCCCACACTTTAAGTTGCACTGCCCAATACCAATAATTGATGTGGGACTAAACTCAATAATCTTCCTCATCACACATAGGGTAACCAAGCCCAATATTTGTGCGACTCTGAAGATGTTTCGGGTTTTAGGTGAATATCTAATACCACTTGCTCAAAAATAGACGCGGCACAATCTACAAAACAAACACCGGAGGCACGATATTTGTTAACGTGGTTTGACTCTCGCACATATCTGAGGCAATAATTATGGGCGCTCCTCCCCAACAACGCAAGGTACCATTCAGCCGGGTCACAGCCACAAGATAGTCACAATCCTCCGCGTGCCTACGCCACCACTTTAGCAGTTATAGGTTACAGTAGGGGTGCCCCTTTATATCAGGACCATGATATGGGTTCGACTCAAACTCTTAACTTATGCTGCCTATTACAACTTAGAGTCCAATTATAACCCTACACATGTTCAACACGAATTCTAACAAACTCCACCTTGATGATTATGTCCTTCGTCATGTTAAAGTCATCGTAATGTCTTGTGTAGACTCATGTATCTAGACTCTAGTTACTTCCTTTGCAGATCATGCCAAACCACTCAACGAGTCTTATTTGATCTCAGACCCACCGCCTTTTCTGAACAAACACCGCTAACCTCTCAAATCCGGGCTCTGTGTCTCCATCAGTAACAATACTCACTTACACCTTGAAAAAGATGCGAATACAATCTCTCTTCAATCATGACAGCCTTTTCAACCTTCATGATCTTGACAATCATCCTATCCTGGAAAACCATCTAATTATATAAGGTCTAGAGTGAAATCATATTCCTACTTATCCTTGACATATGCTTCACACACCGAAGTATCCAATAAATTCCGCTTTGCATCTTTATCTTGATGGCTCCTACTCCGATGCACTGTATTACGTGTCACCACCTAAGAGAACCACTTTTGTGTCACTTGAAAATACCAACTGAATTCAACATCCAAACTTCAATTGATTCCATATTTGATACGGATTAGAATATTGATCCAGGCACTAGAGGGATGTAAGAATAAGTAATTGATTCTCAAGGGGTAGTCATCTCAAGAATGGATTATTTGAAGAGAATGCAAGAGGAAAACATAATTTTTTTTTATGAACTCACCAAGGAAACTGATTCCTCCCATGCTAGACTAGACAGGCATTGTAGTCATTGATTTAGATGAACATTGTGGTTATGTTTAAAGGAGGTTGGATGCAAACACCGCAGACCTTTGAAATCAAGCCGAACAGCACCATACTGAATTTCAAGGTTTTTGAAATGAAATAATGACTCCTTCTCATGATGATATGCTTACCACCTTGAAACATCAAGATAAAGGGATAAGAGATCTTTACAAAAGACAAACTGAACATGAGCAGTAGGTTAGAAGGGAACAAGCAGTGACAGACTCTGAACTTAATGATATTGGTACCAACCTTCAGCAATTGCAACAAGACTTTCATGCTTTGTCCTTCAACGATAACCCTCAACCGAATTGGCATGAGTAAGCTTTTCAGTCCTCTTTTTACTACCAAGAAGAAGACTAATATGAGCAATCCTCTCCCATGGACAGTGCTTCTTATAAGCCAAAGTCAAAGATGTCCAAGTTAACTAAAGCACTGAAGAGGACTTTCTCTTTGAGGCATTGATTTCTTCTTGGTGTTTGATGCCAAAGGAGGAGAGAACCTGAAGAAAATCTTGAAGCCTATGAAGATTGGATATAGATTGTGTCTCTTGTTCTTTTGGTAGTTCATTAGCTGTTAAAACTTGTTTTCACTCTTCATTTGTCCCTGCTATATTTAGGGGGAGTAATTTAAAGGTTATCTTGTTAACTATTTTTTACTTACCTGAAATGAAATCCTGTTGCTTGGAGCTAACTATGTCTTGCAGAAAAGAATGTTGTCATTAAACACCAAAAGGTGGGAGATTGAAGCATCTAGGCCCCCCATTTTTTCTTGAATATTCTTCGTTCAGGGGTTTTAGTGATGATGACTTGTTAAAGATCAGAAATTACCGACTTAAGGGCAGTATGGCTCAATTTCTGGTTTTCATCCTTGGTGATGCAGCATCCTTGGTTTTCGCCTAGGTTTAGGAGATAAATTAAACCTCTAGCTAGGATCTTTCTGTTATTTTTTTGTCGTACTATTTAGAGGGATTTCAAGGTATTACTTATTTGGATAATATCTTCTTTATCTCATTATATAGCTTCAAGCAAAAGATATCTTTAGTGTCTAATCCTTCCTTGACAAAAACTTTTCTTCTAGAGGAATTTTAGTTTACACAGGACAAGCCTTTACCCAATTCTATCTTTTTAGTCTAGTGTCCTTCAGGCAAATTCTAGATCACGTCGGACAAACCGATGTGAATATCCATAATTGGTTTTTGTTCCTCGTTTGTTCTAGAGAATTTTCAGTTAGCGCGGGACAGCCCGACATGAGCATTTGTTTTATTTTATTCCTTGCATTACTGTTCAGTGTGTTCACACTAGACAGTCTGTTGCAAACTGATCTCGGCAGCGCAGCACACAATCAAATTGTTGTTTGCGTTGGACAATACTTCGTATGAAGAATATTCACCGTAGACTTGTCCATCCCAAATGAAATATCTTTACTGCCTTGAATGCCTTTTGAAAATTTGTCTGTTGTAAAACCATTTTTGTAAGTGGTTTTAGAAACTTCCTTGTCTTATTAATCAACATCTAGGAGAGGTCTCAAACGGCTAGTATGTACATCTTAACCTATTTTAACCCGCAGAAACTCTCTCCCTTTGCAATTTTTTGGCATCTGAACATCATTTATACTCATTTAAGCCTAAACTAGAGTCTAGAACTTAAAATTCGTGATATCCACAAAAGGCCATACCATTATTGCTCCAGAGTTGCTCTTGTGAGTTTGAGAGTGCATGATCCAAGTTGGTGATGTTTTGAAGCTTATTACTCTTGGGTTTTTAATTCTATATGGTTTGGTGATGTATTCTTGAGAGCCTGCCCACGGCATGCATGAAAGCTCTCAAGAAGCTATTGTGAGAGGCTTGAAGCTTGCCTACTGGAGTGGTGAAAAGCTACCATGAATGGATAGAAGCCGTAGGCTCGAGCAGAAGCCAGTCCTTGGTGAAGGGTTTGCCTCAACAGGGAGTAGGAAGAGAATTTCAAATCTCAGTTAAACAAATCCTTGTATTCTTTCCTCTTAATTTTCTGCATTTACCTTCGGTTCTTACATGCTATTGTTGTTGTTTATTTCCGATGCGATATGTTCATTTAAATCGCTTAGAGTAGGTCTTTCAAAAAAAAGACTTGCAACCCTAAACCCTATTCTAAACCCTGACTTACAATAAGACTTGCAAAAAAAATTATTAAAAGTTGCCTATTCAACCCCTCTTAGCCAGCTAGATCATTTCGAGTGGCATCAAAGCATGGTTTCCTGTTTGTAGCTTTATCGCTTAGGATGACTGAGGGGATTAAGGCTGTTCATGTTGGTAAGGTTCCTATGTTTGATGGCAAAAACTATCCTTATTGAAGATTATAATAAAATTCTATTTGAAAGCCACTAGGTATGATGTGTCCAGGCACCAACCGCACCACCAATCGCAATGCTGTAGCCACCTTGATCTATCCGGTTTTCTCACCAAGTCTGGTGACTAGACTGATCGTGATTGTTGAAGTCAGTGTGTTCGTCAACCAGGTTATCAGTTCGATCACCACGTCTGGTCGATTCTTACAAACATTGACCATTGAACGATTCAGGTCATCTATTTGAAGTGTTTGACACCATTGTTCGAATTGTCGCCATGCACCACCTCGTGCCAAATTTGATGTTTTTCCATGGCACTGCATATATGCATGATTCACGCGCCTCCGTCTAGATTATGTACATCACTGAATCTCAACTCCGATACCACATGTTAGATCCTTCTGCAATGCGGCCATCAAAAGGGTTCGCAATAATCCGTCTCGCACCTACGTCCTATTGAGCATGCTATATCCACAAGTCTAACCGGAGCCACAACCAAGATCTAGCTTTTAGTAAACACAAGGACTGTGTTGCTAGGTGATAGCCACCCCACCTTTTAAATTGCCTTCCCCCACAATTGATAACCGATGTGGGACTAAACCCAACAATCTTTCCCATAACACATCAGGTAACCCAACCCAATATTTGTGCAACCCTAGAAATGTTATGGGTTTTAGACCTAAATATCAAATACCAATTGTTAGACGATCAATGCGGTGCGATCTAGGAAATGACACTCTAGGCACAATATTTAGTAACACACTTCAGCTCTTGCATATATCTATGGGTAAATGATTATGGATACTCCTACCCAAAACCGCAACATATCGACCGTCCGATCATGACCACAAGCATGTCGTGACCCCCTGTGTGCCTAAGACACTAGTTTAGTCGTTGTAGGTTACACCTGGGATGCCCCTCTTTATATAGGAATTAAGATACGACTCTGACTCAAACTCTAACATATCCTGTTTATTACAACTTAGAGTTAGGGGTGGAATCTGGTAACGGATAATCCGAATTATCCGGCTACCGTATTCGAAAACTGCATATCCGTATCCGCGATATCCGTGTTCAAATACAAAATAGATCCGAATACGGATACTATCTGGATTTTTTTTACCGGATATGGATACCGGATACGGTTTGCGAAATTTGACCGGATACGGGTACGAGTACGGATACTATCCAGATTTTTTACCGGATATAGATATCGGATACGTTTTGCAAAATTGGACAGGATACATTTTGCAAAATTAGACCCGATACGGATACGGATACTATCCAGACACAAAAATAATATCCAGATTATACATACTACTAGAGTTGTTAATTTTGTCATATATATTTTGATGATATCCATGTATGTATTTTGTAAATTTATCACGCCAAAATTTGCTATTAAAGTTGAAGGATATCCGTATCCGATCCGATTTGGGTACATATCTGATTCGTATTCGTATTCGTTACACTATCCGAATCCGTATTCGTATTCGACAGATATTTAGATTCGTATTTGTATTCGTTAAAAAAATATGGATACGAATACGGTAAAGACACTGTCCGATCCGGTTTCATCCCTACTTAGAGTTCAATTATAATTTATTTATGTATATGTTTGATAACAACCGTAATAGGGTGAGTTATGGCTAAAAAATACAACAAAAACGATCGAATTAACACGGTGCTATAGTGCGAAGACGAAACATCTGATTCTTTTACTCAACCAATCGATGCTTTCACATCCTACATTGCGCTACTAGCTATTGGCCTTGACAAAAACCTGAAGATACTTGTTTTTTTCCCTCAACCTTTGTATGGATGATTTGACGTTCTAGACTCAATTGACAGCTATGGAAATGGTTTCTTGTAGAATTAATTGTCATGCCACAACACAAAATTTCTAAATAAGTATAGTTACCCTTTTCCATTGAAACTGCATTTTTTTAGAATTGGGATACATGCTATTTTATATAATACTTCCAAAAACAAACCTATCATGCAATTCTCTCCCATTAATACAGCAAAGGTGAAATGTCTCGATGGCCAAAAACATAGAGAAAAAGGCTAAACCATTTGAGAAATGACCGTCAGATGGAGGGCCAACCGGTGCGTTGCCCTCGTTGCGTCTCGATTTGCAGCATCTGTTGGTGTGAGGAGGTCGGCTGGTCCCAACAACGGTCGGGTGATGTGGCTTCATCGGTTCCTTTGGTGCGGCAGCAGGCCCAAGCGTGCCAGTCTAGCCTCCTCGCCACTTTAGTGGCCGATTGTTCAGTTTGTGGTAAGTTGGTGTCTAGTTACCAGCTCCTTGGCGGCATTGGCTTTGCCCATTGGTTCACCTAGAATTCGTGTTGTTGTGCATCTGCGATCTGTCTCCTATGCATCTGATTCCTTCCCACCCTCTCGTGGAACTAGGTGGCATAGGGTCGACAAGGTGTACAATGTTCAAAGTGTCCCGTTGGTGTTGCTGCAGTGGCATCAGGTTGCGGCTAAGGTCTTCTTGCTGACACTCTATTGCGGTCTTCCTTCAATTCGGTTGGGGGGACATCATATTCGTAAAGGTGGCAATGTCGGGCAAAAGCCATGCCCAGCTTTGCTTGGTAGTTCGTGGCAATGTCACTATAGCATCGTTCCTTTCTTGGAGGCATCACTACGGATGCCCTTCCTCATTGCAGGGTAAAAGTCCATGCTGGATAGTCAAGACGACGACAGTGTTTGACCGTCACTACCTTGTTGGAAGCGTCGTCATGGATTGTCCTGCGGTGAAGGAAGGACATCATTTAGATTGCCTTCTCGTTGGTAGCCGCTTAGGTGTATTGAGCATTGGTGTACTGTGGTGTGTGCGGAGGTCACCGGTGGTTGTAGTTGGTATTATGTGACCGGAGATGTTGATGTGAGCCGGTGGTGGTAATTTGTTAGTTGTAGGTTGCGGCCTCGTTGTTTCGGTGTGGTGGTTGGTTTTTCGGCCGTATTAGCAACATTGCTAATGTTATGGGCACCGGGTTGTTTTTTTGGGTATTCTTTATATCCAAACTTTTTCTTCTATTCTTTAATTAAATTTAGACTGCTAGCCTTATTTTTCAAAAAAAAGAAAGAAATGGATCGCTGTGAGAACCTGATAGAGCAACTTTTCTCTCATGGTAGTACTATTGAGAATGCTAGGTTTAAGCCGACGAGAGACATTTTTGATCGTCGAGTAAGAGACTTTGTTTTGTAGTGAGGATAAATTATATTGGGCTGACATAAGTATATACCTTGTATTTGGATAATATCTAATGGCCACTAAATTTGTTACTATTTTAGAAATGTCACTCAGACGATAAATTTAGAGAAATTATCAACTACGTAACATATATTTAATATCACGGCATATTATTTATGTTGATAAATATTAACAAACCTACATTTCTAGAGCAAATGCCACATAGATATGCTTTTCTTTTTACCAAATGGCACCACATATTCAATTCTTGACATGAAAAATATATATGAAAGCATATTGCAAGTGGCGATATTTTTTTTCAATCGGGCATGAGACACGGCCTTCCAAGTTGGCGCCGGTCATTTCCGCGAGGAAAAAACGTTTCTCAAGACTTTTGAGTGCACGATGGAAACACACGAAGTGATAAAGGGTCGTCTTTGTTTCAAGTTCAACAAGGAAATCATGTTGAGAGGACGTCAATGGAGACCACCACACCACCACGATCGAGTGACCCTTGGATCGATGAAACGCATGGTGTCATGCCGCATCACAATTTAGAAAGGTAATTTTAGCATGCAAGTTTGTAGCTGAGCGTCTGAGCTAAAAATGTTGATATTTGATAAATTTGAAAAGGGGACAAAATGCTTTTTAATTAAGGACAGATAGGTATTGTTTTAGCAAAACAACGATCCCATTACTTGTTAGTTAGCATTATATTAATGATTGCTTATTGGATAGCTTTGTACTCATTATATGGACCACGAATAATTTGATTCAGGCGAAGGTTCAAGTCTGATTTGGGATTTATCCAAGGTGATGGGGACTACTAGTTGCGTACTCAGAGTTGGCTGGTTGGATATCATCGTTATCTTCGGCTACTACTCTTATTTATTGTCTTTATTTACTATTCAGTACTGTATCATAATGTCTATTTAAACTGGATGATATTTAACGTAAACTTGGTCCTTTATTAGTTAATTTATGCTGCAGTGGTATCCAATTTAACTGTCCGTTGTGATGTATTAGCTATGATTTTTTAGAACTAGTATATAATCACAATGATATGTTAGAAATACAGAGGGTCATGACGCCCTCTCAAGTCATGCTGCCTCAACAGCTAGGGTTTAGCTGCTAGTTGGAGGTGTCGGTGTCTGGGAATCGCGCTCCTGAAGAGCGGCGGGTCCACGGACCGGCAGACGAATTTGTAGTTGGTGTGAGGCCCAACGACAACCCTTCCCAGTAGCCCGGGTGGCGGCCGAGCCTACAGGGGGCTCAGGCCGCGCGGTCTTCCCGGACTAAGCCTGGTACGACTTGGCGATCCGGGTACAGGCCCCTTGCCTCTTTATATAGATAGATTCTATGGGGTTATTACTTAGAAGTCTATTTTGTACAAGAGCCCCTCCTATCTGATAGAAAAGGGGGTTCAGGCCGCGCGGTCTTCCCAGACTAAGCATGGTGCGACTTGGCGATCTGGGTATAGGTCCCTTGTACGGTGAAGGAAAAGCAAGGAATGAGGGGGAAGAAGGAAGAAAAGAATACAAACCACAAAGACACCAGCGATTTACCCTGGTTCGAGCCCCCACTGCCGGATAATAGCTCTACTCCAGCCTTGTTGATTATATGGTGGGAAACAGTACAGGAGGTGCTGAGACCGGGTTTGGAGGCACCGATCCCAAGCTTACAGAGGTGGCAACTAAGGACTACAACTACTGCTAAGGAAACTTCGAAAACGTGCGTGGCTTCAGTGATTATGCGGTGGAATCGCCTGAGACTGGTTGGCCCCAAACGGATCTAGGGGCTTTCCTTTTATACGCGCAGCGGGTCGCTCGGAGGTGATGCGGTGGGCCCCGCGCCGGTCTTTGCTTCGGTGGCGATGTTCTTGTCTTGTTCCGGGGCTCTGTCTGGTCTCGAGTCTACAGGGAGAAGCCGTTCAGATTAGTACTGGTTGCGTATTTGTCTTGGAGTGCCGATACGGGGAGAAAACCTTCTTTAGGGAGAAAGCACTTTCCCTTTATCCCCAATATAGCATTGACTGGACTAGGCCAGCCTCGCGTCGCCCGATGGGGGCG
Source organism: Raddia distichophylla (assembly GCA_005191435.1). Lineage (NCBI taxonomy): Eukaryota > Viridiplantae > Streptophyta > Magnoliopsida > Poales > Poaceae > Raddia > Raddia distichophylla. Next base: position 1,277,490 of record SPJY01021906.1, read on the forward strand.
TCGCGTTGCATAACAACCGTTCGCTGTCTGCCAAGGAGGGCAAACGACAAACCGAGCTGCCCGCGTGCTTCTCCCCGGGCTACGGGTTCCCGGGGATGCACAGCCCCTTCCGGTCAAGGCCGAGAAAAGTGTGGTGGGACTTAACAGTTGTCGCCACTGTCTACGGACAGGCGGACTGCCCGAGGGACCCTCTTCGGTGCTAAGGATAGCCCAGGAGGCGCGCCACGCCCTTGGTAAGAACCCAGGGGCGTGTGGTTGACCTGGTCAAGCCCGGGGGAGACCCTAGCGGGCTAGACGCTGCCTTTAGTACGGCCAGGGGTGGCCTTTCGGACCCTCTGTTCGTGAGGTGGGCCGGTACGGAACCGGCCCAACGCCCATCCAGGGGTGGGCCGTTTATTAATCACCGACAGCCAGCCCCCAAGCCTCGAGCTGGTTGCGCAGTGAGCCGGTCTGAGGTTTAGAGAAAATCCCCACTACGCGCCGCGCGGGAAGATTCGGCTCGGGAGCCGAAGTCAGGGCACTGAATTCGATTTGACAGAAAAGCGGAGCAGTTACGCCCCCTCACGCACGATCCCCACGATCTCCACTTCGACCGTTGTCTTCTTTTATAAGGGAACGATTCGCAGGGGGAACTCACACTGCGGAATCATCCCCTTTGCCTCCGTCTTCATCCTCCTAACTCGCTTTCCGTTTTCTTGCTCCCGCCGCCATGGTGTTTATTGGAGACAGCGTTTCGACGGAGAGGATGGCGGAGCTTGAGAGGGACGGCTTTGTAAAGCCGAGCTCGTGGAGGCTCCCCGGCGCAGAGCGGGAGCCAAGGCCTGAGTCCGATGAGCTGGTATGCTTCGAGAGTTCAGCCATCTGCGGGTTCCGTGTACCGGAATCATATTTTTTGACGGATTTCTTTGCCTTCACGGAGCTGCGGCCGGAGAACTTGTCCCCGCAGTCCTATGTCCATCTGTCCATCTTCGCGTTCCTGTGCGAGGCGCACTGCGGGGTGCGGCCAACGGTGAGCCTCCTTCAGCACTACTTCGAGTTGAAGCCCGTCGGCCACCGCGTGGGCAATGGCGGGATCTTCTACCTGACCGCGCGCCGAGCCCGAGGGAGTCAGTCGTACCCGGAGTATGAGGTGAGGACGAAGGTCGATGGTTGGGCCCGGCGGTGGTTCAACCTGAGCCGCGGGGCATCGACCCTGGAATACTCTTCGGCTGCACCGGATACTCCAATCTTCGCGCGCAGCGAGATGCTACCGGAGGATCAAGTCACGGAACTTGAGATCAAGGGACTCGTCGAGAAAGGCTTAACGGGCTACGACGTCGTCATCGGCTCCATCCGGCACCGTGTCAGCCCGCTAGGGCGCCGCGAGCGGTGCATCAGCGACATGGGCGGTTGGGAAGATCCGGACCGGGACTTCCACAATGGTAAGCATGAGCCGCGTTGTCATGTCTGATTCCAAGTCGGGACGCGTTGTGACCGTTGGTGACACTATGTACGGCTCTCGACCCGCGAGGTTGCTCGGATCGCAGGGATGATGCTGCCCATGGATAAGAGTCCTCATGTCGTTCGATTTGTGAGGGATAAATTGTCTGCGGTACGCGCCCGTAAGGTGTTTGATGAAATCTCTAGCCGCACGCCTCTGGGGTTCTGACGGGTTGTGTCGATTGCTCTGCAACGGACGTGGAAGGCGGCCAAAAAGGCCGCGCAAGCCACGGGCTCTGCCGAGGAGGGCTCGTCCACGCAGCCAATGGCGGCGCGCTCGCTGCCAGGGAAGTCACCGGTGGCGTCAGGCGAGGCATCCGCCTTGTCGCTGATGTCGATCGAGGGGAGTCCAGCGCCGCCCTTGACCGCGGTAAGCGCGGCGCGGGTTGTCGCGGAATCGCCCGCAAGAAAACGTGCAGCGCCGTCGCCAGTAAGCCCCCTCCCTCCGACGCTACCTGAGTGTTGGGCATTCGGCGACCCTCAAGCCCCTCCTTGCATGTCCAGGGGGTGGTGTCTTTGAAGAAGAGGAGGACGTACCGGCCCGTCCCAGACAGCGACGATGAGGTCGTGCTGGTGTCGGGCCCGCCTCCGGTGGCAGTGTCGCGACGGGGGCCTACGAGGAAAGTTCCCACAGGATGAAAGAGAGCGCCCGTGCCCACCACCAGCCGTGTCGGCGGGCTGGAGACGGAGCTCTTTCTGCGCCCCACACCGGTGGTGCATGAGGGCACCGAGCTGGAAGCAGCGCGTAAGTGTTTTCGCATTCGCTTGCTGTCATTGCGCTCCCGCGTTTAACTGTTATGCGCATCTCTGACTGCAGTGCGTAGAGCCAAGGTGGCGGTTGAAGTGCTGCCTCCTTCTGCCGAAGCCCGGGGGGCCGAAAATGCGCCGGCTAATCCCGAAGGAGAGGGATTCTTAGAGTGATCGCTGGCGGTTGCCGGGCTGCTGAGGCCGACGGATGCGCGGGACAAGGAGAGGCAGTCTTTCTGTGGGTTGATCGTCTTGCCTGCCGGTGGCAGTGCTGGACGCGTCCGCCGAGGTCGCGGAGACCGTGAAGGTGGAGATCGAGAGAGCCTCGCTATGGGTTACGCCTCTACGCGTCGAAGGGCGCACGGCGCATGGGTGGTGGCCAATTGACCGCCGGGGCATCGCTGACCTCTTCAAGACCTCGACCGGGTAAGTGCCCCCGGCGCCTGATCGGCGCATGCTGCTGTTTGGATGGGACTGGTAGGTGCGCTTGCTCGTGCCGTCGGGCTGTACGAATGTTTCGTTGTTCAGCGTGGCTCCCCTGACGTCCACGGGCTAGATATCCGCCAGCCCGGAGTGGGTGGAACAACAGGTAGGTATCAGAATGCAGCGCTCTGCCGAAGGAGGCCCGCCAAAGGTGCATATCTATCCAACCCATGGTTTGACAAGGGAGGACCTTATGCGGCGCCTGGACGCCGTTCCGGTGGGCGAAGCGAACATCGCCCGCCAGCGTATGGAAGAAGCAGAGGCTGAGGCGGAGCGGTGGTGACTGAAAGCGGCAGGTGTGGTGGTGCCCCCTCGACCACGCCCAGTCTTGGCAATGGGCGCTATACCCACATTCCTGCCCCCCCGTGGAGGGCGAAAGCTTGGTACAAGCGGAGCTCCGGGCGACGAAGGTCGGCCTGGCCTTGGCGGACGACGCGGTGATCAGACTCAAGGCGCAGCTCGCGGAAGCGCAGTACGTCACTCAGAGAGCTGCGGAGCAGGCTGAACGGACGGTGGTGAAAGGAAACGCGGGCACTACGCTAGCACAGAATCAAAATTCTACCACCGAGACCCAGGACCCCGTGCAAGTAATTGACCACAGATCGCGTTACCTCTCGATGCGCAGTGCAGCGGAAGCTGGTTCGATGAAGCCGGTTCAATCGATCTGCGCGTAGTTGTACAGAAGTAGTCGTTCATGTCGATCCCATCGCCTCCTCCTCGCTGGTCTGCAACAAGCCACGAGGTGTGCCATGGCCGGTCCCCATGCCGTGGAGGTCGTCGACGAGCTCCGCGTGCTCGCCGAGATTCGCGACCTCCTCGCGCAGCCTGTCTTCAAACGGACGCCTCGGCCTCATCCGGAGTCCTTTTTCAACGATCTTGGACACTACGGAGAAGCCCTCGACGAGAACTTTCCAACGCATCCAGATCCATCAAGAAATTCCCTCTGGATCAACGGGAATTTGCGAAAAAAATGTCACGGCCAGAAACTGGACACGAACGGATCACGTCGTCTTCTTCGGTTCGTCTTGCGGTTGATCAAGCCAGCGCCCCAAGTGTTGCACCTCTACAGGAATACACATATCCGGTGATCGGAATCTACCCACGGCGACGTGCTAGCGCCGGTCGCAGGCGAGGGAGAGAGGTGACGGCTCGGGTTTGGTGGAGAGGGAAAACCTAATTTCCTCAGGGCGTTCTCAAGCCTCTCCACCGCCTCCTTTATATAGTCCCACCATAGGCCCTCTACATTAGAGGCCCTAACCCGGTCCATGGCCCATGTCTCATATGGTCCATGTAGCCCACGTCATACGTGGTCCCACATATCATTGAGCACACATCCGATGTGGCCTATGATTGTCAATTGGGCATATAATTCCTTCAATGTCCCACTTGCACAATAGACAATTATGCAACTGATGACTCCAACCCCTTAAGTGTGTGACCCAATAGGTTTGTATGTAGACAGCAGTGACCCAGAAACGAATTTCAAGTCACAGATCGGCAGCGGCCTCTAGCAAAACGTACCGACCCCTGAATACACGCGAAGATCAAATCTAACGAACCAAATAGCATTAAAGAGCTGATCCCTTTGCCACACGATACCAGCCAAGCTCAAGGCAAGAAACGTGTCACCCTTGTGATAGCTCGGCCATTCACTCGATCAAGTACTGGATTTTGTATGATTAACTCTTTAATCATGGTATGGCCATACACTTTTCTAAATCCAATACCTCGAGGGGCCCAGAGATATCTCTCCTTTATAAAAGAGGGGAAAATCCCATCTTGACCGCTCACACCCCATGTCCATGTTTCATGGCATACCCAAAAGCTACCTTTATAACCCCCTGTTACGAAGAGCGTTTGATAGCCTCAAAGTATACAACTATGCATGCTGGGACTTAATGGCGATCTCAGGTCAAAGGATCCCACAGTCACTATGTGAGAATACAACTGATGACACCAAAGACTATAACAAATCTTGCAGCATCTCATTGCGGGTCTGTCCAACCACCCATGTTCTCCAACATGTGTCCACATTATTGATTTGATATCTCCATATCTATGATCCGGGAACATGATCATCAATCAATACATGTGCTGATCTTTGAATCATAATTGTTCAAGTTATGATATAAGATCAGGGACCCCTTTAGAATAACATCATATAGTAAAAGAGTTCCGCGAACAAGTCTTACTTGTTGATCGATACCGATGATGTTACTCAAGGAACTAGGATAACAATTATCCATCATAAACATAGAAGTGATACAGTCATCTTCAAAACTGCCTAATCAGCTTATCACTTATATTTTATCCACGTGCACCAGAGCTTATCAACCGGATATCCAATATCCGATACTCATGTGCGCCTTTCATAAAGGTTATGGTAATATTTGTCTAGGCTGAAACCTTTTCAGCTTCTGAACCTCCATTAAGTGTCGGTTTGAAAACTAGTGCGCGATGTAACCTTTACATGCCACATTTCCTCACCTTCAAAGAACACATTCACTATACTTCATAAGTATCTTAGAATGTTTCTTACCATCCAGTGACATTCACTCGGATTAGATTGATATCTGCATATTCGGTGACATTCACCTTGATGCACAGGGCATGAGAACCCCTTCTTTGACAATTACTAAGCTCATCAAGTATCTAATACTGAATCTTGCTCTCCAATGTGACATATATAAGAACAAATTCCCTGTTGAACCATTCAACACCATGTCAACATATAGGTGTAATCCAATTAGCCTTTCAGATCTATACCTATAGACCCTCATGTCAAAATCATGGAATATTATTTATAATCAATAATATGTCATACATATATAAGATCAGGAAAATCAGTGCTCTCCCACTTGCTCTTGATGAACTAGCCAAACAATTTGACTTCCCATCAAAACAAATATTCAACTCTGATATGCTTGTTTCATAAACTTGCATACTCTAGCACTTTATGGATCACAAAAACCTTGAGTCCGTGTCGAACACATTCTCACTTAGGTCCCAACTAGAGAGAGAGCCGTTTCGATATCCATATTGCATATCATATATGCAACAGTAGCTAGGTGAATCAAGACAACACATAGTAGACCAATCAAGTTCAAAACTTAATTGTCACACATAGCTCATCATAAATCCAACTCCCAGAGTATAGGCCCATCACGCTTCAACATAAATCTTAAGCTCATAACAGTCCAACAACAATTGTCTTCCCTATCATATAGGTGACTAATATGGCTTTAGAACTAATGCAGGGTTGGTTATTTCGTAAAACATACAACAATTTATATATAATATGAAAATTTAGTAGGAACCGAAACACTTCCAAATGATTCCCGAATTGCTTGGAGTCACATCGTGCTCCCACTAAATATTTTGGAAGAAACAATTTCTCCAAAATAAAACCATTCCGAGCAACAAACACTTTGCAGCTCATACCCTTCTTTTATATGCAAACATTTTGCACTTCACAAAGAAACATTTATCTTAGTCGAGCGCGAGCTTATCAGACATCAGACGTCTTACACATGCCCCACGTTCCAAAGTTCGATAAAATAGTACGGAACACCTTCCGATCCATATCATATATGGTTGTTTCCTTATGTCTAGATGGAACCTTTAAATGAGCACAAACATTCCTAAAGTGTACCATAACATGGATAATGAAACATAATGACATCACAATTCCTTAGGATTAAAAACACACATCCATTCACTAATGGAGCATGCCCATAAGCCAAATCTATCTCCCACTCAAAAGACTCTCAGACATATCCTCCAGTACTAGATGTGCTCAAAGTAGCTTAGAGTCCTCTTGGTCATTTCATCAACCATGTGTCGTGCTTAGGCCATCTCCATATACGAACACGCAGCCATGTCATCTTCTCGGCCTTGTAGCCGTCGTCGTCTTCTCCAGGGCAGCCGGCACTGGGCATAGGCCACAACGCCGCCGTGCCCCAAACCAGCGCGCCGTTGGGAAGCTGTCGTGGACCAGCCGCCACTGCTAGTTGGGTGCCCCGATGGTTTAAAGCAAAACACTCGACCATTGTATACAAAATGATAGGGGCAACATATCTAGTGCAAATGCCCGTTGGGTGCTAACATGCTAATAATAGATCTGAGCCATCAAATCTATCAGGAGTGGCCCAGATCTGGAGAGGTGGAAGCCACTTTTCTCACTTAAACACTTTACGAAAACCCCTTTACTTTCTAAATGGAAAGGGGCTTCCACCTTTTCAGATCTAGTCCACTCCTCATGGATCTGATGGTTCAGATCTACCGTTAGCATATTAGCACCCAATAAACATTTACACTGGATATGTTGCCAATGATAGGTGTTAAAAAGGAATGCATGTACAATTTTAAACAACAAGTGTGTGATGTGAGTTGGCTAGGTGGGAGAGTTTTATTCAATAGGTCATGGGTTCGAATCCTATGCAACACATATTTATAATTAACTTGATTTAATGGGAAAAAATGATGTCAAAGTTCAAGTATGTATAGAGAGGTTCATCCTGATAGGAAAATATTTTTCCTATTTCATCCGTTAAATTTGGTCATATTTATTCCACCACATTTCCCTAGTGTTTACCATTTCCGTCGGTGTGTTAAAGCTGCTCACTCATACTTTTCTCGAGTGTTCTCTATTTCCGACGATAAGTTAAAGTCACTCACCCATGCATTTTCCGAGTGCTTCAAAAACTATCGCTAAATTCATTCCCGAGGGTTTCGTCGGTAATTGCACGAATTACCCACCATGGGTGGCCGAGGGGAAGTTACCGACGGTATATGCTCGGCCATATACATGTCCTTACGGTATTTTCTAATGGCCGACAGTATTTGCACACTCGGTAAAAGTTTTAGTAGCAAACACGCAAGGGAGGTCGGTATCTTAATTTGGCAAGTCCCGAATTCTAATCCGAATAGGTTTAGAACTTATATTTCTTCCCTAACTCAACTGGAAGAATCCACCCCTCCCCCAACACTATATAAATTCCCCAAGACCCCTCTTGACGTTCACAACTCGTGAAGCCTCAAGTTGGAGCCCTAGCCACAAAACCCTAGCCTCCACAAAACTTCCCGAAGAGATTTCGCCGGATTTCAACACCCAAGTTTTGCTGAGGATCTATGACGTCCTAGATCTCGTCGAGACTAATCCAACGGTACCAATAGCGCCCAAAACCGAGGTCCCTAGCCTGAGAAAGTCCTCGCTGAAGGCCTGCTGCTCCCACGACTGCTGTCGCTGACATCGCCGCTGGCGACCTCGCAGATAGCGCCGTCGGCGTGGACCCCGGGGTAAGCCCACCTCTGCCATGCCCCCCAACCACCGCCGCCGCCGCCCGCACCCCGCGTCACTCCAGCCAGCGTCGCTAACGAACAGGCCCGGGAAAGCCGTGGGCCCCGCAGGTCTGTCGCCGCCGCCGTCACCCCAATCATCGCTTGCCACGAGTCCCATCGCCGCTCCGCCCCTCCACCCCATCTAGACAGTGGGGTCCGCCTGTCAGCGCCGTGCGTCGCTGACGGGTGGGACCCGCTTGTCGGTGCTAGCCCCTACACGGCCTCTAGGCCATTTAGGCCGAGCGCGCGAAGAGAGAGAGAGAGTGGGTCGTGAGGGAGAGTTCCGCACATTTAGGATTATTAATCCTTTTTCAATTCAGGGAATTTCTTTTTTTTGCTGGATTTTTTTCGAATTGTTTTGGAGCTCCATAACTCCAAATTGGATGATTAGAGAGCCTAAAAATTCTATTTAATCCCTAGATTTTTTCTGTATTTTTATTAACTATTTTCTCTGTAGTGAATTTTGTGTTCTTTATTGTTTCTTTCCTGCGTGTAGATTTCTGTTGATCTGTTGCGAGGACTGCTGCACGGGAGTTGCCGTAGACTTGCAAGGCTCCGAATTCTTCGAAGGCAAGCACTAGTTTGCATATTCCTATGTCATGTTTACAATTTCACTTTATGTATTTCTGTTATAACTACTACTTGCATTCATATTAGACTAGTGCGTGTGTACCTAACCATGCTAGTCTTCTACTATCATGTTGTAGCCTTGATTGATGAACCACTCTATTGTTCCATAGCCTATCCTTTGACTAGATGGTAGTGTTGCATTGGTTATTCACTTGTAAAAATGAGATGGCGGAGCGGAGGCTTTGATGTATTTTGGTTAAAACCTAATCAACTAAAATCAATGTGTGGTTGGTTAGAGGAGACCCGGTCGAGATGGTTTCTGGGTTGTGGCTGTCCTATGGAGGTCTCCCTTCTAAGGACTCAAGCTTGTGATATGCTAGACCAAACTAAACAGTACAACCACTTGTGCCTTCGGCCCTGGCCTAGTACCCTACAAAACCCACTAACCACTTGCTCGTGACTTGTCTGGTTATGGTTCAATACTTTCGTCCTAGGGTAAGGAACCGGACCTTACCTGAGGGGCGGGTTCGTCTCTAAGACTGAATGGCTTAAATGGGAACACCCCTGGGTGGTGTCCAAAAGTAGTAGGCACCCTACTGCGACGGGCACCGGCGAGACCGGGGAAACCAAAAGAAAGGGTAGACGAAGTGGTGGACGTAATAAGTTGGAATAGTTTTGTACCGTATCTCCTTTGGGATGAGACGGGGCTTGTGGGGAACGTGTACACACTATGCAGAGTTAAGACTATCATGATAGCCGTGTACACGGTCATGGACGGGGTGGGAGGTTTTCACATGTAGTCCCACCATTTTCATAACTGGGCTTGACTAGTGTAGGCTGGGATTGGCCGGGTGTGAGATTGCACTTTCCTTTGATGATTGCCGGTATTATTTAGAGATCATGCATTCACTTAATAAAATCTTACCAACTAAAACATGACTAGAGATAGGTTTTGGTATAAAATAACCTATCCCCTATTATTGCCTTTGCATTCATATTTAATGACTGCTTACTAGGTAGCCGCATATTCCTATACTCATCGTGGATAATTTTATTATTCAGGTTGCAAGTCTGATAAGGACCAGGAGGGTCCGAACTCAGGTGTGCAGAACTAGCTACGGGGTGTCAGGGTCAATTGCTTGGATATCTTTGCTAAAGGCTGTTGCTGCTATGATGTTCCTTTTTATTCGTTCTTAATATTTGGTAATACACGTCTTATTTTAATAGCATATGATGATATTTTGAAGTACTCCGTTATTTTAAAATAATTACGGAATACCAGCAATGATAATTATTGAATTGTCCATCATGAGGTAATACTCTGGGTCTAGTATCAGATCATCGTTTTGGATTACCTGTGGAGACATAGGGGGTTGTGACATATGGACTTTGTATTATAATAGGTAGGGGAACGTCGTGTTAGTTTTAGACTCATTCCCTGCCTCCTGTATAAATTGGGGGCTCCCCTAGCGTAATCTATAACGACCAAAGTAGTTACATAGGCACACATGTAGTCGTGATCGGCTTGTGATCGTTATCTAAGCGGTCGATATGCAACGTTGTTGGGAAGAAGCACCCATAATAATTGCACCGCAAATGTAGATTGTGAGCAAATATCGTGTCTTCGATGTCATTTAGATCTAGTATCAGTGTCATGTTTTTGCAACAAGTGGTATCAGAGTTAAGATTCGATGATGCAGATGATCTTGGAGGAGGGCCAAGGATTATGTTTACACAAGTGTGCCGAAGAAAATGCTTGGTTCGACGCAAGGTGAAGCATAACGGTGATTAACGATTTGATTGGTGGAGTCGAACACTCCGGGCGAATGACCTAGACCATTCGATGGGATATTGTTGGCAAGAATCGACCATACGTGATGATTGCACCAACAACGTGGCTATCGAAGACAAGGGCTTCAATGCTCGCGATTAGACCGACTGCTTGATGTGGCGAGACGACAGGATATATCGGAGCGAGGAAAGCATCGCAGAGAGCGATGAGACTGATATTGCACAAGAGGTGGGTCACGGTAGTGTAGGCAGATACCGTGTCATGGATGTTCGATTAGGGGTGCGACATGTGACCGTGACTAAAAGTGAGTGGTGGTACGTTAGGAAGCATGCTCGAGCCCTCAAGAATTGCACCTGAAGGTGGAGGATTTTTTTGGAGAATTTTTTTGGCAACCGGTGAATGTCCTTGCAGGCTGCGCGACTTACGGCGACGGCAACAGTGAGGAGGCTGAGTGCTGCGAGCATAGCTAGCAGCCTAGCAGCGACGGTGGCCTAGAGGCCCAGCCAGCGGGGCAATCGGCTGGGCGCACAACCGGAAGCTGGACAACCTAGGCGGGGCCGGTTGTAGGCTTGTAGCAGGGTGCGGCCCAATCGGCGGGGAGCACAGTCAGCCCAGCGGAGCACGCGGGTTCCTAGGCCACGGCGCGGAGAGACCGGCGCACTGAGGCCCAGGAGGCGAGGCGCGGTGCGGTTGCCCGGCTGGCCGACGCAGGCCCAGGCGGGGAGCAGGTGGACCGCGAAGTGGGCCCGTGCGGTGGCCTGAAAACATGGTGCCTTCGATATCGTTCGACCTGTTTTTTCAAGCAAAGATTGGGCCACGGCTGGGGCAGACGCCTGACCAGCAAAGATTGAAAAATGGGTTCTTTAGGATTTTACGTGAATTTTAAAATTTGTTTCATGTAAATTGGATATGGTATAAAGTGTTAATAGATATAAGAAATTCAAAATCGGCAAAGTTACTGTAGCACGGAGGCTGTCGCTCGTTGGTTTAGCGATAGGTGTGGGATATCTCGTGCAACCTCCTCTCAGCGACCTGTCATGCGCCCAAAGTGCGACCGGCACCCTGTCGCGAATTGAAGGTGCGACCGGGGCCTATTTTTGTCTAATTTTCAATCCGCCATATAATTTTGTATAAACGAATAAAAAAAAATATTAAAAAAAAATTTCGAAGGTAGATGTGCCTGCTCTCCTCGACCTGAAACTCCGGGCCCTGGGTCCCTTGCGCAGAAGCAGGAGCATCCATGTACTTCCTGCAAGAAATCACAGCCACTTTCTCCGCAATTTTCATGATTAGTAGCAGGATTAGTAGGAATATTTAGCCAGTGGTGCATCTGTTCACCTCCATGATTATGAATAATGCTGTCGAGAAGGTATGTGTCTTAAGAAGGTGCGTTTCGGTACGAACACGAGGACCAACATTTCAAATGTAATTTGGTGAAAGGGAAACCTTCTTTATGAAAGACAACATTCCTACATATATTATATATAGACACAGCCTGTAGGATGTCTAAACACTTTAATTTTTTTTTATGAAGATTGCTATATCCAAGAAAAACATATTTCTTTGAACGAAACTCCAAGACTTTGAGAATTGTATGGTTGGAGACTTGGACGGCACACACATCCAAACGCTTTTAGAGAGGTATAATCAGGTGTTTGATGAAATAAACGTTCAAGAGGAGTGGATAATTTAATGACCTTACTAGGGTTGATTGGTGATATATGTGGCCGTAAGAAATGCTTCATCCCAGAACTTGAGGGGCATGGGTGCATGCATAATAAGAGAACCCCACTTCAACTATATTTTCGTGCTTTTGCTCAATAGAATGGTTTTGTTGATGAGCATGATGGCAAGAAACATGATGAGTTATGTTGATTTTTTTAAAGAAAGAATTTAGCTTCTGATATTCTCCACCGCAATATGTTTGCACAATAATGATATTATGATTAAAGAGCCGCTCCATTAGATTATGAAAATCATGAAAAAAAACTTAAAAAATTAGATTTGTGCTTGAGCAAATATACCTAAGTAAACTTACTATAATCATCAATAAATCTGACATAGTATTTCTTTCTGCCCACGGACTCTAGGGCTAGACCCCAAACATTAGAAAATATGAGTTCTATTGTTGCAGAAGACACAATAAGAAATTTTGAATAAGTAAGCTGATGACTCTTAGCCTTTTAACAGGCATCACAAGCAGACTCTTTATTGAACTCACTTGAACAAGAAAGATTATTTATACTAATGACTTGCTGAACAAATAAAAAAGATGGATGACCAAGGCGACCGTGCCACCGGGATGAGGAAGGCTTGACTACTTCGAATAGATGCTGTTGTTTTTTGTGCACCGGAGTCGACAGGAACAGAGGGTAAAGTATATAAGCCTCCCTTACATCTACCTTGTAGAAGAGTTTCCTTTGTTGCATGATCCTTGATCAAAAAGAAGTTAGGATGAAATTCAAGGGAAGCTTTGTATTAGATGCGAGACGATGAACACATACTAGATTTTTAATGGCTTTAGGTACATGAAGAACTTAAGATCACGACTAGGGGCATGAATGAAAGAGACCAATATGACTAATATTCATACTTGCACCATCGGCGGTGTGGATCTGATCATCTCCAGTGTACTTGTCTCTAACTATAAGCTTGTAGATCTCATTGTCAATATGATCAGTGGTACATGTGTTGGTGTACCAGTTTGCGGCTATTCCATAGAAAGTGGTGGCGGCAACAACATTCTTCTCCTCAGGTGTAAAATTCTCATCAAACCTATTCCAACAGTTTATGATGACATGACTGGGTTTTTTGTAAAGCTGGCAGATGGGGCGTGGGCAAGAATTGTTGTTGTTGTTTCTGCCTCCAATAATAGATCGCCCGCTTTAATATCCGCCACCTTGGTAGCATGAGGATTGGTGTCGTGGCCTCGTCCTCCACGGCATTAGGACATACCGTCACAACCACCACAAGAGGCTGAGTTAACAGATGAGTTCGAAACCTCCCTAAAGAAGATTCGTCCGCATCTCAGAGCTCAACAGTTGGGCATGTAGTTAGCCCACTGCGATTGGTTCTACCCACACAACAATAGTGGATAAGAGTGGGGTGAAGTCGATGTCAAGGCCAGCAAATATGTAGGAAACCATCTCTTTGTCATCTAGGGGCTTGCCGAAAGATGTCATCTCATCTCCAAAGCTCTTTATGTTGGAGATGTATCCGACAACAGCCATAATGCCCTTCTGCATCGTTGCTAGTGTGATCTGGGTATTAACAACCTGTGCGCGAGTTATGGAGAAGAACATGTCCTCCAAAGTGTTCCATATACCTCTGATGCACTTGTCAAGGAAGCCACCTATGTGAGAAACATGGGTGACAGGGATGAAAGGAGGTAGATGAGAGCCTATTGGTCAAATGCCAACCATTTGTGCGTAGGAGCGATTGGGCCCCTTCACCGTCTTGTCGCCATCTTTGAAATTAGTCTCCTTTGATGACACTACGATTGTGCCTTCTAAGTACCCCATAAGTTGCGCACCATAGGGAGCATCTGATCTAAGCCTTCTAGAGAAGGTAATGCGTGTTTCTCTGTCAAGGGATGGTCGAGCAGAGGAGGCAAGGCCAGGCAGAGGATGATGAACTCGCCATGGAGGAACCAATTTGGAGGTGATCACTCTGATATCATGTGAGGAAATCAGGAAACGATGGAAGTGTCTCAGCTCGCTAGTCCATGTAGCTCTGTTAAATATTGGCGCAAAAACATAGCTAGGTCGCTAGAGTCCATGTAGCTCTGTTAAATATTGGCGCAAAAACACAGCTAGGGTTGTTACACAGTTTGTTTCAACACGATATGTACAAACAGCTAAAGCCTATCTAGAATACAAGATAACTCTTAACACAACTGACCTTAAAAGTTTCATAGTTACTTCTCGTTGTTTTAGTGCTTTAATTAAAATATTGCAACAACTAGTTTTCAATGTTTCGTTGCTCTAATTTAAAAGGTTGCAGCAACTACTTTTCAATGTTTCAGTGCCTACTTCTCAATGTTGCGATGATTTCCTTCAAATGTTGTAGCTAGTGCTCTAATTCAAATATTGCAGTTGTTGCTTTTCAATGTTTTAGTGATCTAATTCAAATGTTGCAGTATCTACTTTTCAATATTTCAGTGCTTACTTTTTAACGTTGTGGCGCTTTACTTTTTCTTTTCAATGTTACAACATTTGGTTTAACATGCTGCAACATTGTTCGGTGCAATATACGGTTCAAAATACTGCAGCATATGGTGTAACATTTGGTTTAAAGTATCACAACGTTTGTTTTAACGTACTGCAACAACGTTCAATTTGTTAAAACCATCGAACATGCAATTTGTAGTCCTGTCCATTGTCGGCTTCTGAAAAGCCATCAAATACGTATTTATTTACATCAGTTTTTTAAAGCTGACGTAATTAAAGCTATTTAGGTCCTATAAAAAAAGCCAAAGAAAACACATGAAGAAGACGCTTTCTCAAAAAAAAACACATGAAGAAGACCTGCGAGAAATTTTAAAAATTTAACCGGTGCGTTGGTCCTCTATTTACGCCGGCTGACGTAAATAAGGATGCTCGGCCGATAAACAACCTAGTATTAGGCACACACATTCAAGTTAACGTGACATTTATTTACATCGGTCGTGCCACGTCGGTCTTGCTACATCTGATGGGGAACAACGTATGTTTGTCTTGAAGACGACATAAATAGCCGTTATTTATGTTGATGCAGACATAAATATTTACACCGATAAGATGACGACGTAAATAAGCATTTCCATTGGCATTCGCCTTATTTACGTAGACGTCTGGCCGATGTAAACGATAGTCATGGCCTCTTCAATTCTACTAATTTTCCCACTTTAATTAATTTTTAGCTCCCTCCTAGCTCACGTGCCATTAGAGTATGTACAATGGTTGAGATAACAGTTGTCTCTAACAATTGCCATGTCATCTAGAGGCAATACTAGAAATAGCATATACAATGGTAAAGATGGTTGCATGTTTTTATAGGTAATTTGCTTACACATAAAGTTTTTTAATTCTGATGCAAAGTCGACTCTTGTTTAACAGACAACTCAAATATCTATGCACACTCTCTCTTCCTCACATCATTAATTAGCTGACATAGCACTGCTTATAAATGACTGAGAGACTGCTAAGCTTTATTGTTGTACATGCTCTTAATAAGCTACCCATCTACTCCATGCCTACGCATTTCTGGGTTGTTACCACTTGTGCCAAGACTATCATGACCATTAAATTTCACTGTCAGGAACCCTCATACAATTTCAAAAGCAACCCTTCATAATTGCAACCCTTCAGAATTTTTCAAATCTAAGACTTTAAAACATTAAAGGTCTTGTTTGCTTTAGCTTAAAATTGATTTGAGTTTTACTGTAACAAAATTTTGACACCTCGAAAGACATTTTAAAGAGTTTAAAAATTCTAAAAAATTATTTCACGAACTCTAAGAAAAACTATTTAAAACCCCACAAAAATGAATACAAAATATTACATTATTTGTCTTATACAAAAATAACAAAATTTAATTTAATTTAATTTAATTTACAAGCAAGGCCTATATATCAAATATTTTAACTCTAAATTAAGTGATTCAGCTTTTCTTTGTAATTATGCAAGTTTGCTATGATTTTGAAGCATTTATCCTATTTCTTAACACGTAAAAAAGAATGGGCAAAATCATCTTTGTGCAACTCCATCATGGCAAGATTAGTCAACCATGGCATAGTATAGACATAGAGGGGAGAAGTCACCTAGAGATGGCCTGTGTGTAAAACCCTAGTTCCTAAATAACCTAGAATGCTATTAACTCTCTAAAAACTATACAATTTTGGCAGCATCTCTTCTATTTATATAGACATCCACAACAGACAATTTATATCATAAGAATATATAACCATTTTACATCAACCACTAACCATATAAAGAAATAAAACAAAACATTAACTTCCAAACATACATGACGCTCGACTACTAAGTATATTTTATAGGAAGACTAAGTTCACTAATTACGATGTGAGAGGTAGTGAGTGCTCATATCAATGTGCTACTTTCCCATGCCACATGCATGACGAAGTCATCTGTTATCGAAGAATACTCAACAAAGTATATGTATAAACGACTTCAGAAGCAAAATACAATAACAAGATCACTTCCATAGATTTATACCCTTCATACTCAAAAACAAAAAAAACAATTATTAGTCCAAATATTCCAAACAAATTACTTCTCATCCATTTGATGCAATGCAATGCACATGTGTATGTACTGTGCTCTCATACCGCTATAGCTAGGTGCGCACCTATTGACGCCACACCTTGCCCGTCCTGATTCAGGCGGGACCAATTACTCCGCTCCCGTGGAGTACCTACCATGTAGGACTTTAGAGCACTCCAGAATAGTCGTATAACTTCTCACCGATTTCACCGGACTAGTTATACGACTTTCTCACCGACCTGACTCATGCAACATGATGCCATAATGCAATGCCTCCATTCTCATACAACTCTCACACACCATCGTATAACAGTAAATATCACGATTACTCAACATAGCTAATAGAAAAAATCACAAGCAATCCACATTAATACGCTATATGTTCAACATATTCTTGCCTTTCAACCGCGAGAATTAGGATGATGGGTGTCTATGTTGATTGCATACCTCCACCTATAGAGCATAACAATAAATCTCAATACATCGTTATCTAGAAGAGCAACATAGGTAAAAGTACATCACGCCGACGATCGCTCTCCTCCAAAATAACCCATCTAGGACTAAGAAACTTTTAACTAAATCAGGAATTTAGTTTCCTGGACAGCAGACATTAAAATCAACATATATCCCAATCTGCTTATCCGATTATCGCGCTCTTGAACTCAAAACAGAGCTAAGAAGTAGACGCGCAATTTCTTTCATATAACCAAATTATGAATCAGATTATAAATAGATCAAAACCTCATCCGAACCTGCTGCATATACATCACATAACTAAACTCTAAACATTTAGTTGATTGGTCCCAAAAATCTACGGTACTAGACAAGAATGCCTAGCATCGAACAAGGGGAAAAACTAGAAAAGCGAGTTCACCAGAATCGAATGAAACACAGTTTTAGCCACCCTAGCAAGGTCAAGGGTATATTGGACCAGTATGCCCTATTGAAACCAACAAAGCTTGCTTACCTCCACCACTTAGTAACGCCCACACATAAACGTTAAAACACATGTTGCGAATACCCTATCTCAACACCTTGAAAAGCATATTACCATTATCACTATTAAATCTAAATGGTTGCAATAGGCTTGTCGAGTGAGCAACACGCATCGCTAGAAACCAGGCAATACAAAATTAGGGCTCTAAAGAAAAAACAACCATAATAATCCCCATGAATAAAAGGAGAACATAGATCTCCTTTGAATCCTTAGGCCTTGCCCAAGAAAGGTACCACACTTTCAAAAATGGCCCTTAAAATGTCACCGAAATCTCTAATGCAAATGGAAAGATCCAATAGATCTTTAAAACCAAGTCACCACCATAGTCATGAGTTTAGGAAACACCATCAAAACACTGGAAATAGATCCCCAAAAACAAACTCTTACCAAGTACTGTTGAACTTAAAAATCCTTCACCACAAACACACAACACTAGAACCATGGCATGCTCATGCCCTCTAATCAACCAACATAACAACAAGCTTATTATAAAAACCACATAGGGAGTCCCTAGTACTCTAGTACTAGAGCATAAATCAACAATATTAACAATTTTACAAAAGTAAATGCAATGCAAACCCATATCCATCCTAATGTGTGCCTGTGTGTCAAGTTTTGATTAATTAATTATACCATAAAACTAGAATTTACGGTTACATATTAATTTTAAATCATTGATTCACCCATAATGGACTTAAAGCCCACTCTGATACCAACTGTAACACCTTGGTTCCTCGAGAACCCAGAATGCTACTAACTCTCCAAAAACTATAAAATTTCGACAGTATATCCTCTATTTATATGGACATCCACAACAGACAATTTATATCAAAAGAATATATAACCATTTTCCATCAACCACAACCATATAAAGAAATACAACAAAACAGTAACTTCTAGATACACATGACGCTCAACTACTAAGTATATTTCATATGAAGACTAAGTTCACTAATTCTGATGTAGAGAGGTAGTGAGTGGTCATATCAATGCTCTACTTCCCCACGCCCCATACATGAAGGAGTCATTGTTACCTAAGAAACAAATAAAAAAAAAGTGTGAGTATCGAAGAATACTTAGCAAAGTATATGTATAAACCACTTTGGAAACAAAATACAATACTTCCATAGACTCAAACCATTCATACTCAGAAACAAAAATAATTGTTAGTCCAAATACTCCAAACAAATCACTTCTCATCCATTCGATGCAATGGAATGCACATGCTTCTGTATTGTGAGATCATACCAGTATAGCTAGGTGCGCACCTGTCGATGCCACACCTTGCTCGTCCTGATTCAGGCGGGGAGCAATTACTCCACTCTCGTGGAGTGCCTACCAGGTAGGACTTTAGAGCACTCTGGAATCATCCTATAACTTTCTCACCAACCTCACTGGACTAGTTATACGACTTTCTCACCGACGTGGCTCATGCAACATGATGCAATAATGTAATGCCTCCATTTTCATACAACTCTCACACCATCATATAACAATAAATATCACAATTACTCAACATAGCTAACAGAAACAACCACAAGCCATCCACATTAATATGCTATATGTTTAACATATACTTGCCTTTCAACCGCGAGAATTAGGATGATGGGTAGTCGATGTTGATTCCATACCTCCACCTATAGAGCATAACAATAAATCTCAATACATCGTTATCTAGAAGAGCAACATAGGTAAACTACATCACGCCGACGATCGCTCTCCTCCAAAATAGCCCGTCTAGGACGAATAAACTTTTAACTAAATCAGGAATTTAGTTTTCTGGACAGCAGACACTAAAATCAACATATCTCCCAATCTGCTTATCCGATTATCACGCTCTTGTAGTCAAAACAGCTAAGACGTAGACACACAATTTCTTTCATATAACGAAATTCTGAATTAGATTATAAATAGATCAAAACCTCATCTGAACTTGCTGCATACACATCACATAACTAAACTCTAAACATTTAGTTGATTGGTCAAAAAATCTACCATCCCAAGCCTCAAATCAATCGATTCATAATATCCATGTAATAATAACAAAGGAAATCACATCAATTCATTACCCAAGAGTTGATCGGAGAAGATCAACCAAAGCCCTAGCTTCTTCTCCAATAGCCAGCTTCCACCTTCCTCCTCTTCTCTAACTGGTCGGCCCCCTCCTTCTTCTTCCTTTTCTCTTCCCACAGCAACCCCTTTCTTCCTCTACTCCTCCCCACCTCCTGCTGCCACTCATCTACCCCTAGGGCGGCCATGGCTGGGCGGGGCAGAGCAACACAAGTAGCGAGTGGCGAGCAGTAGCAACAGCATAGCGGCACCGGGCGCCGGCGGCGATGGGTAGCAGCGGCGGCGACGGCTACTGCCTCCATGCTAGAAGAAAAAAAGGACACAGGGGTGGGGATCAATCCCTTGGTTGCTGCCCTTTGGTGTGAAGAGATGGGCTGGGCTGGCCCAGCCCAATCTTTTTTTTGGATATTACATTGTGGCATACAAAAATTTGTCCCTTTATTATTCCCTTTACTAGGCATGCTAAATGATTTAAGTTAGGGTGTGTCGGGTTTATGAACTAAGGTAGCTATGCCAAAGAGTATTGGATTAAAATTAAATATCACATAATTGTGGTCCTTCTTGTGAAAACTATTCATATGGTTCTTTGGCTAGTGAAGGTTTTTTATGGTTAGATGGCACATGCGATACCCTAGGTTTGTGACAAAAAAACTCGCAAATATAAATCAAATTGCGCATTTGGTTTTCTTTAATAATTTGAGCTTACATATTTCTCCCCATATGTAAGCTGAGAAAATTATGTGGACTAAAATATACAATTGTGTTCATACAAAAATTTCGGTTTTGTTTGTGCAACTTCACCCAAAATCATTGTTGACTTATAAAAGGACCATGTATAAATTGTCTTCATAACCGAGGAACCAAAGTCACATGCATTAGTTTTTCAGGGACCAAAAGCAATAGACTTCCGTAGATGCGGGATGAGAAGACTTTTTTGTAATGCTGCATATGTAATTTCCATGCCATGTGTCAAATAGGCGGATGAAAAAGTGGCAACTCAGAGGCTGTTTTTGACCGTCAGGGTCGTTTCTTAGGAAAGGCCACCAGGGCAACCATCCTAAGCCCATGATTTTGAGGGCCTAACCTAGCGTCCATATAGTAGTATTATAGAGTATAGACCAACCTCAACTCAGCAATTTGTTTCTTTCTCCAAGACTGCAATGACTATGCGACTGTGATTGCTCGTCTTCTTCCCAAAATCACAACCTGCTCTTTCCTTTCCCAAAATCAAAATCGATCAACCGATCTCTTTCCTTAAGCCATTGATTTTGTGTTCAACAGTGTTTTCGTCATTTATTAGGGGAGAAATTAATGGGATAAATACCACGCCCTACAACCACAAATCCCCAATTTCACGGGCGATTCAAGTTGATTCGACGAATTGGCCGGCGTAGGAGCACCGCGACAACCAACAATCAGTGAATTGCAGTGTTGTAGGCCTTGCTAGATGCCTCGGCCGGTGGGAAAAAATTCTCTATCCATAATACCATGCTTTTCTTTTGATGTACCAAACATATAGGAGCTATTTATAATTTTTTAAAAATTGATTTAAACTTTAGAAATGGATTAGGATATAGGCTTAATTTATGTTTCGCCCTAGGGCCCAAAACATTAAGAACAACCCTGTTGACCGTTTGCATTGCGAAATCAATTTCCGAGTTACATTCAAACCGTTTGGGTTGTAAAATCTATTTCTGAATTAAATTCAATGTTAGTAGTGGTCATGTTAAGGAAGCCACTCCAAGTTGTTTTTAACCGTTTGAGTTGCAAAATCAATTTCTGAATTAAACCCAAGGTTAATAGTGTTCATGTCAATAAAACCACTCCAGTCATTTGATCATGGCATTTCAGGGCTTTCGGTAAATAGGATAGCGTGAAACAGATTATGAAACCATGTTAGAAAAGTAAATGGCACATATATATCACCAACATGATACATTTTGCCATTTGAAGGTGACGAGGACATCCCTGACGAGCTTGCTGCCCCTAACAAGGTTCAAGAAGTCTCTCAAGAAGTCCTCTACCACCGGGTCCAAGTCGAGAGGACGTCGAAGTCGTTGCCGAGTCTGGTTCGGCCATCCAGGATCAGTGCACCTTCAAACGGACGTCCAGATCACATACGACGTCCAAATGAGGCAAATAAGGACTCTATGAAAATCTTACGAGATAAGTTTTCCAACGGATCCAACCACGCCTCCAAATTTTATCCAAATCAACGGAAATCGCGAAAACAAATTGATGGACAAAAAACTTCCCGGCGCTGTGTCGCCGTATTTTTGAACCCAAAGCCCGTGTACTCCTAGGGTTAAGATTGTGTGTGTGTGGGCACCTTTTTGGGTGCCGCCCCTCATCTGGCCGCCGCCCTATATAAGTCCCCCGCCATGCTTCGTTTTAGTTGGGTTTTGTTTTGTTGATTTCGTCACGGTTGTGTGAGATTTCGCCTTGTTCTTCTTGTGTCGGCTAGACCAACAGGATCAAGTTTCAGAACCCCTGCTGATCTTAATCTATATTCATAATTGTAATTGTTTATTTTGTGTTCTTACTCGTTTTTCGATTGCTTGCAGGAACCATCCTTCGTGGACAGGTCGATCGTGCCTCTGGTTCGGTCGATAACACTCGTCGTGGTGGTTTAGCGATCGCCGGGATTTTCAGTTCCTTGTGGGGTTGAAAGCCGGATCGTTTAGGTCTCCGTTCCGTGACACCTACCGAATTATCCTCGTCGTCTCTCGCTAGAAGATCGGGATCCGCGTCCGCACCCATCAGAAGGCTAGTTCCAACTATTTGTAATCCTCAAATCAAACGTGAGGGCAGAATCCAGTATGGCAAAACCCATATTAGTTATCGTGGGATTTGGGTTACAGTTAATGAGTTACATCAAGATACTTAGGCAGGGAGTGGTGCATAAGTAGGTGAACATAACTTCACACGGCATAGAGCTAAAAACATACATCAGCCATGAACAACAAAGACATATGCTCAGGTAACTGATAATTAAGCAAAACTTATGGGTGGTAAATCTTCCGAGGAGAGATGGTTGATTTCCCTTGGAAGTTGATATTGTACTCCACAATATTCTTCTTACTTCCTTGAGCTCACCGCTTGTTCACGAGGACCAACTTGCCTCTGTAACTGTTTTTTGTACTAAATGGTTAAGATGTTGTTTAACCATGTAGCAGCATTGCAGCAATGCAAATAGGGGAAGGGGAAGCTGCAAAAGAAACATGAATACAATGGTCTTCGATCATTCGATGTACCTGAAAATATGAGTACAGCTTCTGCTTCAGAGTGGCATGCTCCCTTTTCATCTTCTGGAATGACCTGCGGCATCTGAGACAAATATGGACAGATCAACAGGTGAGCACATTAAAAAACAATTAATGCAGACAGAACATTAAAAAAAAATTAGTGCAGACAGAGAGTAAGAGGCATGCATACCCTTCAAGATTCTTGTCATTACACTGTACTTTAAATAGCGAGCACTCATTCTTCATCCTCAATGCACCAATGCTGCGGCAAACACAGGCACCTTTGGTGAGTTTGAAGGTATTAAGAGCATGAACATGAGGCCCTGTATCAGGCGCCGGCCGCTGTCAGCGCGCGCACTCGGGCGCTTGAATTTCAAAAACGCGACTCTGCGCAGCGGGCTGGCGGGATGGCGCAGCCGGTTAATGGCGTGATGCAGGCCAGGGATACAGGGCCTGATGTTCATGCTGTAAGGCAGACAAATGAATGGAAGTTGATGGTGACATCATTCCTATGTACTAATAATATATGTTATTTTATATCTTTAAGTACAGTTATATTAAAGCTTGTATGTTTTGGTTATGTTACAGCAGGATTCTGTATCAATCACCTGCAGAAATAGTGAGCACATTCACAGTTCTATACCTGGATCCGCTGCCTTTGAGCTGGTGCACCAGGGAATCTAACCGGTAGAAATCCTGAGGAAACTTCTCGCTGCACCGAAAGGAACTGGAAAGTGAACACACTAAACAAGGATTCATTCTGCAGTAGATATTACATGGCTTCAAATTATATGTATACATGGTGTCAGAAACACCAATTTTTCATTCATAGTCTGATTTCAGATTTACTTACATTGATTGTTCTATGTTTGTCAATAATCTTGATGAATCTTTGAAGAACAACGCCACAACTTCCTCAACAAAATTGGGGCTTGATTCATCCTGCAGTTCTTCCAGCTGATTAAACTGCTCGTCAAGGTAACCCTGCAAGAGTAGGAGTAGAATAAAAGGCAAACTAATTACCTTTCGTGAGGTCCACATAACATAATTAAATATTCTAATTTACATGAGTAAATCAAAGCCCATTAGTCAAAGATCAAACAAGTCAGTTCCAACAAGTGGCCTTTTTAGGCTTCAACCTAGCTAGATATAAAGGACACACTAATATTTGCCTAGAAGATACTAATGTATCATCAAAATGATCCTGCCCTATGATTACTCAGAAGTTTGAAAAGCCCAACTTTTTGCATATTCTCACAAGAATAGCGCATGAAGATAAAGAAAGTAATTTGCTACTCAGTATGGTCTATTACATCCTTGCGAAACCATTACAATCATGTCCATAGACTGGTTTTTTAGGCTGTTTTGGTGATGTGGATTGTCATGTCAGCGCCTACGTGGTATTTTTAATTTTCCTTTCTTAGCTTTAATGTGGGACATACTTGTCATCTCTTCCCTTTCTCACCTCTTTGCCTCTATGTCATTTTACTTTTAATGGTAGGTCCCACATTAAAACTAAGAAAGAAAAAGAAAAAGTCACGTAGTCACTTACATGACAATCCACATCACCAAACAGGCCTAAAAAAGCAGCCTATAGATCTAATTGCAACGGTTTCGCAAGTTTGGATAGCTAAATAACCGCTTTCGATACTTATGGATTTATGGCAACAGGCGAAACAAGTTTGGGAACTAATGGTGCAATTTTCTCTTACCAGATTATAATCTAACCGAGTTATGTAGTTGCAAATGAAGTCAAATGTTGAAAAAGAATGAGTGAATGATCTATTGAGCCTGGATACCATAGAAAACACAGTGTATATAATACACACATCTGGTTGGTCAAGTCATTATTTTAGAGCTTCAATCGACCATGTCGACTGGAGACGTACACTCGTCCAGATGTGCTATCATACTATCAGGGATTTTTTACATACGTGCCATTACGAAGTGTGTTTATCTCCGATCTGCCATTACAAAACGCGTATTCTTTTTAATGACATTACTTTTGTAACTTTATATCACAGATGCCATTCTAAGCATTTGCTAGCAATTTTTGTGATATACGCGACACAAATATGAGAGGAAATATGGAAATACGCCCTGACGACTGGGCCTCATTGGTCAGATACGAATCAAGCCAAAACAAAAACTCCCCCACATGGTCCGGCGTGGGGGAGTTTTCGTTTCGGCTGGATTCGTATCTGACCAGTGAGACCCAGCTGTCAGGGCGTATTTCCTCTCGTATTCGCATCGCATATATCACATAAATCACACGAAAATGCTCAGAATGGCATCTATGATACAAAGTTGCAAAAGTAATGGCATTAGAATATGCGTTTTGTAATGGCAGATCGAAGATAAACGAACTTCGTAATGGCATGTATGTACAAAATCCTACTATCAGACAACAAAGCATGAACAAAGCAATTCTGCCTAGTGCCTACTAGCTAATTAATTATTGTTTCAAAACTTACCGCTCTGGAACACAGAAGTTCTTAAGAGCTGGTGAAATGGGATAAAGTAATTCATTGCAATTCCAGGTTTCAAATGAACAAAAGGGAAGCTGCAAAAACCTGATCAAAAAGACTTTTCTTCATGAAGATGAGTTGGCGACACAAATTTGAGCACTCCATATTTGGCTAGCTTAGAGAATGAGTACAAGGAGGAAGACAGAATTTATATGGGTGCAATGAGGCATGCAAACCGATGGAGCGTGTATATATAGAGGGAAACATATTTTTTTATAGCGTGCAATTTTTTTATTCTGCATTGATAATGTCCTCCTGTGAATAAAGCATAACAGAAAGACAAAAGTACTTTTCTTTTTCATGAAACTGTTGAAAAACAAATTGAGTACAAATGCTGCAAGTTGTGCCTATGAGTTCTCCATTTGATATGGTTTATGGTTTAGACTCTAGACAGCAAGAGAAACATAAGAATATCATGACGCAGCAGCAGAATCGTGCATAGCTACAGTACCCTAGAATTGTTCCCAAAGAGACAAACCCATAAATAAGATCAATAATCATTCCCAGATAAGTATTCTACACATCTAGTTTCAAAAATAAAGAAACTATTTCTACTATCCAAATAAACAAAGTATGTTAGGATAACTATCAGGGAGCCATGATTCACCCAATCTTGCTAGTACATGGATACATGATGTGAGCCATCGATGTTTATTAGTGATTGATGATCATTTAATATATCGAGGACAGATTCACTAAATATATTAATTCTAACTTTACAAGATATCTTCTAATAAAATAAGTTTCTGGTTAAATTTCAGCCTCTTTTAAATGACATCAACCGTTGAAATTCCCTGCAAGTATTTAGCATAAAGAATTTATCCTTTTAATTTACTAACTAAGGGATAGTTGGGAGTACTAAACTCTGGGTGAACTTCCTCTTTTTTGAGCCAAAGCGAACTTCCTCTAGAAATCAATTCTATGCAGGCTTAGATGATTACATTGCATTAAAAATTGAGACTCCATATCAGCACATTTTTTTCCTGTTAAATCACAAGGTTGGATTCTATGTTACACAGATCAATTAGCACTTCAACAATCTGGCAAAAGCCAAGTGAAGCCCTCTCCAAAGAAACTGAAGATGATACGATTAACGTTCTCAATTTAAAAAAAGCAAAATTACCACATAAGAAGAAAATGAGTGAGAATCTGATAGGATGTAAGAACCTTCAAGTCGATGCCCCTAAAACAACCTTTGTTTTACCGTACAGTGTTCTGGAAATCATAATTCCTGATAGAGCTGAATTTTCTTATAATTGTTCATCGTCAATGAATTTACAGCTACAACATTCCAATGTTACAAGAAAAGAGTGTGAATCAGACAATGATCGGAGAATATTATTTTAAGAATATGTTAGAATAAAAGTGACTAATATAAAGTCAATAGCCGACGGTTAAGTCACTTTTCACTTTCCCGGAAAGATAGAAACAGGTGAACTCAAACATTGCACACAGCCATCTCAAGAAAACAAAGAAAACGTACACAAAATTATAAGATTGAACAAAATTTGATCGTATAACTTCGTATAATGTATGCTATACGAAGTTATTACGTTATTGAAAGCGAGCATAGCAAAGATTGTGTGATGACATCTTATCTAATTTACGACAGTACTACAGGCCATGGCCTTAATGGTAGCTTGTGCAACCCCAATACCATTGTACCATGAAACAATAATGTAACCCAGCTTGATTACAGCTTCATCTCCCACATTCTGGCTAGTAAAAACTTAAGCCCATGAAAAGTGAAAACATTAAATTGAGACTACAAAACTGGATAAATTATTAAGAGTCCAACATAAACATCTTATCATGTGCATGTTGAGAAATTCCAACAAAACAGAGAAAGATCACCAAAGGAGAATGTGGACCCCGCTTGGCATGGTTCAGGCTGTTTAAATATGTAAATCCCTACATACAAATAACTAACCCATCTACAAATCGTATAACTTCGTATAATGTATGCTATACGAAGTTATTACGAGTTGAGCGTCTCATCAATAAAAGGAAATCATATGCAATAGCCATCGCCACCAGTGTGCTTCATTGAGTTCATGATATCAATACAGTTTGCAATAGGATGAATACATATAACGTGAATCACTTGTGTGCAGGATTGACATACTAATAATTAATTTTATTCTCAAAATCATAACCAAAAGGGAGGCAGCAAAACAAGTATGGCAATTACTCCCAGACTAACTCTGCCTGCAACTGCAAGCCTGATGTTTCCGGACCGGGCTTAATGCAAGTATCCTTCAGCATTCAATCCTACTATCCTAGCCAACTACAGTACTTTAAAGTAGAATTGCACCAAGTACATTCACTGAATTAGATTGTTGGCAACTAATGATTTAATACCAGACAAAAATGAAAGCCTTTAAAGGACGTTCTGATTATTAATTTATTTTTTAAAAAGGAGACATGTGTATCACCTACTCACCTTAGGAATAGATATATTCAATGGTAATTCCATTTGACAGCTAGATCATCAAGCATTATATGTTGACTTAACTTAGGGAGCATAAGCATCAGCTAACTGTCTCACAGCAGAAAATCAGAACTGATATGGCACTTGCATCAAATGTTATTTACGAACATTTTAGATCAGTTCTTTTTCCACTAGAACTAAAAAATTTCTAGATTGATTATCTAGTTTTATAATGTTTACCATTACCATAGACCTCTATAACATCAAAATCGACTTAAAAACAGTAAGATACAAAGGAGCGAGAATTAAAAAACAGAAAGCAGAAAAAAGATAAAGGCAAATGGCAATATGGCAGGAATATATATATTTCATCAACAAATCTAAGAGTTACTAAAACTCCTCGAAATGTCAGCTGCTAAAAGAATATTTTGGGATACCTTCACAAATTCAAAATGGACACAAGTAAGGTTCCTCGATGCAGCAATCCAAAATTGCATGATTCTCACAGTAAATACCTACAGGTGCACAGGGTGGTAAATTAAGATATTAAATCCACAACAAAATGCAGAACTAACCCCTTTCTTTTCTTTTTTTTTTTTTTTTTTTTTTTTTTGTGGGGGGGTACTCACACACTCCCTGTAAAATAAGGAATTAAATTCACCAGATGGAAGATGTCTCAATCTACTTTCTTTAAAGGGTGTTGAATATTTGTTCTAAGAATTCATCGAAAGAAAGAGAGCAGGATCATAAACTTAAACTGGACAAAACGTTAGTTAACATAGCTTGATGCAATTCAGAAGTATTAACATGCGTAATAACTTCGTATAGCATACATTATACGAAGTTATACGATAGCTAGGGCTGTACTTTGCATGGACAGAATGCAAACAAGATTCGTAAGATTAAGCAAGCAACTGCAATCATAAATGCCAAGCAACATACTGAAGCAACAGGACACTGCTACTGACTCTGCTACTGTCACAAGATCCTAAGAGGGTCATGGTAAAAACAAAAACTCAGCCCAGGTTTATGAGAAAAGCATGGCCTGACAACTTGACTGTTACAGTTCAACCGAATCATTTCAACATCAGACTTGTAATGATCCTTGCCATACTTAAAAAGTTGAGCGTCTCATCAATAAAAGGAAATCATATGCAATAGCCATCACAACCAATGTGCTTCATTGAGTTCATGATATCAACACAGTTTGCAATAGGATGGATACAAATAACGTGAATCACTTGTGTGCAGGATTGACATACTAATAATTAATTTTATTCTCAAAATACTTGGGACTCCATGGAGCCTGTGCTCCGTACCTTCTTTGTAAACAATTAATGACGTAGTTATTGCATTCACACCTTTGTATGACAAATGATAGTGTTGTCGTGCATGTCATTACTTTCTGTGCATGAATCTTGATGAAATCCAACGGCAACAAGGAATGAAGCACTGACTCCATGGAGTCATAGGATCATCAAAATCTATGTTCAATGTTACAAAATGTACTCTTCATGTAATTAAATCAGTTCGATTATATAAGAAAAATCTAGAGGCGTCTAGGTGTAAGGAAAAGGTGCAAGATCATAAAAGTTTGACAGCTCAGGTTGCCATCTGATGAACCAAAAGGGCTCAATATCTTCTCCTTTTCGCCACATCTCACACGTCCTGAAACTTTGTCACAAAAGGCTAACAACAAAGATTGGGTGTGAGAAAATACCAACAAATGGGCGAAACAGGCATCCTACTAAAAAGTAAGAAGGGAAATACTGGCATCACCATGCTTTCACATGGGGGTGGACCCTCTATGAGGGCTGGTGGGGCCTCAGCCCCATCTGAGGCCCCACCTAAAATTTCAGAGTCCATTTATATCTATTTAAAGTGCATAACAATTTTTTTGATATTTTGGCCTGTAAATAGGGCTGATGGCAGCCTATTGTTGGTAATTTGAATATACAATCGATGCGATTATGAACTAGTGTATTTATTATTGTTGTGTTCCTATAGTATAACTAGTTTGCAGCGTGTTTAGCCAACGTTATACAAAAAAGATTTTAGACTTGCCTCAATTATATTTTCAACCTACATATGTCAGTGCTTTCACACTGAAACCAAATGGAGTATTGGGTGACAAAAAGGAAGATGCATGGTGGGCAGGAAATTCTCCCTTTATTCCCCTTCATACAGAAAAGGATGGGTAAACCTTTCTAGCAGCTACTCCCATGGTATTTGGGTTATAGTTAAGTATTTTATTTGGTCCCATCTACCAATAAATGTAGAAAAGGAAGAGGAATAGAATTCATAATTGGAGCAATGATAACGACTTCTTGGTATCTCCGTTGGATGGTGATAAGAGAATCTTAACCTGGAATAGCATCTTTAAAATGACAGATACTGGTTTAAATGGTTAGTGTCAGTAAAGTTCTTATCTTGGCGAATAATGGCCACAAGATGCATGGCAAACAATAGCCGCATAACACAAATCTGATCACATCGTGAGAGGTGGCAAAACCATCACCTCAATATTATGACATTTGCAAGAATTTTTGCACTGCTTTTCTACGTGTGCACTTCGCAGTGCTTCTGGCTTAGGACAAATTTAGGCCTCTAGAAACCATCCTCTAGGTTTGGGCTTGGTTTTCACACTGCTCATCATTTCATGGGTTTGATGAGCTCCTGGCAAATCGGCTACACTCTACGGAATCACAGGCTAGCATTGGGATTTGGACATAAAATTTCAAGGGTGGCTAAATGGTGGTCTTTAGGATTTATGCCTAGTTACTGAAGGAATTATATGCCCAATTGACAATCATATGCCACATCGGATGTGAGCTCAATGATATGTGGGACCACGTATGACGTGGGCTACAAATAATAGCCACAAGATGCATAGCAAACAATAGCCGCATAACACAAATCTGATCACATCGTGAGAGGTGGCAAAACCACCACCTCAATACTATGACATTTGCAAGAATTTTTGCACTGCTTTTCTACGTGTGCACTTCGTAGTGCTTCTGGCTTGGGACAGATTTGGGCCTCTAGAAACCATCCTTCAGGTTTGGACTTGGTTCTCACACGTTTGCTTATCATTTCATGGGTTTGACGACTTCCTAGCAAATCGTCAACACTCTACGGAATCACGGGCTAGCATTGGGATTTGGACTTAACATTTGGAGGGTGGCTAAATGGTGGTCTTTAGGGATTTATGAGAATTTTTTCAGAATTTTCCTAAAAGGTTTTCTAGAGTTTTGGTTTTTTGGCTTAAACCTAATTTAAATTAATCTAAACTAGGGTTTTTTATATAACAATTCCCTTTTATTTTAGTTTTGGGGTTTTGAAAATACAAGTGACATACGACAAAATAAAGAATGTCACATAAACTAACCAAGGACTATAGGGCTTAAACCATGTATGGCTTAAGCCAGGACAAATCATGCCCAGTTACCCCCGGAGAGATAATCTGGGCTCTACTTAGGTCTGAGCCTTGAGCGTCACTTTGGGCACACAAGGTGATGTGGGATGACAGAAGCACATGTAGTCCAATCCCAAACTATTACCCTGAGATATGGAAAGTTACTTCATATTAATTTACAATATTGAATGATTGTAAAAAAGAACATATCTCAAATGCTTGGTCCTTTAATGTTCCATACTAGTTAACTTGTTCCAATAAGCTTGTGCATATTGTAGTACTATTCAATGATAATCGTATTTGACTATGTGAATTTAATTTTGTTAAAGATAACAGCTATCAATCAAAATTTTTGTGTCTTTTTTATTCGAAAGTACTTACATTGAAGTTGTTACAATCTTCCCCTTATATGCTTGAAGTTCTCATCAGTATGCTCAAGCAAACAAGATTTTTTATCAGAAATGCAAATACATACTTTCAATATATATATTTTTAAAATTTCAGAGTTTTTCTTATAAATTGTTTGAAAATTTTTTAACACTTACATTGTAACTCTTGTACCCTTTATCATGTTTATATGTTCCCTATTGACTAAACTACGATATATCTTATGACATGAGTATGGCCTAGAGATAGCAATCGCACGGGTCGATTATGGGTAAGAAGTTCGTGGACCCATACCCACAAAGAAAAACCCAACCCATGTTACCTATATCTGACAACGGGTGTGCGCCAGTGCCCGTACCCATCAAGTACCCGTTACCCAATAGGTAACTGCTACCCTCCGCCCACCAGCCAAGCACACACTCAATACAAAGCCTATTTCAAGTTTCAACAGCATTTTAGACCATTTCGACTTCTGAATTTCATCAAACACATATGAAATTTTAAAAGGACTTGAACATAAAAAATTTAGCTACAAAAAAAAAGTAGCATTTTCACAATTATTCATATGGACAACTCGTCACCGACTATAGGGATCCACAAGTCAGCTCATGGATAACGGGTAACACATATGGATATCTAAAACCCATACCCGCGAAAAAAAACTTGTGGGTACGAAAATCCCTGTACCCATACCCAAGGGTATAAAACTCCTGTCAGTTCTTGGTTTGTTCTAAAAGAATAGTTTTTGGTTGTATCTGACTGTTACACTAGATCACATAATTATTAAAAAAATGCCATATAAATATCTTTTTTTTATTGTTATTGTTTTATGGAAAGCAACATGTGATGTTTATTTCTTAATTTTTCAGTTTAGAGGAGGGAGATTATGAAAATTTCTAGATGAATAGATGGATGTGCGTGTTGTTGAACGTAGTAGATTTGGATATAGCAGATATAACTTATATTGTGATTAATCGCCTTCTTGGCCTGCTTGATTTTTTCCTGTTTTCATTCTATAAAGATTATGTTGCGAGCGGCTTCTCTGGCTTCTTGTTTTTCCTGGTTTGCATTCTACAGAGAAGAACAGTAACCGCCACTAAAAATAGTGTTTTGTGCAGCTTCCTTTCCCTCTTTATCTATTGGGTTTTGTTTCATTTGCCTCACAGCCTAATAGAACTAAAAGAAGTCCTTGTTGCATGGGCCCATGACCTACAACATCTAGAATTTTTTACTGTACTAGCATTAATTTAATTTAGAAATAAAAAAATAATTTTCCGTTTAATAAAATTAAAAAATAGCATCCTGGCGCCATCCATCGGACGGTATATATGAATCTCCCGTTGAACGGGCGTTTATAAAACCGAATAGTTATTGTGATTCCGTGCTCGCTGGCTGGCGACCCCTGCGCCGCATCTTCGACAACCTCAGCCCCTTAACGACATGTGTCAGCGGATGTTGATTGTATGTGGGTGTGTTCACGAACGTACATAGACTCGAACCTGAAATCTCTCAAAACCTCGTGACTCACAACTCAGTCCTTCTATCCAATCCATCTGCTCGCACGTATTGATACGATTAGGATATGCATTCCTTTTGAACGTTTCTGAAACAGAACACGAACCGATACTAATGGGCACCCGTGCTAGTTGGCCTGCACCTGCCCGCCAAATTAAGAGTTCATTAGTACCAGTTCATATTACGAATCAGTACTAATGTGAGGGTCCAACCGGCACCGACTGATACTCAAACTGATACTGATGAGATGGTATTTAAGGTTTTTTCTCTAGTGGTGTATCCATGCAGTAGCATGCCCTACGGCGCCGAAGTTGCATGGGGATGAGGGCACCAGCACCAGGTCGACTTGGAGATGAGGTCGGTGGTGCCGAATTCACATAGAGACGAGGGCGGTGTTGCCAGATCGACTCGGGGATGAGATCGGTGGCGTCGGATCCGCACGGAGACGAGGGTAGCGACACCAGTGTGACTCGGAGATGAGGCCAACAGTGGTGAATTCGGGCAGAGGTGAGACCGGCGGTGCCGGATCTGCTCGATGTCGCAAATCGGGGCAGAGGCGGTGATGTTGTGCTCATACAAGCCAGTAAACCAAACACCGGTTGGTAGGAGCTTGACTCATTAGATACGGGGCAACCAAACACTGATGCATGTATGCTCTTGGCCTAGCTAAGGTGAGCCTAGCCTGGCTGGGCCACAAAAGAGACGGAATTTGAGCTCCTGGCTTTATGGTGGGAGTCCTCAAATAAGAAACCCTTCACTTTCTGTTCTCATAAGTGGATTCTGGTGAAGCCGGGGTCACGACAGGGGGCACTTTCTATCCTTCAAGAATCCATTTGTCCTAACTTTTAATTACTAAGGTGTGTTTTTTTTTTTCAAAACAACTACATGCTTGCAATGTTTGGGGAAGATGCTACTGGGATCACAAGAATTATGTGTTAATCCACACTAATGTGATACTTTGGATTTTTCGATAGCCGATCAGCATACACTAGTCCTCTTAAGGATCTCCATTCTTTGGGGGTACGTATCATGACATGTTGGACTTTAGGCAAGAGTTTAATAATATTGAACCTTTTAATATATTTGCACCTCTTTTGTCAATCCTTTTTTTTTTCTACCTATGCATGTTGTAGGCTATCATTTAAATGCATGTACGAACCAGCAAGTTGTTTGATGCCTAAATATGGTGTAGGAAGTAGAATATACATTTTTTTCAGCACCTCACCATAGAATTTACAGAATAAAAGATGTGCAAAAAACAGTTATCCGCATTTGTAAATATGTTTGGGAAAGCTTTTAATGGACTTGTTGTTGTATGACATTAAGTTCAAACCATTAAACTAGAGCCACCTTGAATTTGTAGTACCTTCCTTTTATGCATTTATATATGATTATTTTTGTAACTCAATCCAGTTATGAGAACAGGAAGGTTGTCCTTGACAAGCTTGGCTACCACATTAAGTTGATCCACATTGTCAAGTCTTTTGGTGCATCCAAAAGAATGGGCATTATTTTTTAGTCAAATGAATTAACTCATAGTAATTTTTTTTCGGTTTTCGAGTGCATACTCTATATGAAGTCTATGCCGGCTTTTTAAAAATATCATCAATGTTTTGTCGTCTCTTCTTTAATCATCTCGATGTTAACTATGTTATTAATTGCTCTATTGATCCTACACTAATCATTTCGAGAACCATGATTTGTTTGTACTTCTCAAGTGTTCTTTGTTTAGAGCAACTTTTTTCTTTAAAAAAAGAAGACCAGTTTTATCCCAGACATTTTCTTGGTTTAGTTTTTTTTTTTTTGTAAATGTGATTATGCAATCATAGTAGCATACCAGGATTTGGATTAGAGCAAACTGATGTGCTTGTCTTTATTCATTTGTGTATTGAACCTGCACAAAATAATTTTTTTTGCATTCAGTATTAGTCCATTTTTTACAATTCGATTACATATATTTTACATTTCTACAATTTTTTTTGTTTTATATCCTTCTCCAGGCTTTCTGATGCTCACTGGTACAAACTTGTTTTGTACTACAACAGCATAAAAAAAAGAACCAAAAAGAGGACAGAGATTTAAGTTTGCTTTCCATTTTTGCGCTGCAAACTGAGGGTAGGTTGCATCAGTTCATGCAAAAAGGTATTTTGAAACTTTTTTGACATCACTGCCGGCCGCCGCAAACGGCAGTATTTAACTGCAAATTCTTTTGAACCGTGGAGTGGCTACAAAGATTTTTTTGATAAGAGATATTCCATTAGCAAAATGTATTACATGGAAAATATATTGTTATAGACAAATTCTCCGTTAGCAAAAAGTATTATTGGTTTTTTCACAACCAGTTATGCACATTAGTATCAAATATAGGCAGCGACTTGGGAACGACGTCCGACCCTGCGCGCGTCCGTCGGACGCTCGCGCGGCCCGGTTAGCCCACCAACGACGCGTCCACCCGCTGAAACAACTCTGTGCCCCCCACCAGATCAAACTTCTCCCGCCATTGTTTCGAAGGCTGCCGCAGCGTGCTCGCGACCAATGCACGAACCGTTTGCACCGCTGCGTTCCTCGCATTTTTACGAATAGACCAATGTTGCTATATAAAAATTTACTAAAACAATTTATTATCCTAATGCAACAATTAGTTTAGCCTGTTGAAACAATATGGCTAGCCTGCTGAAACAATTACTTTTGCCTAGTGTACATATAACCAAGTGAAACAGTTGGTTTAGCTTATTGGAACAATATATATAGCATGCTAAAACAATTGGTTTACCCTATTGAAACAATATATATAGCTTGCTGAAACAAATAGTTTAGCCTATTGAAACAATTTGTCTAGCCTGATGAAATAATTTGTACAACCTATTGAAACAATATGTTTGGCATGTTGAAACAATTAGTTTAGCCTGTCGGAACAATCTATCTAGTCTATTGAAACAATTGGTTTAGCCTATTGGAACAATATTTTTAGTCTAGCCAAGTGCAACAATTAGTTTTTTTTATTGGAACAATATGTCTAGCCCGCTGAAATAACTAGTTTAGCCTATTGGAAACAATCTGTATAGACTGTTGAAACAATTTGGCTAATGGAAAAAATTAAAAAATAAAAAGTATTTAAAATGAGTTTATTAGGATTTTAGATGAATTATGAAATTTGTTCTATGCATTTTGGACTCCAGATAAAGAGACAAAAATGAGAAAATTAAATACAAAAATGAAACGCTCGTTTTTTGCCAGCAGCGACGAGCTGTGTATTGAACCGTGCTGAAACCACGCTGCTGGGCCGTGCGGTTGGGCCGCGCGCGAGCGTCCGACGCTGGTCAGACGTGCGGCTAGAAGCATTTCCCTTAAATATATGTAAAAACAAATTCTTAGATATAAAAATTCTAGGTCTTCGTGGTTGAGGGACGGATGGGCCTACCCATTTTTTTGGGCTGCACTTTGTCCCTAACATAGACAAACGACATTGCGCCGTTATCTACCTTTTTTATATCTATATGTGAAAAAACGCCACTGACGTTCGCGTGATGTGTGGAGGCGAGGAAAATACAGACGGCGGCAACCCAGTGGCCCTCATATTTTAATATCGTGAATCATGATCACAAAGCGATCCGAATCTCCTGCAGTAGCAGGTATAAATGCACGGTGTGCATTTTGATCCGTAAATAGATTATAGTTGCTATTGCAGTTGCTACTGCAGGGGATCCAGATTGATCACAAAGTCCGTTAAGTAGAGGATACAAATTACAATGAGACATAGAAAGGAAATCTTATATACCAAACATGGCTATATAATGCTGTTACGCTCGTGTGATTCAATTTGTCAAAAAAACGAATCAACGGCATGCACCTCCAATAAACTGACAGTTGACTCCCGTATAAAAGTACTAAACATTAGGACAGTTGACTCCCGTATAAAATAAAAGTACTAAACATTAGAGTGAAAAACGTAAGCATCGCTCACAATGACACGTATATTGGTAAAACAAAACAACTCTCGTATATGACAGCACTAGGCCAAGGCAGCCTAAGCTGAAAATTAAATTTTATTGAATCCGTCCTGCAAAACTTGGCCCCCTTATCGATCGTGGTGGAGCTCAGCGGAAGCTGCGGTAGGCGGGGGTGTACATGCAGCTCTCCGCGTACTTCACCAGGTCGCCCGGCCGCGGCAGCCGGCTCGCCAAACCTGCCATCCATGGCGGCAAGATGTAGCAGAGAGTCAGAGACGTCATGAGCTTCAGCTTAGCGATGCAAAATGATGACGATGATGAACATGATGAACATGATGATGATGGGGTGGTGTTGTGTGGGTACCGAGTTCGTAGGCCTTGGCGGCCACTTTGGCGGCGATGTGCGCCGAGATCTTCCTGATGCTGGTGAAGGGCGGGAAGATGAGCCCCTTGTCGAAGTTCTCCTGGCTCACCTGCTCCGCCAGCGCCTCCGCTGAGCATCCAAACGGCGGCGGCGTCAGTGACCGTGGCAATTCAGGCGAGAGGGGGCGGGGCGTGCTGCGTGCATGACATGAACTTACAGGCGGCGAGGAGCATGTCGTCGTGGACACGGATGGCGCCGGAGACGACGACGCCGAGCCCGAAGCCGGGGAAGACGTAGGCGTTGTTGGACTGGCCGGGGACGTGCACCTTCCCGGCCACCTCCACGGGGTCGAACGGGCTGCCGCTGGCGAACACCGCGCGCCCCTGCGTCCACCCGTACGCCTCCTCCGCCGTGCACTCCGAGTGCGACGTCGGGTTCGATAGCGCGAAGATCACTGGCCTCTGCATGGGCGCAACCATGATCCATCCATTCAGAGCGGAGCTCCATCAAGAACAGCAGCAAGAAGGAAGAACAAGGCGTCCATGGACGACGACGAGGAGGTGATACTGATGGCGAATGAATCAGACAGATCAGGTCAAGTACCTCGTTGAATTCTGCCATGGCCTCCACGACTTCCTGGGTGAAGGTTCTCCCGACGCCGGAGGTCCCGATCAGCACGGTCGGCTTGATGGACCGGACGGCCTCGAGCAGGGTGCGCGTGGGCTCGTGCTCATGCGCCCATGGCTTCTTGAAGTGCTGAAGAGATTCCTTCCTCGACTCAACGATCAGCCCCTGCAGAGATCACAGAAACCCAGCCTAGCTTCAGAGGATAGGGAATGGCGTGAGACACTGTGCAGCTGATTGCACGGATTGCAGCGTGCAATGGCATCTGCAGCTCCTGACCTTGGAGTCCACGAGCCAGATCTTCTTGCGGCAATCCTCAATCGGAGCCTCAATCTGTAAATGAACAATTGATCCATTAGTCTTTTCTAGTGGAACAAAGATTTTACGCCATGGATCGATGATCTGCTGAGCTAATGTGCAGTGGTTGTTTACCTGCTTTGACATCTCTAGAGCAATGAGGTCTGCAATACCCGTCCCAGCCTGGCAAACAATGCAAAAGAGTTTCAGCACAAGCACAGCAACTGATGCAATATATATCCCTAAAGGAAGTGATTAACTTGACCGGAGAAATTACACGGTACAAAAAAATAAATACAAATCATTCATTCCTCTTGATCAAATGGTTTGGATTGATTTTGATTTTTGTTAACTACTACTACCTCGAGTCACAAAAAGAAGTCGCTGTTAACTTTTGGACACGCCTTTAACCATTCGTCTTATTCAAAATTTTAGTTCAAATATGTAAAAATATAAGCCATACTTAAAATACATTTAACAATAAACCAGACCATAACAAAATAAATAATATTTATATAACTTTTTTAAATAAGATGAATGGTTAAAGACGTATCCAAAAGTCAACCGCGACTTCTTTTTGTGACCTGAGGGAGTACAGTGTTTTTTTATACTAACTACTACAATGTTATATAGTAGTGAATAGTGTTTTAGAGCGAGTTATAGAACAGTGTTTGGGATGCTCTTATAATATTTACCAATGTGTACTACCATGAAACGGGTAAAAAGCTCTTTGACTAACCTCGCCGGCACCAAGGAACATGTATGTGTGATCTGCAAGGGTTCCACCAACGACCTTAAGCGCTGCGATGAGGCCTGCGAGAACCACAGATGCTGTTCCCTGCGACGCATATATAGTTTCTGTTCAGTACACCGAGATAGTTTCTGTTCGCGTTTTGGTGACTTGATGGAAAGAAACATGGGCATGAATATGATACCATCAAAGCAAGAAAATCTGCGTACCTGGATGTCGTCATTGAAGACGAGATGGCTCTTGCTGTACTTTGCAAGCAGGTCAAAAGCATTGTGGTTGGCGAAGTCCTCGAACTGTCACAGAATATTTTAAATTTCAAAGCATATCAGCACGCTTGTGAAAATGCAAAATAGGAAAGAGGGGAAGTGCAGACATGATCGATTTTAGTCTCCTCTGGCTGACCTGAATGAGGACTTTCTCGCCGTAGTTTTGCTTAACAGCAGTCATGAACTCCTCAAGCAGCTCATGGTATTCCTGCAAACAATGAAACACACAATCATCAGATTTTTTTAAAAAAAAGAGCTTGCCGATTTCACCAATTGATAATATAATTACGATCAATAATAGAACCGTGTATTAAATTGTTTGCGACATACCTGGCCAGTAGCACGCCGTTGCCGGAGTCCGATGTAGAACTCATCGTTGAGCAGTGTCTCATTGTTGGTACCAACATCAATGGTGATAGGCAGGCACTGCAGCGTAATCGATCACAATCAGCAAAATAATCCATGAATGTTTTTTATTTTTATTACATGCTCAGATTACAAGGGGAGGAAAAAGAAGGGGAAAAAAAAACATTGCGACCAAACACTTACAGCTGACGGGCGAACTCCTCCGAGGGCGGTGTACAGGGACAGTTTGCCGACAGGGATCCCCATTCCCTGACAGCCCAGATCGCCGAGCCCCAGAATGCGCTCGCCGTCGGTGACGACGATGACCTGGATGCTCCTCTCCGGCCAGTTCTTGAGCACCTCGAGGATCTTGCCCCTGAAAAATCGCACCCACATGTCGTCAGGCATGCGGTTCTGAACTTTTGATCTCTGAACACGCAGATGATGATGCAGACGGAGTGAGAGTGAGACGCACTTGTCCTTGAGGCTGATGTAGAGGCCCTGGGGGCGGCGGTAGATGCTGCCGTACTTCTGGCAGGCCTCGCCGACGGTGGGCGTGTAGACGACGGGGAGCAGCTCCTCGACGTGGTCGACGAGGAGCTTGTAGAAGAGCCGCTCGTTGCGCTCCTGGAGGTCCATCATGGCGATGTAGCGCTGCAGGGGCACCGTGTACTGCCGCAGGTTGTGCATCAGCTTCCTCTCCTGCAGCTCCTGCGAGGCCACCGCCGGCGGGAGGAGCCCCCGGAGGTAGTGCGCGTCGCGCTCCTCCTCCGAGAAGGCCAGCCCCTTGTTGTGGTGCGGGTCCCTCAGCAGCGTGTACCCGCTGCGCCGACCGTCGCACGAACAGAGATCAAAATCAAAACCAGAATCAGAATCAGAATCAAATGGCACTGTCATTTGTCAGTCGATCGGGTGGCTGAAATCAAAAACGGAAAAGATCATTTTTTTCATAACGTAAGCGACTAAGCGAGGCGGTTGTGTTTTTAAAAAGACGGAATTTTGAGATCGAAACCGAAGGATTTATGAAGGGAGACGACGGATCCGAAGAGGAGA
The DNA here is from genome assembly GCA_005191435.1 of Raddia distichophylla. Lineage (NCBI taxonomy): Eukaryota > Viridiplantae > Streptophyta > Magnoliopsida > Poales > Poaceae > Raddia > Raddia distichophylla. The sequence continues at coordinate 1,318,402 of SPJY01021906.1, forward strand.
AGATTAGGACGAGGAGCGGCGGCGCCGTCGGCGGTGAGCAGGTACCTGGCGACGGAGAAGGTCCAGGGGGTGACGAGCTGCTCCTCGGTGGCCCTGTCCTCGCCGTAGGTGTCCTCCACGCCGCCGCCAAGGAACTCCATCTCCGACGCCATATCTCCGACGATGGAAGCAAGCTCTCACGAGAATTGGCCTCCTCGACCGACCGACCGATCCTCCTCCTTGTTCTTGTTGGTGTTGCTGCTGCGGCGGGTGGAAGAAGCAGTGGGGGAGGGAAGACGGGGCGGCCGCGTCTATTTATAGGAGGGCGCGAGGCCGCCGGTCGCGCGGGGAGGAAAAGTAAAGGAAGGAGAAGGAAGGAAGACGAAGGCGCGGACGCGGGTTGGGTGTGAAAGGGAGGAAAGGTCGGGGCATTCCTTCCCGCGCTTCCCCATGGAAGGAAATCGAGGAATTAGGGGGGGATTCTTGCAGGAATTACGGGGAGCAGACGCGGCGGCGCGAGGGGGGTGGAGGAACGGAAGGTTGAATGGTGGATTGGTGGGGAGGTAGGTGGCGGGAGAAGAGTCGTAGTAGCCGGCAAGCGGCAATGGCGATCCGATCCATGGCGGGGAGGAGGGGGCAGATGGGAAGAACCATCCATGGCGGTGGCAGCTCGTTTCTAATCCATGGTCATAGGCTCCTCGTTTGGGCGCGCTCGTCGCATCCCGTCCACATGCGCCGTTTTGGTAGTAGTAATGTGCGGTCAAATTTATACTTCGACCGTGCTAATGTTCGGAAGTTCACATGTATCGCTTGGTTGTATTTCCTCCGTTCTAATATAGAGGATAATATGGAGGACGTATAAAATTTTTTTCACCAAATAAAAGAGACATGTTTAAAGAAATAAACCATCTTTAATTATCCTATCGCTTGAAGAATTGGCACGTTCCCTATGAATAAAAAGAACACAATTGCTATTTTGCAGGCGCCTGCAATTAGCCAAAACGTGCAGACGCAAAAAATTTCACTTTCTTTCTACTATTTTTCCGCATTTGCATTTATAGAAGAAACGCTTTGCGATAGTGGAATTTTTTACGCGAGGTCGATTTTTGTATAGATATATTTTGTTTTATGTTTATTATAGATTTATTTTGTTTTCTGTTTATTATAGTTTCTTTTATTTTCTGTATATTATCAATTTTATTTTGTTTTCTGTTTTTCACTTCGAGAGATTTTTTTGCTCGTATAATTTGTGAAATCGTGCGGGCGCAAAAAATTTCACTAAATTTCTACTGTTTTTCCACATTTCCATTTATTGGAAAAAATGTTTTGCGATAGTGAAAATTTTTTGCGCGAGGTCTGCTTGCTTATACGCCGCATGTGCCTGCACAAATGCTGAAATTGCATACGTCTGTTTAACCGTGCCTCCCTAAAAGCATGCAGCCTATCTTTCACGCATGCACGGAGCTGATAAGCCAGCAGGAAACTTTCTTTTTCTCCCACGCACGTAGGTCCATGCATAACTGCATAATAAGGAGTTAATTGCTCATGCAGTTAGAGCATCTCTAGAAACCCCTCTAAACAAACCTCTAACTATTATTTAAGGGCTTTGCATGAAAAAACCCACTCTAACAGAACCCCTATTTGCCCCCTATTTTCTCTCTCCTCCCCCTGAAACTCTCCCACGCCCCCTATTCCCAGGACTCCCGATCAGCTCCCCAAATCAGCCCAACTGCAACAACAACAGCTCCTGCGAGCATGGAACAGCGACGGCTCTAGCTCCTCCCCTTCGATTCCTTCATTCCTCCCGAGCAACTAGTGCGGCGGCGACGGCGGCAGGCCGAGACGGCGGTGGCGGCGGTAGGAGATCCGGGACCTCGGCAAAGCGCGCATGTGGTTGCGCTTCTCCGCCGAGACTGTCGCCCGGGAGTACGACGTTACCGCGCAGCCTCCGGCCGCCCTCGCGTGCAGCGCCATCTCCACCGTCATCAAGGTAATATCTTGGCTTCTCCAGCTACATAGCGAGGAATCCATTCTTTTTTCCTTGCACTTTATTTCAGCCTACAAATGTTCATTACTGCTTCGTTTGGCACAACACAGAGTCACAGACATCCGTAGATTTGTCTATGCAAATTTAGGAATAATAAGCCTTTCACTTCTGGATGACATTTATTATGGGTAATTTTAGTTCGTATGTTATGCTAGTATTGCATAGTTTCTATTTTGTATGGAATTTAAAAGGCATATGCGCATTTATAAACAGATACTCCAAGCTACCAAACTATACGAAGAAGGAGAAGGACGAGCTTTTCGCCTCTTACATTGCTGGAATGTGATGAAAAACCATCCAAAATGGCTTGACTATCGTGATCAACAAAAGAAGGGTCAAAAGAAAAGTAAAAATGGTAGTCCTACAACAACCGGTGTGCATGTCGTTGACCTAGAAGACAGCACGGTTAACGGTGCTGATATTGCAAGACCATTGGATAGGAAGTCTCAGAAAGAATTGTTGAAGAAGGGAAAAGGTTGGGTGGATGAAAATTCAAGTGTTACAAAATTTGTGGAAGTCATAGAGAAGTTCAAGGAGGAAAGGAAAGAAATAGAGATGTTTAAAGAGAAAAAGATGGATGAGCGTAATGAAATGGCACGAGCTTTAGAAAAAGAGAAAGCTGAAAAACAACTTGCTATCGAAGAGAAGAAAGCCGCCATAGAAGCAGAGAAGGTTGACATTAAGAAAAAAGAATATGAGATGAAGATAATGATGGAGGAGGAAAGAATAATGAACACCGATGTCAATGACATGGATGATCTACAGAAGGAATACTATCAACACTTGAAAAAGGAGATTATTGCACGAAAACGTGCAAAGTATGGATAAGGTAATTCTAAATCCTAATTTATTTGCTTGTGTTGATTAATAGCTACTAGGCACTAGCCATGATATGCTAACTATGGTTTATTTATCAGGTTATATTATTTGTCAGACTAATGGAGTGATGCTGCTCATAGATGGATCCTTTTAGGTTGATGGGTAGTTTGTTTAGACTTTACTGTCGAGCAATTTGGTTTCATGAAACATTGTAATAAGTTTAGATTAATCTGTAGGTTGGTATACTAGAGATAAACTGTACCTTACATATTTGTACTTATTGGTATTATATATTTCTACGTATTAGTATGGATTTATTATTCGTTTATCTTTCTTGATTTGTTTGAATGAATTTCTCTAGCTCAAGTGTCATAGCATGAGAATTATGGCAGAGACTGCTTCATGCCTTTATGCTTGTCAAGATTTCAAACTCGTGAGGCTCTGCACTATGCTCGTGTGGCTCCGCACTATGCACTATGATTTTTTCTTGATAGGAGAGCATATGCGAAAGGACAACTGGGATGAGCTCTCATGCCCCTCCTTACGCTAGTCTCCATTTGATTCCCGTGCAACAATGTGCAATGTTAATCTTGGTTCATGATTGTAATATTTGTTTCACCCTGTCAAAGTTTGCAGTAGCATTACTGCTTGTAATACTTGCACCTTGTGATACTGTCATATATCTGTTTTGATAGAGGGTGCAAGGCGTTTGTCGCCAGCCATTAATTCAGCTTCACCGGGAAAGGACAGCGTGAGCTCTATCTGGTTTAATCTGAATATATGCAGTATGCTGCTGCTTTTGGATTGTTCTAGCATGTTGTGTGCCTATGTCCTACTCTTTTTATATTGGGAACATTCCTTTGTAAATTGTTGGAATCCAAAAAAGGGGGTGATTTTAGGTAGTTTGCTAGAATTAGGGAGTTAATAAGGGGCCCCTAATGTGTTGGGGCTCCCTAATTTTTGAAAAAAAGGGGTTTGTTTTGAGAGCTCTTCTAGAGATGCTCTTAGGCCCTGTTTGTTTGAACTGCAGCTTCTATAAAAGCTGCTTCTAAAAAAAGCCATAAAAAACAAGTTTTTAGGAAAAGCTCAGATCATAGTACAAATTGAACTTTCGGTGGCTTTTGGCTTCTTTGAAGAGGGTTCCAAAAACTGGCTGTTTGTTTAAGCTTCTGACTTCTGAGACTAAAAGTTGGTTAGAAGCTCAAACAAACAGGGCCTTAATTGCATATGCCTTTTCAAAGGAGTAACAAGTAAACGGCTTGTATTATAGGACAGAATAAAAAAATTAATGCGCTCTCTATATTGGAACGGAAGGAGTAATAGCAGCAGCAACCTTTGGATGCACTTGATCGTAGTTTTTATTAAAAAAAACAAACTAATAAAAATACAGAATTCTTGATGATCGGGCATCCGAATGGATCCGACGTTTTGTTCCAAACATATTCTTGTTCCCTTAATTCAACATGAATGTTTCATTTTCGTATAGCATAGTTTTTGATATTGCAATTCGATGCATTTGATTTGTTCGAACATTAGTTCAACGTGCATGTTTCAGTAATACATTTTCACTTATTTTGAAGTGTACTACGTGAACAAATAAAGTGAAATGCTAAAACAAATGCACAGCAAGTGTCTGAGTTTTTAGACGAATTGGACTTCTAATGGCTATTTCGTCCCATGTCTTTTCACTCATGATCGCACAACAACTCAAAGTCTCAACTCTATCATGATTGTCCTCATCTCGAAGAAAAGAATACCTAGCATCAGCCTCGGACTATCGACCCATCAATCTTATCCACAGCTTAGGTAAGTTTTTCACTAAAATTCTTTCCATTCGCCTAACTAGGTTCATAGATGAGCTCATCTCATTCTGTCAGAGTGCCTTAATAAAATGTCACATACAAGATAACTTCCTTTTTGTCCGGATCAAATCCGAACTTTTTCACAGATTTGGCATGCCGGCCCTCCTGCTGAAGCTAAACTTTTAGAAAGTCTTTGAATCAGTTTATTGTCCCTACTTTCTAAACAACCTTCGCACCCGCGGCTTTGGAGATAAGTGGAGGAATTGGATCGCCTCACCTCTACGGTCCTCCTCCTCCCAAATCCTCCTTAACAGCTCCCATGGCCCAATCATCATCCACCGTAAAGGTCTCCGCCAGGGGACTCGCTGTCCCCCTTCCATTCAACCTTGCAATTGAACCCTAGAAACGCCTTCTGCACATCGCCACCGAGTAGGGAGTCATTTCACCGCTTCAAGGCATCCTGGCCAACCTATGCATCTCGGTCTACGCCGATGCTGCTGCAATCTTTGTGGCGCAATTAAAGGAAGAGATCTCAACGCTGGCCCAGATCTTACAGATATTTGGTGCAATCTCTGGCCTCCGCACCAACTTTGAAAAGAGTTAGGTCGTGCCTATTAGGGATGGCAATGGGTCTGGGTCCTTCGGGTCTAGCCTCCGTGGACCCAGACTCGAGACCCAAGAATTGGGCACAGACCTAGACTCGAAAACTGTAATGGGTCCAAAGTCAGACCCAGACCTAGACCTGAAAATTTATAAAAACATCAAATATCATTTCAGAATTAGCAACACATATACATTGCAATTATTTCACATATATAGCAATGACTACCATTTCAAGAGCTTATAAACACAAAATTCTTCTAGACATCCAACTAGAAACAACACAAATAATCAAATATAAGCTAACACAAATATAAGTTTGTTCAGTAGCCACAAGTGAAAGGTTTAAACACAAGGTAACAAACGATATTCAATCCAATAGCACACACATTTAAATCCATTACATACAAATCTAACAACAATTCATAAAGATTTAAAACTTTAAAGCAACAACAATGCAACATCTTTGCAACACGAAAACAACAATTAGCCCCACATGTCAATGCTACAATTAGGGTCTGGGTACCCATAGGTATGAAGTTAGACCCAAACCCAAACCCAAAGCTCCATACTCATGGGTCCATTCATGAAGCCAGACCTAGACCCATTGGGTCGGATACCCACGGGTACCCGGACCGATGGTTATTTCTGCCACGCCTAGTGCCTATCGAGTGCGAGGGCCTTGACCTCGACAACATTCTCGCCGACCTACCCGCGCGATAAACGTCCTTCCCCATCACGTACCTCAGTCTCCCACTCGCCATAAAAAAGGTAAAGCACATACACTTCCAACTTCTAATCGACAAGATAACTGGTCGTCTGGCACGCTGGCGTGGTAAATGATGTCAAAAGTGGGTAGAGTCACCCTGCTAAAGTTGGTTTTCTCAGTCTTATCGTGCTACACCCTATCAATGATCTCCTCGTCTACCTCGGTACTTCAGAAGATCGACAAACTACGCCGCGCCTAGCTTTGGCACGCAAATGACAATGTTGTGGTGGGTGGGTGTCGTGTCAACTGGAAACTCATATGCTCCTCGGCTACCTTTTGGGGGCTTGGGGTGCTCGATCAAAAGAATTTTGCCCGCGCCCCCCAATTGCGTTGACTTTGACTGGCCAAATCCCATTCCCCAAGATCGTGCCTCGTCTCGCTGGACAGGGTAGACCCTACTAACGCGGCTCTCTTTAGAGCGGGCTCTGAGCTGTTTCTTGGGAATGGCACCACCTTCCTTTTAAGGTCCAACGCTCGGCTCCTTTGGGAATCTTCAAACAAAGTGGCCCTAGGACCTTTTGCGTCCTCCGCATGAAAAAATCACACAGTCGCCGATGCCCTACAAAATAACAACTGGTTGTTGGAGTTACGGCGGAATTAATTTTGCCCCCAACCTCGCCGTGGATCTGGTCTCCCTCTGGCAAAAGATCGGCCAAGCTATGCTCCGTCTGAATCGTTTCGCGTTTCTCTGCATACGGGAGCTTCTCTGCTCGCTCAGCATACCACATGCAATTCGTTGAAAGGACATCTCCGACGGCGCTAGCACTAGTATGGAAGTAGTGGGGCCCTCCAAGTGCAAGTTTTTTACTTGAATGTTGTTCCTAAGGAGGGTCATGACTGTTGACGCCCTCCTGAGTAGGGGACTACCGAATAATTAATTTTGCGCCCTTTGCCTCAGATGCTTGGTGACCCCGAAACACCTCTTACTCGAGTGCCCCTTCTCCTCCCACATTTGGGATCTTCTGGCTTCTAGGCTCAACGCCCCACGCCTTCTCCGCTTTGCGTGGACCCATACTGAGAATCTCAGTGCTTGGTGGGCCGAGAACATACTGCAACCCAACCTTGCCCCCGGTTTAGGATTCGTCGTGCTAGCAACCATATGACATCTCTAACTCGAAAGGAACAATCACATTTTCAACTCGAAGGACAAACCATCGATGAACTTTTTCGATTTGCTATTGTAGGTCTTGTGCCTTTGGGAGGCGGCAAGCGCCCGTTTTGTAATAAGTTCACTCACTTGTAGCGCGCGTCTAAACCTCCACCTAAATTTTGACCATGTAACTTTTCTACTGAATTATGTCCTTTCTTTAAGCTGATTTGAACGGTTGAACAGACAAACGGCTGAAATGACTGAATTTTGAGAGCTTTTAGAGGTAGTCTTGAGATTCGGATCCATTTTATTTGACTTGCTTTTTAAAGCATTAGAACCCACCTTCAAAACAACGTAAAAGCGGACTCGATCAAAAAACTCAAAACATTTGTCTTTTTAAAACGTAGATAAGTCGTTAAGCTATTAAATTGTTAAGCTATTAAACTGAAAAGAACAGGACCTAATACAAGGCAGATCTTCTGCCTTTTCCTCAAAAAATAAAAAAAGTATGATAGTGTTCTGGAGTTATTTTAGTACGATGGTGTAACGGATTTCACGTACCAGTCTATTTTTTAAAAAAAGAAAAATAAGATAGCTAAAGTTTCAAAAATAATTATAATATGTACTTCAACTTTTCATGAACGGCGGGCAGCCGAGAGTTCGTTATGATCTGCAAAATATTGCTGCCATTCGGGAAAAAAAAACAGTGTCGCTGTTTAACCGACAACATGGTGCCTCAATTTTTACTCTAAACAATGTTTTTTTTATAAATACTCTAAACAATGTTGTTCTACTTTAGAACAACAAATGTTGTTGGAACGGAATAATACTCCATATCACAAAAGTTTTTTACACATGACTTGAGTCAAAATTTCATCTATACAAATTTTTTAAACTGTTTGGATTGAATACATAAAAATCATACAGGTTTCTTCCGCCTCCGCTGCTCCGCCAAATCCTCATGCGCCCGTGCACCATGCGGCTACGTCCGTGCATCATCCGACCGACCCTACCGTCGCTCTATGGCCACCGCCGCTGCCCGCTGTCTAGGGTCCCATGCAACGGCGCTTGACTCCCTCCGCCACCTGTCTGACCATGCCCTGCCTGCGGGAGTCCGGACACCGCCACGCCAGGTCTTCGTCAGCCCTTTATGTCAGTCAGATAACGTTGTAGGGCACCATTCACACCACCTAACCGGCTAACCCTAAATCCCTAAGCCCTAGGTGAAGGATTAAAATTTTAATGTTAGTATTGATTCGGGCTTAAAATGCAAAAGACAGGGGCTAAACTAGAGAATATGGCCGCATTCACACCACCTAACGGTTAAGGCTCCGTTCTTTTCAGCTTATCAGCTTAACAATTTATCTACGTTTTGAAAAGATATATGCTTTTAGTTTTTTAGGTCCGTTTTTTTTTGCTGTTTTGAAGACGGGTCCTAACGCTTTAAAAAGCAAGTCAAACGAAATGAATTCGAATTTCGAGACTAACTTGAGAAGCTTTCGAAGTTCAGTCATTTCAGCCGTTCAACTGTTCAGCCGTTCAGATTAGCTCAAAATAACAGGACCTAAGTGCTAACCCTAAATCCCTAAACCCTAGGTCTAACCCTTGATCTTAGAGGCTTGAAATCTTCGTATTCGCATTGATTTGGGGATTAAAATCATAGGAGAGCGTAAAACTCTATTGTAACAAGCAAGGAGTCCCTCACATTTACATGGCTAGATCTCGTATTTGATATGAACTCCTTTTATAACATGCATTTGATATTTTATATGAACTTGTTTTAAATAGCTTTTTTATTATTATTGTAGCTCTTTTCAAGAAATTAAAATTCGTACCCACGATAATCAACGGTGTAGATTTTTCTTTCTTTCTCCGATTAATGTAATATTTTCTATTATTTTAATATTAATGTGGTGATTCCGTTGAACACTGCTTTAATATATTCTATCTATTGTAATTGCAATTTTTGTTTTTACAATTTATTTATTTTACTTTGATAATGTATATTGTCACAATTATGAATAAATTGTATTTAGATGTCGTCGTTGCAAATTTTTATGAACATAATTATTTTTAGCCATGCACATCATTTTTTTAAACGTGCTTGCGCCACCAGCCACCACCACAATGCCCACGAAAGCCTAGGCCGCGTCGCATTCCGTCCGGTTTCGTGCAGGGAGCCAGTGGGTGGGCACCACCTACAAAGGTCAAGGAGATGGTCTCTTTTCGCTTCCTGCTGCATGGTCAACTGTTTATACTGACTCCCTCAAATAATAAGAAAAAAATCATCCCGACCAGCCGGACAGTATCTGCATGGCATGCCAGGACGCCACAGTGAAAAAATCAGCACGTTTCATGGAGGAAATCAATGCCTCCAACATTTTGACTTTTGACCTACTTGCCTGCCGGGCCCGGCCAGCAATGGTCAACCTCACCACGGAATCACGGATGGTTTCTCACGTACTTGCGTGCCCAGGCTTCGAGGTAGATTGAAGGGGTCGTCCAACCATAAGGGTGTGTTTGTTTGCAGGAGGACGTCACCAATGAGATCTAACTTTAGATAATATTATAGCAAATAAAATATAAAACATAAAAATATAGATAAATAGTGGCTAAGTAGTGTCGGACCTACCTAAATTAACCCTCCGTTGGTGATGTCCTGAGAACGCTTTCCATTAAGACATGAAGCAATGGAGCTGCATGGATGGACACACTTGATAATGCATGCGACGAAAGAAATGCATGGATTATAGAGCAGTTTCATTCATCAGGTTAAAAATCCAGGGAGAATTAACTACATGACACTTCAAATTTATAACATGCCATGACACACCAACACAGCCAAATAACACTACAATTCGACGATTGTTTGCTCTATCATACTATCTGCATTCTGCCTTAACTTAGAATATTAAAAATAAACATAAAGGAAATCATAAAAATAGGAAAAAGATTTGAGGTGCTAAAATACAAGTGGATACAAAACCTTCAATTGTGAACATCATAATTTAGGTTATCAACTGCCAAAATAAAATAAACTCAAAAATATTCACAATAAAATACAAAATCATTCATAAAAAGTATGAAAATTGTTTAAAGTTGTTATATGGACTTTTATTTGACACATAAAATTTGAATGAGACAATTTAGCATTTGAAATACCAAATTTTTAAACATTCATGATTTTAAAATTTATTTAAATTTAGACTATCATATGCTAAATCATGGAGTTTAGAATTTTATACAGGAAATAAAATTGCATTTGATAGCTCAAATATTTTTTGGATTTTTTGGAATGATTCATTTTTTTTGGATTGATTTACATATTTACTATTATATTTAATTTTGGCATTCCGTAACCAAGATTATAGAGTTATCAACTTGAGGAGTTAAATACATGTATTTAGTACCGTAAAACTTTTTTTATGATTTTATTTGTATTTATTTTGAATATTTTAAATTAAAGAATGATGCAAATAGTGTGATGAAGCAAATGGGTGCCAAATCTATTTGGCTATCTCAAAAAAGTAGTGTGTCACGGCATAAACCACTAGTTCGCAATGTCATGCATCCACTTTCCCTAGAATGTACCGTTTGAAAAGTTGAGGGCTCTTGAAAAATAGCTCAAAAATATTTAAAATATATTACAATATAGTTTTGGGAACTTTAAAAAAACAAATAAAAGCTATACAAAAGTGACGAGTTTTCCGGCAGTTAATTTTTAATCTAATTGAAGCTTAATCAAATAGGGCCTAGATGATTAGATGAGGGTGTCCTTTTGTTTGAGAATAATCAGACGAAGTCATGCACCCTACATATATAAACTGATGTTTTCTTCGAAATACAACTTTGACCACTAATTGTCACCACCAAAATTTTATTTGTAAAATTCTTTAAAAAATCATGGTATCACATAAATGCTTTTTAAGAATGATCGGTATGTATATCTAAATAGTTCAAAACTTCAAATGATTTTTACTGATAAAGTTTAATTTTTTTACTTAGGACATGTGAAAACATCAGAAGTACCTGCGCTAGCTAATGGTAGTACGTGATACATTATTGCAACATAGAATTCAAATGTTATCTTTTTCCAACTTAGAAGAGGCGTAGAGCTGGTTGGTGATAAAGTAAGCGAAAAGTAACGTAAGCGCGTTCGCGCGGTGTGGTGACTGGTATGAGTATTAGGTTAGTTGTCACCTGACCAGCTGATCACCTGAGACCCTTCAACTCGCCGCATTTCCACCCTACGACGAGACCATCTACCGTTGGCGATTGAACGCTGTGTGTAAGCGGCGCCACTTACAGCCTATGCCGAGCTGGTCTTCTCTCTCTTTCAATGGATTAGTTGCAAGGATTCTCTGGTCGTAGCTTGTAATTTCAATTTGAGCTGAAAATAACAAGGTGCACCATGCTTCCAGAGAAACCCGAAAAGAGAGACATTTTAGCCTTCCTTTTACCATTGGATTATTCCAATGGTCTGGATCTCCGTCCTCTCCTTTGTATAAAGCCATCCTAGCCAGCAGGGGCTGATATAGGATTTTGGCTCTGAGGATGTCCCATCAATACACATTGCACCACTGTTGTCTAACGCTTCTACATACTAATATGCCACTCACCGCACATCGCACCGTTGCCGTTGTCTTTTGCTTCTCCATAGTTATATGTCACCCACCAGCGCCTTTAGCCTATAGACCTTGTTGATTATCGTGGCCTCCTTTGGTGCACCCGTTCCATCCATGAGTCTCGTTGTCCTTCCAATACATCTTATATTTTAGTCCTATCAACTATATGCTTATCACTCCGCGTCTCCGCCATAATGCCCTCTTAGCATCTGCTCATCCCATGTTGCATAAATGAACTAGAGTTCACGATTAACCAGCGACAAACTTAGGGAAGCAAATGTGGAAATATTTTGAAAAATACAAATAAAAAACTAGCAAAAAAATGAAGCGGTTAAACAAACTAGCAAAAAACTGAAAAAGAAGCAAGGTAAGAATAACAAAATCGTCTAGGATGGAATGGATATTGGACACAGAGAATGAACAATAGACAAACCTGAAGAATGCAAAACAAAAGATTATTATGATAAAAGCTATTAAAAATCATGCACCCGTACGGCCATAATAACAGAACAGCAAAAACCGCTCTATGTTGTACCATGTTCTTTCTTGAGCATAAGAGCATTTTCAATGGTAGAGCTAGCTTGTTGGCTATAAGAGGGTGCATGTTTGTTGAAAATCCATCCCTCCAACCGGGTGGCTATAGTAATGGATTCTAAAATTTATATTGAACCCACAAGCCATAGGCCTTGATCTTTTCAGTGTATTGTACCGTTGCATGTTACTGTAGCAAATTTTGTTATTTTTATATAGCCTATAAGCTGTTATAATTTGTAACATTTTTTCGTAACTTTTAGTTGTTCTTCCGAAGATCCTAAAACTATTTTTAAAATTTTTTTATAATCTTTAGACCTATTTTTGAGAGCTGTCAAATTTAATCCAGTAATACACCAAAATAACGTTACGCTGAAAAGAACAAGCCATAATTGTCTTCCCCAAATGGCTTCATCCTCACTCTCTACTTCTCTAGCCTTTTCTACCCATTTTCTTCCCCAGTGCAAACCAGCCACGCGTGACATGATGCCCCCGATCCTTTGGCCACGGCCACCACCGCACCTCTTCCTCGGGTCTAGACCTGTTCATGGGCAACTCGGCCCGGCGAGCCCGGCCCGACCCGGCCCGGCCCGGCCCGACCAGTGCACCGGGCCGGGCTCGAGCCTCGATCTAAAGCCCGGCCGCGCTCGTGCCTGGGAAAAATGCGGGCGAAGCCGAGCTCGGGCCGGGCTTTAGGGATTCGGGCCAGACTTTCAGGCTTCGGGCTGGGCTCGGGCCCGAATCCGAGGCCCGATGCATCAGGCCGGGCCGGGCTCGGGCTTGGTCCCATGGCACAGGGCTTTTTGAAGCCCGGCCCGGCCCGGGGCATGATCAGGTCTACTCGGGTCCCATCGCAGTTGCTTCGAAGCGACCGGCGCTTCACCAAACGCCAGCGCTAGCTTTGGCCGTCTCTTCTCTCCAACTCAGCGTGAAATCCAACGAGGATTTATAGCCGACTGACATGTCTCATTGGAAATGCTCTAATGAAAGTTTGAAAAGAACACGTTGAAGCACATTTAAGGTTAGTACACTATACTATTTACACGTGATTGTGCATTTATAACACAGAATAAAGTCTGAGTGCTTTATTCCAGTAAAATTTTCTATAACTTCTCCATCAAGAACTGGCAAAAATATACATCCAGACAGACGGATCAGCACACTTCTAATCTACTTGTTTATCAGTTACTGAAGGATGATGTCTTTCTTAATGATGTAGAACCTGATCTTGATGTCCTCAATGCATCGGCGAATTTATGGATCTCGACATCTTCAGGTATCGTGACCTCACTTCTATCAAGGTGAGAACTATGACCAAATTTTAATTCACTCGATCTCCCTTCTCCAAAAACCGCATTTGTTACCCCAGGTTGCTCGTTTCTTGCTTCTGCAGCTTCTGTGCTAACAAGGCTGGATCTTTGGCTGTCAAAAGAATGCCTACCACAGCTGTGATCATCATGTTGTTGACCGGCAAATATAGCTTGTTCGGTCATGAATGAAGAATAGCTATCATGTGACTCTCTTCCATTGAAGTCATCGAAGGAACAGCTTGATATAGATACTCTCTTCTCCAAAGCTGGAACATTGTGGCTTTCCTTATCTTTCCCCAGTACCAATCTCCGAAGCTTAGATAAAAACCTTTTTTTCTTTGGGTTTTGGTGCTTTGTCATCGATGATATATCAAGTGATGCGTCATCAGGATCACCCGATGATGCCCTGGAGGAAGAGTACCCTGAGTCAAACTCTATGTGGCCTAGACTTCTCTCGTCCGCACCAACATTGCCATACTCCATTATCAGTTGCTTGGCCTTCTGTTCAGATTTGGGGCTTAGGGTCTTGCTCAGATCACGTGCAATAGTTTTCCCTGAGAGAGCCTCCTGGTTCCTCAACTCATACCGCAGGCAAGCATTGATCCATCTCAGGTATACCAACTCCTCGACATCTGCAAACCTGTCAGTCTGCAGCTGTTCAATCTCTTTTGCCAACTTGTCATTTTCTTGCCTCAGTCGATCAGCTTCCTCCAATGCTTTTACCTGCAATCATTGTACTTATTCAATTCCTGACAGAGCAACAAAATATCAAGAACAGAATCAACTTCAAAATTAGCACACATGGAAACAATTGATTTTTTGTTTATATTATAAGGTTTCATCTCTTTTGCAAAACAATATTGAGAACAGCGTTTCTTCTTTTTGAATCACAACTCCATTTGATGATTAAAATTATTTAGTAACTGCCAGCTACAATACAGTCCAAGAACAGTAAAGATTCACCTCCATGCTATTGTGGGACTTGGGTACAGGGGGTAGGCGTGTGAGCTCCAATCGCCTAATAAGATGTGAGTTCTCCTGCTGCAACCTTGAATTTGCAGCTCTAAGCTCTCTAGCCTCATTTTCCAATTCCTCCAGCCTCTTTAAATTCATCTCAATCTCAGTATTGGCTTTTCCCTCAATAGTCCCTTTACGCTGCCAAGAATCAACCTTTTGCTGAAGGGCAGTGATTCTCTCCTTTGCTTGTTCTGTGTCTAGTCTCAACTTCTTCTTCAACAGCTTGTATTTTGCTCGTGTCGCCTCAAGCTCAGGGATTAACTTTGCGCTTTCGGATAATTGTGTTTGCAACCTCTGATTTTCAGAGTGCAAAGATTCGATCTTCAATGAATATAGCTTTGATTCAACATTGTTAATCTTAAGCTGGTTCTCAAGCTCCCTAACCGCCGCATCTTGCTCCTGCAAACCGTAGAATTCCAAAAGCTGCAGTTCCAGTGTCTTCTCCCTTTCTTGCAGTGATCTCACCATATCTGTAAGCTTGCAAATTTCCTGGTCCTTCGATGCATCTTCCCTTACTCTCGGCGCAGGGGTGGTTATGATATTGCCTACGTCTCGGCCGAATTCTTTGAGAACAATTTCATTGAATTCTGGAAGGAGGAATCCTTCATCATCAGCAAAGTTTCTGCATTTTGGGGGCAGTGACACAGAGGCAGTGGTTGTGGTCGTTGTGGTGGTAGTGGTTGTGTGGGCAGAGTTTCCATTAATGATTTTTGCCTTGGTGTCCTCCTTCAAATATCATGAAAAAAAAAGGTACAGCTTTTTAGTACAATTTTTAATTTGCATATGGCATGAAAAATTAGAGAATGTAACACACTACATAAAGAGCTATTTGAGAGGTCACCTTCTTCACATCTTCCCTTTAATCCGTATTATGACTTGCTATCATTAGAGCCTTTTCTGGACTTCTATCACCCAACAATATAAACAAAAAGACAACGTTCCCTAAAAAGTTTGAAAGACCAACTATCCAATTTTAAATATTGTAAGCATAGTAATTAAAAACTTGAGCTTTCCGCATGATTCATGATCACTTAGTCACAGCACGACCGTTCATAGGCGTGTCTAACCTACGAGAAAGTCTGAACAATGGTATACCGTTCCTCCTCGCCGAATGGTACAACACCGCGCCAACTTCTTCCTCCTCTCCGCCGCCGCCGCGCTGTGGAACGGGTTAGGGTTCAGGATTCGTGGTACCTCTATGCTCGACGGGCTTAGAGGGATGCAGGGGAGGTGGCGGCCCGACGGTAGGGATGGGATTATGGGGGCTGCGAGGTGGCGGAAGGGAGGTGGGCCGCAGCGAGGCGACGAGGGCGCCAATGGCCGCGGGTGGTGGCAGAAGCGGCGATGGCGGTGGGGAGACGCACATAGCACTGCAGGGAAGGCGGAGGAAGCGAGGAAGAAGAAGAGAAGCGTGGGGGAGGAGCCGTCTTTTTAAAATTCGCATTTTCTCCCGTGCATTTTTTCTCATGTCACTCGGATCCACTCAGATGATCCCGTATGTAATAATCACATAGCAATTAACATACGAATTTCTTAGCATGGGATAATTTTCCCGTCTCCCTTAACCTATCAACATGAAAATTGCATTAATTATGATTATGCGCAGGCCAGATTCTTACATTCCTGAGGATCCTAAGCTCCTCCTTCAGCCCTCCTCCGCCACCCTTCATGCCGCGGGGATCGTCCGATTCTACAAGAACGCATCATAAAAGAACATCACAAATCATTCATGTAGCATACATAGCACAAAGCATAACTAGCATACAACCTTAACATGTCAATATCTGCTCATGTTTGGTAACTAGTGGGTACCTGAGGGAGGAGGAGGGAGCAGGAGCTGCCGAGGCCGCCGCGACTGCAACCGTGAGAAGAACAAACCGGCGACGGAGAGGGTGACGGCGGCGCCCACCCTGAGGAGAAAAAGGGGCAAGTCCTTAGCGTCCCCACTCCTCCGGGCACCGCCGCCGCAATCTCCAGCCTTGGGCATCTCCCCCTAGCTACCTTGCCAAGAACATCTGAACACTCCCACAAGCATCAAGAACCCGTCCTGCTCTGATTGCCTGGAAGGTGGTGATAATTTTTGCGCCGCGATCACTGCAGCTGCGATCAAAATTTTATCTTTCGGAGCTCTAGACCGCAAGATGGCCAAGAAATCTTCTGTTCTGGGGGGGCTGAAACCTGCAGAAATCGCAACAAGAAACACGAGCTCCAGCCCCTGAAGCTTGCCGGCTATATCTCCATGGCTTCGGCTTCGATCGAACAGACTGGGAGGAGCAACCCAGCCTAACCTAACAATCGAACCTGGGCTGGGGATTTGTTATGGGATAATCTCCGATTTGGCTGAACAGCCGCTAAAATTAGGGTGGTGGGCTCCCGATTTAGCTCGTTGCCAACAAAAGAAGGCCAAGAAAACGAAACAACTGGGCAAAAAGGAGAGCACGACAAAATTAGACTCCCAACAGTCCAAAACACCTCTCTCAAGCCATCTATCTTCTGAGTTTCTTCCGTTCCTGTTTTGGCCAGTTCATGTTCCCAACTACCAAGGTGGAGCAAAACTCCAAACGCACTTGTTCTTTATTGCCTTGCCATGGCTCGCTAAAATACTGTTCATTTTTCACCGTTTTGTACTGTTCACCAGTTATAAAGGCACGGTTACTGCTCATCCTCTAGGATAAAATTCCGGCTCGCTTCCCCCCATCCTTTTCTTGCTGATTTGGCACACGGAGCGGCAGGCGGAGCAGCTCGGTATTGTATTCATTTCAATGTCAACTTGCTTTGTGGCAGTGGCAGGCAGAGGGGACATTCAAAGCGGGCATGGTCCATTGGAATGGGAGTAAATTCGAATTGGAACTAGAAATCGGAGGAAAAATTGCTGAAATAATCCACATTTAAATAGCAATTAATAAAACAATCCACTGGTTAAACAAGTTACTTAAATAGCGATGGCCTCGCCACTGGGCACAGCAATCGACACACCGTATGGCGGGAGCAGAGCTCCCACCACCCCACGTGGCTTCAGCCTGCTCCGGCCATCCCACATGGCGGCCGCACGGTGGATACTCGACACGTCGCCGTCGCAGCTCGCTGGATTGCCGACACATTGCACAGGCAGCCGGGCAGAGAAAGGGGGAATCTTGCATGTTTGCATGGCTGCTCGAATCACGTGAACGAGATTAACACGGTAATTAAGAGCTCCAGTAAGCAGGCTGACAAAATAGTGTCACTTTTTGAATCAAATATTCCTCCACCGATGGGAATATGTGGAGGAGTATGCACCAACAATGCACGGTTGGTTTAATCAACAGTAAACACGTGATTTACACTAATTAATAGAGTTTAGACGTCACAGTGATCACAAAATTCAGTCTATACATATCGCTGACCTACCCGCCGGAAGCCTTCACGCTCATTCCTCACTCGGTGGAGCTCAAGAGTCAGTAGCCAGGTATGTGTATGTGTAAGTACACCGCACGGCATGGCGGGAGCTAATATTTATTAGTTAATTAGTGTGAGTGCAGTTGGTATATGAAGTAAATCGCGTATTTTGTTCTAATAAATTAATTAGATATATTTTGTCTAATAGTTTAATTTATATTCAAGCATTTAATTAGTTTGTTAATGAGATAAAATAGCCTACAATTATAATTAAAGTTAGTGGTTTATTAGTTAATAACATAAATGATTAAATTTTAATTGCATGTATTGCGTAAATTAATATATAATTAGAGAAATTAGAGTTAGTGTGCTTAGTAAAATAGTGACTATATTTTGGCATGTAATTATTTGTTTGCTTAATTGAACGTATTGCGGAAATTAATTTACAATTAGCATGGAAATTAGTGATTTAATTGTACGTATGTTAACGACATTATAGTTAATAATTAGTGGTTAATGAGTGTTAGTCTAGTTGTTATATTCTATGTTCAGGACTTAATTAGATATATTATATATTAAACATTTAATCTAACATTTAGTGCAATGTTCAAAATAATAGTTAAATATAATGAAACATATATTTCATGTTAATATGAATGAACACATGCATGTTACAGACGTAAATGAAGACATCACTACATATTTTTTATGGAGATGCACCGCACCAATGCAAGAGAATTTTGTAAGCATGCACACATGTAATCATATGCAGACCACAGTAACATTGCCAATAGAGTTGGCAATGTTGGAGAGGTTATAGCTCGAAAGTTCCGTATAAACCGTCAAGAATACAAACGTATCAGGTTCCAAATAGTTCAATATACGTGTACAACCTGTGGCCACTAAGAAGTAGGGCTGCTTGGGCGTACTATGTGAATTAGGCAGTAGAAGAGGGGTAGCAATTAGGCTTGTGCGTGCTGCCGGAGGCAAGAGAATCCGAGGCCGGCCCTAGCAACACCATACAAGGGGATGCACAGGAGACTGTGCTGGAAGGGTATGTGGAGGACCCAATGGGTAGTATCATGACAGGTGTCAAGGCACTAGACATGGACACAGAGTCGGATACCGCAATGGAGGAGGGAGAGATAGATGCACAGACCATAGGAGAGGATTTCTATGAGGGGAGTGAAAAAGTTGTGGAAGAAGAGGACGACCCGATGCCTGTCATAGCGTATTATCGCGCTCTGGATGTTTCCAATTGGGTGGTCGGAGACCACTCAAATATTTCTAAATGGGGTATATGCATAGTGACATAGCAATGGATCAAGATTTTAGTACGAACGATGAGGTAATACACTTTGTTAGCAATTTTGATGTCACCACACGACGCAAGCACTCTGTGGCATGATCCGGTCCCGTTGTGTACGAGGTGAAGTGCGTAAAGAAGCCGCAGTGCTCATTCCATGTTCGGACGCATCGCCCAAAACATGAGCAACACTTCATAATCAGTAGATATGAGCCGCACACTTGTACGGAGGAGTTGGTACGCAACATTAATAGCAATGTGGATTTAAAATTCACAGTGCAGATGTTAACTGCTATTGAGGCAGATATCTCTATAGAACCATACTTCATAATGGCTGAGGTGCAGAACCGCACTGCCATGTCAATTACATATCAACAAGCATGGCGAACCAAACAAAAGGCACTTAAAATGTTGTTGGGGATTATAAAGAGTCATACAATTGGGCTCCCCGTCTCCTCCGCAAGATATATGAGAGCAACCCTGGGACAAGCTATATTTCTGCACATGAGCCAGTATATCTCCCCAATGGAAGTGTCGCCCGAACCACTTCTTTTTGATGCGGTTGTTTTGGTTATTTGGCCAGTGCATAGAAGCCTTCCGGCACTGTCGCTCTGTGATATGTGTGGATAGAACGTTCCTGACTGGTAGATACTGTGGTACTCTTCTAACTGCACTTGCAGTTGACGGGAATAACCAGATATGGCCTCTCGCATTTGCTTCTGTGCAGAGCGAGAACAATGATAGCTAGTTGTGGTTTCTGTCTCTACTGAAAATTCACGTTGTCATGGATCGGTCTAGAGTGTGCATCATTTCTGACCGCCACTAGGGGGATCGTACATGCAGGAGATGTATTATCCAAGGGTGATGCACTAATGTGGCCAGACGTGCGTCCTCGATGGTGCATGTGTCACCTGAGGGCGAACTTATACCGTGCATTTAAGAACAAGGCCTTAGTGAAGAAGTTGAAGACAATGTGTATTCAAAATCAACTGCGCAAATTCAACGCGCTATTTAATGATATTAACGAACATACTAGAGAGATGGTCGTTGAAGTGCAAAGCACGGGAGGGGTTCAAATAGTAGGGGGCAGCAGGTGAGCACTCGCCGTTGACGGCGTGTTCTTCACTTAACCACGGTGAATCACACCCCTGTCAGATTTTTATCTTGCTAGCCGATCAGCCCAAGTTCGATCCGATTCGAGCGTCGGGCGCGGCGAAGAGCGACACGCAGATTTTATCCAGGTTCGGACCCTCTCGCGGGTAACAGTCCTACTCCTGCTGAGCCTTAGATCTTTTCTTGTTGTGGTTGTGTGGGAATGATTACAGAATGTCGAACCCCCTCCTGTTCTCTCTCTTCTCTTCTTATACAAGCTTCTAGCTGGCGGAGAGAACCAAGGGGGTAGGCAGTACGGTACACTGAAAAGACGTAAAGGACGGGACAGGAGAGACGAAAACGTGCTGCCACTGTGCCGAGCGGCGCCGCCCACGCGTGCTTCGCAAGTGGTCTCTGACTCGTGTGAACACGCCGGTGAGAGAACGGATGAGACCCAGCTTACTCCTTCCGACGCTGGCAGCCAACTTGATGATGGCCAACTCTCTCTCTCTCTGCCGGTCAATTCGGCAGCGCCACTGTGACAGTTGATCAAACCTGCAGAGGTCACTGTGGCGGTAATCATCTCTTCATCGGTCAATCCGCGCGTAGCGTTGTATTTAATGCTCTTGCCCTTCGCAGCAGGGGAGAGCCTTCGCCCGGAAGACTCCCTTTAGGAAGTTTCCTGCCACGCGGGCCCCACCTGACAGTGAGGGGGCCTCTCGCGCTTATTCTGTGTGCTGGCGCGTTGAGGAGCTCGCCCACACGTTGGGGCCTGGTCGCCCGCCTGACGTGTGGGGCCCTCGCCTGGAGTGCTGAGGAGCTCACCCACACGCTGAGGTCTGGTCGCCCGCCTGACGTGTGGGCCCTCGCCTTCTTTTCGGACTCTTCGTACCCCGGTATTATTTGTACCGACAGCCGTAATATTACATTCGCTTAGTGGATAGCGCAAAAACCGACGGAGAAATGAGCTCTTGTACATAACACTGATGGGGCCCGGTAAATGAGTAGATTTATTTACAATGTTAGTTTCCATTTCGTTTGATCGTAAATTTAAAAAATCTCGTATTGCAGATACACGGTAATGACAATGAACATAGCAGAGTCGTACAATAATGTGCTACGAGGCGTGCGGGGCCTGCCAATATGCACTATCATTAAGGTGAGTTTTTTTAGAAAAGAGATTATTTTCGTACCGAGGTCTAGCGGCCTTGCAAATCACAAGCATGTTTGCCCCTCGTGTCGAAGCCATCCTACAAAGGCGTCGACAGAAATCTCAGTTCTTCCGCGTGTCGGATTGTTGCCATGGGCCCTTACTGTCAATGAGGTACTGCAGGAAAATGATCGTTTAACACCACTCCCAAAACTTGACTCGGGGCTTATCACTGCATTGGTCGACCGGTGGCATCTTGAGACGCACACGTTTCACCTTGCGGTTGATGAGATGACAATTACTTTAAATGATGTTGCCATGCTCACAGGGTTGCCAATTTTTGGACGGGTCTTTGTTGTGAACAAAACAAGTAAGCAAACATGGAAAAGCTATATCGAATAGACATGATTGTCAACCTTTTACTTAAATATTTGTAAGTTCTACACAAATTACAGCCATTAAATATTCGAAATCTTTGTAGGTTTGGGCTTTAATATAATGGTAGCGACAACGGTGCTTCAATGTCATGGCTCAAGCAGCGTCCCGAGGCTGGTTCGTGTCCCGTGAATGCTGATGATGCGACAGTAATGCTTCACTACGAGGTATACATCTACTACCTTCTCACGGGTGCCATGTTCACAAATGGCAACGGTGACTCAATACCCCCTCACCTAGTGTTTATAACTCGAGAACTTTGCAATGAAGCTATATTTAATGAGAATTACGAGCCGTATAGTTAGGGATCTGCCGTATTGGCCGATACATACCGCGAGTATTGTGTCGCATGCCAATGGGTAGGGATGTCAAAAATACCCATGGGTCCGGGTCCGGGTCTAATCCCGGACCCATGGGTATGAGATGCCGGGTCCGGGTCCGGGTCTCAAATTAGACCTGTGGGTACCCAGACCCGGACCCGAAAAGATATATTGATATGGAGTACTAGACACCGGTGTCCATTTTATTCATTAGCGATCACTAAACTGGTTAATCTATCATGCATTCATGCTTGTGAAGATGTATTATTGATTAGTGGTTAGTGATGTATACTGGACTTGGACAGATGTACTAAAATATTGATTTTTTATTGCTTAATACATTGTTGTGCATGCACTGGCTGTTTCGGGTCCTGGGTACCCGACGGGTCCGGGTCCATGTTTAGACCCGAGAATAAAATCGGGTCCGGTCCGGGTCCATCTCTTAGGTCTCGGGTCCGGGTCTGAACCACTTGGACCCGGATGGACCCGACCCGATTGCCATCCCTACCAATGGGTAGCCTCGAATGCAGTATTTGGGGGTTATCCTCTCCTTGTACAATTCTGGTCAAGAAATTATTTGCCATTAAATTTTCCCAACACGCCAGTCCATTACTATCCAGTAAATGTGGACGTCGATATCACCCCCCGGCAGATAGACCAACCATGGTTTATAGATGGTTGCATGCCAGATTGCGATGATTGAAATAAATTGACAGGGCATCATACAAGTGGCTTGTGTCAGACATGGACCTTCCAAGTCACGTCGGATCCTTTCTGCCATCTAGCAACTTATGATATTGCCACAGGGGGCTTGCTGGTAAGCACATATACTGAGAGTTTAGACTATTGGATGACAACATGTTTCCTAGTCTACATGAATGCCGCGGAGGGATACTCGCCGGAACGCGTTCAACGACAATTTGGTTACCAGCAAGCATTTCCACTCCCACCTCCTCGGCATCCGTTCAACTCACATGGGTATGCATCATATGTTATACACTTTATATATTTGTACCACTCGTAATCTAACGTACAACTATTCATTTGTTTTAGGCTTAGTTCATTCGGCGACAACCACAATCGGGCCCACATCCACAGTACCCACATCGAGAGGTGGACTCAATTGGCTTCTGAAAAAGTGTGGTTTCCTACTGGAGCCAGGCACTAGACTGACATTTGGGGTACATGGAATGGTACCATCTAAGGACGAGATGTCATCTTGCAGTACCACAGGCAGTAGCACCACCACTCTGACAACCAGAGGGCTATGCCCAACGAGTCCATGTTCTGGTATGATGCGTACTCTACAATAGTTTTGGCTATATTGCCTACTTCATAACGCCTTGTGAAGACCATATGTCATGGTTGTTGTAGACATAGGAGGCCGCTTCATTGCATATCCATGCAATGCAGCTTGTATCACAAACACAGCGGACCGGCCAATCTTCTACCAATGCATTAAGGGCTCTCATTAGAAGGGCCGGAGATCGGATTACGGGAGCGATTAGAGGGTCGGCGGGCATAGATCGCGCACAAATCGCAAAAGAGATAACCCTAGGCGAGAAGAATCTGTGCATCACATTTCTGAGTCACCAGCTCCACCAGTATCCGCTGCTCCTGTGAGATCTCAGTCTATGGATAGGCGTATACCACCTCGTTCAGCTCTACGCCGACAATCTCAACCTCCCTGAGCTTCTACATCGACACCCGTCGAATACAGTGCCCACCATTCGTCACCTCTCGCTGGGGAAGCTCATCAGGAGGGGTTTGACATTAAATTAGCGCCATGTCCGGAAGACTACGATGATTACCTCAGCACACAGGATACACAATTTAATATCAATTGGGCAAACATAGGAGGATCTATGCTGGATACTACATATGTATCCAATCTTAGCTTCCAAGATATTATCGGCGTCTGCAACATTCCTATCCCACATCCGGACCATCCTGAAGGGTCCAACTGGCATGAACAACAAACTCCCTACGACTTCCCTTCACAGCTGCAGAACGGGAAGCAAACCCCCTTGACGTCCATTCACAGATTGTGCATGGCCATCAAACCCCTTATAAACAAAGCATGATGGTGAATTTTCCACACTATGGTGGGTCTGCGTTCGCCATAAGTTTTACAGCCCGGGTATGTCCCAACCACAGAGCAAATTGAACATCAAAATCAGTTTTGATATTCTCAAGCTGTAGGAAAACGAATGACGCATCCACCAAACCACTACACCCCAAGCGCATACACTACGAGAGGTCGTCGGCGCTAAGTGTTATCATGTGATCTACACAATATGACGTTGTTTGGATTTTTTTTCTTTTAAATGTAATGCTCCAGTAATGCTATATGGACGGGCTTTCCTTCAATAATCTCGACCACCTGTCTCATCAAATCAATCACATACTGGCAAGATGGATGCCCGCTGCCCCCCGCATGTCTCTGCTTACCTACGCGCTGCCGGGAATCTGATGCCATTTTCCTTTAAATCAGGCACCTGGTGGCCAGCCCCGAACCACCATCACCCGCAGCAGCTATCTCGCGTTCAAACACTCGTCCCTTCCACTGCCACTGTATTTGTGTCTCTCGCTCATATATTTTGCTAAAATACGTTGCTTCATTTTCAGGAGTTTGTGAGGTAACGTCTTCTGAAATTTTTTTTTTGAAATATGTAGTTACTCAAATCTATCGTAATCCGTTAATGTGTTGTTTGTGTTTTATCGTTCTTTTTATATATAGTAGATGGAGAACGTGCGTACTACTACTCGTCCATTTATGCCATCTATATGGTGGCTGTCGTATGGCCTAGGAGTTGAAGCGCACACACCCTCTCAAGATTTATTGGTCGTATCGAGGCTCATTAATACATCACAAATCCTACAATACTAAGAGATCCCAAGTTTTATAGACGATGGCCGAAGTGTCTACACGGGGTGGACACGGTCGTGCAGATTTTCGATCGTGTTGTAGATGGTTTTACGGGCTATAGATTTTACCGATGTGCCATGTTTGAGGTGCGTATATCATCAGCCTTAACCTTATACGTTATAAATGTCATCGAGAATATACTCTATTTTTCACAGATACAGTATTGTGGCTTCACAAAATGGATGGATGATCCATACCCCATGTCTGCATCGACATACATAGACTGTCTACACGCAAGGATAGTACAGTTAGAGCACTGAGTAAATAGTCTACTGAGCGCACAAGAGATAGAGTGGCAGCAAAGACAATCAGTTCTTGACCCACAGTACGAGGTGAACCCCTATATACAAATTTAGCATGCCTTTGTGGCTGTCACTATCCCAACAGGCCGAACGAATTAGTGAGCCATAGACGAAGGATATTTCGAAGGGAATACGGGCACCTCAAAGACCCGGACTTCGAACAAAACCATTTATGCAGTACTAGGTGGTGTATTTGTCTATGTCACTTTTCAAATCAAACACCTTAAAATATAGGCATACTTGTATTCCAATCACCGGCATAGGCTGGCACGTACTAGCTCATTTTGAGCAGTCAACAATCGCCAGAAAAGCATGCCTCGTATTAACTTGTGTTGTCATGTCAACAGTCACCGACAGAGCCTGCCATGCATTAAGTAGTGATGTCCTCTCAACAATTCACATCGTCTTGTGCTGTCTATATTCATTATCGACCACTACGAAAACGTGTCAACAGTTCACATCTTTTTAATTGTTCATTTTTTGTCTATTTTTCCGTGGGATGGATAACCGAAAACGTGTTTTTATAATTCTAATTTTGTCAAGTTTAAAATTTTAAAAATAGGCATGAGAAAATTTCCAATATGCATCATCCAGCATACAAAAAATCTAAACCTCGTCTTCCTCCCTCTTGCGTTGCTTTTCTGACGATCATAAATAAAAATAAAAGCATGGAGCTTGATTAAAATTAGAATTCAAAATTTGGCGTAAAAGTTGACAAAATTTAAATTTTAAAATTTTAAAATATTAGAATTGCAAAACTTGAATAAATTGGAAGCGTAAAAAATAATTAACCCGCCAGTTCTAAAGCGAAATCCCGGTTCTCTCAGCGCCACGCGTTGCCGTAGCAGCACATTTGCCACACAGGGTGGCGGAGTAGTGTGTTTGCCACACGGGGTGGTGGCACTGCTCCCGCCATCCCGTGTGTCGACCGCCTTGCCCAATGGCGGGCCTCAAAATCATAAAAGATCATTTTAAAGAAAATGATCTTTTGAACTAATAACATTTTTATGAAAATCGTAGCAGGGTTTTATGATTTTGAATGAAAAATCTTGAAAGATCATAAAAGATTTTTCATTCAAATTTTTTATGATTTTATGTTTTTATGTTGTTCCCATAGTTTTATAAGTTTTTTTCTTCTGTTTTTTATGATATTTCTAAATATTGTATACTTTTTTTGAATGTTTTAATGACTTTCTAAAATTTATATGTTTTTTCTTATTTTTTTTACATTTTTAATGATTTTTTTTCTAAATTTCTTTGAGTTTGGGGACCTGGATGACACCCCGTGCCAAGTTCAGGGACACGAATATCTGGTTTCTGAGTTCGGGGACCAGGATGACACCCCGTGCCAAGTTCAGGGACCCGAATAGCTGGTTTTCTAAGTTCGGGGACCGGGATGACACCCCCTGCCAAGTTCGAGGGCCGCCGGTGCATTTTACTCGGTTCAATATAATGGTAGCGACAACGGTGCTTCAATGTCATGGCTCAAGCAGCGTACCGAGGCTAGTCCGTGTCCCATGAATGCTGATGATGCGACCGTAATGCTGCACTACGAGGTGTACATCTACTACCTCCTCACAGGTGTCATGTTCACAAATGGCAACGTTGACTCAATACTCCCTCACCTAGTGTTCATAGCTCGAGAACTTTGCAGTGAAGTTATGTTTAATGAGAATTACAAACCGTATAGTTGGGGGTCTGGCGTATTGGCCAATACTTACCGGGAGTTTTGTGTCGCATACCAGCGGGTAGTCCGAATGCAGTATTTGGGGGTTGTCCTCTCCTTGTACAATTTTGGTCATGGAGTTATTTGCTATTAAATCGTCCCAACACTCCAGTCCATCACTATCAAGTAAATGTGGACGTCGATGTAACCCCCCGACAGGTAGACAACTATGGTTTATAGATGGTTGCATGCCAGGTTGCGATGGTTGAAAGAAGTTGACAGGGCATCGTACACGTGGCTTGTGTCGGACATGGACCTTCCAAGTCACGTCGAATCCTTTCTGCCATCTAGCAACCTATGATATTGCCATGGGGCTTGCTGAGAGTTCAGACTGTTGGATGACAAAATGTTTCCTAGTCTACATGAATGCGGTGGAGGGATACTCGCCGGAATGCATTCAACGGCAATTTGGCTACCAGCAAATATTTCCACTCCCACCTCTTCGGCATCCAGTCAACTCACATGGGTATGCATCATATGTTATACACTTTATATATTTGTACCACTCATAATCTAACGTACAACTATTCATTTGTTTTAGGCTTAGTTCATCCGGCGACAACCGCGATCGAGCCCACATCCACAATACCCACATCGAGCGGTGGACTCAATTGGCTACTGAAGAAGTGTGGTTCCTACTGGAGCCGCACACCAAACTGACATTTGGGGGTACATGCAATGGTACCGTCCAAAAACGAGATGTCATTTTGCAGTACCATAGGCAGCAGCACCACCGCTCTGACAACCAAAATGCTATGCCCAACGAGTCCATGTTCTGGTATGATGCGTACTCTACAATAGTTTTAGCTATATTGCCAACTTCATAACGCCTTGTGAAGACCATATGTCATGGTTGGTGCAGACGCAGGAGGCTGCTTCATTGCATGCCCATGCAATGCAGCTTGTATCAAAAACAAAGCGGGCCGACCAATCTTCTACCAATGCATTGAGGGCCCTCATTAGAAGGGCCGAAGATCGGATTACGGGAGCGATTAGGGGGGCGCTGGACATAGATCGTGCACAAATCGCGAAAGAGATAGTTCTAGGCAAGAAGAATCTGTGCATCGCATTTCTGAGTCCCCAGCTCCACCAGTATCCGCGGCTCCTGTGAGATCTCAATCTGTGGACAGGCGTACACCACCTCGTTCAGCTCCACGCCGACAATCTCAACCTCCCTGAGCTTCTACATCGACACCCGTCGAATACAATGACTATCATTTGTCACCTCTGACTGGAACAGGTCAACAGGAGGGGTTTGACATTAACTTAGCGCCATGTCTGGAAGACTACGATGACTACCTCAGCACATAGGATACATAATTTGATATCAATTGGGCAAACATGGGAGGATCTATGCTAGATACTACATATGCATCCAACCTTAACTTCCAAGATATCATCGGCGGATGCAACATTCCTATACCATATCAAAACCATCCTGGACGGTCCAACTGGCATGGACAACAAACTCCCTATGACTTCCCTTCACAGGGGTAGCACGGGAAACAAACCCCCATGACATCCATTCACAGGTTGTGCACGGCCATCAAACCTCTTATGAACAAAGCATGATGGTGGGTTTTTCATACTATGGTGGGTCTGCGTACGCCATAAGTTTACACCCCGGGTATGTCCCAACCGCGGAGCAAACTGAAAATCAGTTTGGACCTTCTTAGGTTGCAGGACAACGTACGATACATCCACCAGACCACTACACCCCAAGTGCATACACTACGAGGGATCATCGGCGCTAAGTGTTATCATGTAATCTACACAATATGACGTTATTTTGAATTATTTTCATTTTAAATGTAATACTCCAGTAATGCTATATGGACGGGCTCTACTTCAATAATCTCGACCACCCGTCTCATCAAATCAATCACGTCCTGGCAAGATGGATGCCCGTTGCCCCCGCATGTCTCTGCTTACCCACGCGCTGTCGGGAATCCGATGACATTTTCCTTTAAATCAGGCACCCGGCGGCCAGCCCCGAACCACCATCACCCGCAGCAGCTATCTCGCATTCAAACACTCGTCCCTTCCACTGCCACTGTATTTGTGTCTCTCGCTCATATATTTTGCTAAAATACGTTGCTTCATTTTCAGGAGTTTGTGAGGTAACGTCTTCTAAATTTTTTTTTGCAAATATGTAGTTACTCAAATCTGCCGTAATCTGTTAATGTGTTGTATGTGTTTTGTCGTTCTCTTTATATATAGTAGATGGAGAACACGCGTACTACTACTCGTCCATTTGTGCCATCTATATGGTGGCTGTCGTACGGCCCAGGAGTTGAAGCACACACCCTCTCAAGATTTATTGGTCGTATCGAGGGCTCATTACAACACAAATCCTACGAGACTAAGATATCCCAAGTTTTATAGAGGATGGCCAAAGTGCCTACACTGGGTGGACACGGTTGTGCAGATTTTCGATCGTGTTGCAGATGGTTTTACGGGCCGTAGATTTTATCGATGTGCCATGTTCGAGGTGCGTATATCATCAGCCTTAACCCTATACGTTATAAAGGTCATCGAGAATATACTCTATTTTTCGCAGGTATAGTATTGTGGCTTCACCAAATGGATGGATGATCAATACCCCATGTATGCATCGACATACATAGACACGCAAGGATAGTACAGTTAGAGCACCAAGTAAATAGTCTACTGAGCGCACAAGAGACAGAGTGGCAGCGAAAACAATCAGTTCTTGACCCACAGTATGAGGTGAACCCCCATATACAAATTTAACATACCTTTGTGACTGTCACTATCTCGACAGGCCAAACGAATTAGTGAGCCATAGACGAAGAATATTTTGGAGGAAATACGAGCACCTCGAAGACCCAGACTTCGAACAAAACCATTCATGCAGTACTAGGTGGTGTATTTGTCTGTCACTTTCCAAATCAAACGCCTTAAAATACAGGCATACTTGTATTCCAATCACCGACACAGGCTGGCACATACTAGCTCATTATGAGCGGTCAAAAGTCGCCAGAAAAGCCTGCCTCACATTAACTTGTGTTGTCATGTCAACAGTCCTCGACAGAGCCTGCCATGCATTAAGTAGTGATGTCCTCTCAACAATTCACATCGTCTTGTGCTGTCTATATTCATTGTTGACCACTACGAAAACGTGTCAACAGTTCACATCGTTTTAATTGTTCATTATTTTGTCTATTTTTTTGGCGGGATGGATAACCGAAAACGTGTTTTTATAATTCTAATTTTGTAAAGTTTAAAATTTTAAAAATAGACATGAAAAAATTTCCAATATGCATCATCCACTATACAAAAAAAACTAAACCTCATCTTCCTCCTTCCGTTGCTTTTCTGACGATCATAAATAAAAATAAAAGCATGGAGCTTGATTAAAATTAGAATTCAAAATTTGGCGTAAAAGTCGACAAAATTTAAATCGTAAAATTTAAAAATTAGAATTACAAAACTTGATTAAATTGAAAGCGTAAAAAATTAACGTGCCAGTTCTAAAGCGAAATCCCGATTCTCTCAGCGCCACGCGTCATCGTAGCAGCGCATTTGCCACACGGGGTGGCGGAGGAGTGCGTTTGCCACACGGGGTGGCAGCAGCTCTGCTCCCGCCATCCCATGTGTCGACCGCCTTGCCCAGTGGCAGGCCCTCCGGTCATTTCTGTAATTTAATTAATCAGTGGATTAATTTCCATTTAAATGTTGATTATTTCAGCAATTTTTACGAAATTGGGAGGGCAAGGGTCAATTAATAGTCGAGGCCTCTTTGATTCATCATCTTGTTTGTTCTAGCTTAAAGTTGCTGAAAATTTTAATCTGAAAAAGTTACAACCGTGAAAGGACGTCCTATGGTGTTTAAAAAATTATAAAAATTATTTTACGAGCTTTAAAATAACTTATTTAAAAACCACGGATATGACTACAAAGTATTATATCATTTGGTTTATATAAAAATAAAAATAAAAACTTTACAAAAATTTTGTTTTTTCAAACTATTTAATATATTTTTAAAAATGATTTAGTATTTTTAAAATACAGTAAAGTTTTTTAATAAGTTTTTATTTTTCATACTCTATAATCATTAATTTTTTTTAACCTAAAAAAAAACTAAAGTGAAACGAGAATAAGGGGGCCTGAGACATGGGATGGTTTGACGTATCTTTGGTGATTTCGTGACACCACGTTGGTCGCTCGCGCTCGCACCACCAGCGGAGCGCGTAATTTAGCTGCGCGACGTTCACATGCGGCAGAAGGCGACCTGTGACTGTGAATGGCGTGTGTGGCTAATGTCAAATTAATGACAACGTGGCTGCAGCTAATGGGTTGGGCATGTGCCCACAGATTATTGTTTTCTTTCGAAATTTTGTACAGCTAATTTGTCTCACGTCATTGTGCACAATGCACGTCGTGGCCAAAGCAACGACCAGCACATGCGGCCGTTGCTAAGGCTGTTTGGTTAAGGTTGTTTGGCTAGCTGGGTAAGCACGTGTACGGTATGATTTTTATCCGTCGACTATCTTATTACTATTTTTATATTTTTTCTCTCTTAGATCATCTCGAATGATACCTAATTAAGTCTGGCCTAGATACCATTCAACCTTTTTTTCACTAATATACGGTACTATCTCATTGAACATGCTTTTATATTTTAGTTCCAACCCCGCTTCTACGGTGTTGGATG
The DNA here is from genome assembly GCA_005191435.1 of Raddia distichophylla. Taxonomy (NCBI): domain Eukaryota; kingdom Viridiplantae; phylum Streptophyta; class Magnoliopsida; order Poales; family Poaceae; genus Raddia; species Raddia distichophylla. The sequence goes on from SPJY01021906.1 coordinate 1,350,304, forward strand.
CTCAAATGAACAACAAATGAGAATTGCAGCCAGCTTTTGCACACCTCACATGGTAAGTACGAGCCATCAGGACTCGTGTGAGCTTGTAACTCCCTAGCTCCTTCTGATCCTAAAATACTACTAACTTTCTAAACACTGTAAAATTTCAGTAGCACCTCCCCGTTTTCTCTAAATACATGATACTTAGACAATGCAAATATACATTATTCAAATGAACAATCTCAATCACAATTAATTCTCCATAAGCTAACTATGGGTCTCGTCCTAACAAGAACCCGTTACGATCAATAATTACCTCTCTTACCTTTAATAGCGGCGAAGACCAACCCACAAGAACTTAATAAAATACGGTTCAAGCTAGACTCTTATTCTAAATTGTTCTCAACATTAGCTCAAGCACAAATATATTCACAATATTAATGTGAGATGTGGTGAGTGCTCGGGACATGTGCTACTCCCCCAATGTCCCAAACATGAAGGTGAGTGCTTTCTCGCCTTGTCCATTAGAGCCATGCCATCAGTATCACAATCTATTTTACTTGCGTGCTTACATGCATTTTTTCCCATTTTCGTCTACTCTGAGAATTCATTTTGTGTTGCACACGCTTTCTTGTGTTGCACATTGTCATCGTTGTTGAGTCCCCCTTTGCTATCGCTAATTCACCCCTCTTAACATTATGTTTGTTTTGTGTTAATCCCTGTTCTTTGTGTTCCTGGTTCTAGCACAATCGGCATGTCCTTTCGTCCCTATTGCATAGCTAGTATTTGGCACTATCGGATGGCACTTTGTCTCTGAAGGTTTCGAGTGCATCGTTCTTGGTAACGACCTCCTCCTCGATGATTGCCCAATTTGTCACAATCTTCTTCTTGGTTCATCTTTGTGCTCATGGCTCTATGTGTGACCACCTTGACGTGGCTTTCTCCATAGCTATGACCACAATAACCTTACTCTTGACTATCTCGTTATTGGAACAAAAGGGCTTCTACTCTAGCCCAAGCATGTGTATTGCTCCCACTATTACTTCAGGGGGTCTTGTATGGTAGGATTTAGCTATTAGGATATGATTCATTAGGATCAATTCATTGTGTATGTCTCTAATATAATTCCTTTTTATCTCTAGGATTGCTCGAGATTCAACCCACCATTTACTATACATAAATGCCCTCGGCTCCAGACAATTGTCCATATTATTATGTAAGTCATTTTTTTGTAAGTAATGAAAAGAAAGTTCTGACCTCTCCACTGATATGTGGATTGCCACTTCCACTAAAAACATCACATGTACCACTACAATAATTTAATCAGTGAAATAACCATTTGCGTTTAATTTTACTAATGAAGGGACTAAATTAACCAAATTTTAGTTCTTAAAGACCACAATAAGACAAAGGGTAGAGTGTATGAAAAAAGATTCCTTCGTTTATTGAATTACTAGATAGGCAACACTTTGATCTTTCAGTTTTAGAAAGGCGAGGCTGCCGTTGCACTCGACATCTTACTTGGTGAGGTGGAGCACCAACTTGAGATTCTCTATCCATAAAATAAAACACTAGGTCTTAAGGTACTTCTGCATGTAGGCATGTGAGGTGGTACTTGAAGTCAAAGTTGTCATGGTCAAAGATATCAGTGAAGGCTGGGCATCAATAGATAGTGTACTGTTCATAATAGTTTTAACATAATAATCTCTCACGGATATGTAGTTATAGCATATTGGCTATGCATAGTAATTAAACTCCAATATAGTCTACTTCTTATTTTGTTACGCCTATACTGCTATAAAATGACCTAACTATGTATAGAATCTTCTCGATTAACATAGAAACTTCTAATGTTTCACCTCTATAATAATATAACAAATAATTTTTTAACAAAATATACTCAAATACAACATAATATTTTTTAGAGTGTACAACCCACACCACACCACATGTACGTGTGTATGTGATAGGAGGCCCAATAAACCCGCTTGCACGAGCATGCCTAATCTAGAGAACAGTGGGAGCGTGAGACGCTTTTAAAGGAGGGTCACGATTTTGCCACTCTGGAGATGCAAAACTCTAAAATACCCCTCTAGTCACTATCATCTTGATTGTTTAACATTTTGATATTTTAAAATATTTAGGCATTGGAAATTAATGACTATTGTATCTTTATTCTTGCTTTGGCAAGCTTGCACCTAGTGGCAATGTATTCCAGCGAGCGGCAGCGGGGAAGACGAGGAGCGCGGGCATCCGTCACTGGTTAAACTATAGGAGGAATGGAAAGCGACGCTCTAGCCAGAGAGGGGAGCGGACAGGGTTATCAAATCTTAGTTGTCTCCTTGCAACATGAAGAAGAGAGATTGATGGGAAAGGTGCAAGGCTAGCGAAGCAAGAGTAAGAGGCAACGGCAGTAGGAGGATGCTAGGTGGCATGCAGCGAAGGTACGAAAGGGAAGGTGAAGCGGGGGTGAGGTAGGGGAAGCCGGCACTACATGGGCATACCGCGAGGGGCTTGCACTCGCGAGGATATTGGCGAAGAGGCTGTGGCACTGGAGAGAAGGGGTAGCACCGACAACATGGATTTTTTAGGAGTAGGCGCGGTCAAGCGGGAGAAGGAGCAAAGCAAGGGGCGAAAGAGAGCTGGGGCATGGATCGGGACATGCTAGGTTTCACGCCGAAGCGTCTAGAGCAAGAGGGCGACGGGTTGAGCGTGCCAAAAAATATATGGACTAAAAAAAGGCACCGATGGATTTTCATTACAGAAGGACTTCGATGCAAATATTGGAGAACTAAAACATGAAATCGATAATCTGAGGGGCTTATTTGCAAAATTGACTAGGGCATGCCCTGCTTGTGCGACAAGTGGCACGACGCAGAAGGGGAATAGCCATTATGTGGGAGGGGGCAAGGCTTGCATCTTGTTACTAAGAATAGATGAGCACGATCCTATAAACACTCGTTACTGCCGAAGAAAATTTTACTAGCTTAGGAAGTACCGACGCTATGGACTCATACGACAACTTCAACATGACGGAGACAACACTCTTGTGTTGACGTCCGGCCCAGCGAAGGGAACCTGCATAGGACGAGGTGCAACTGTTGTAAAACCTAGCACCGAGCATCCCAATGTAACCGCTGCAACGACATATTGCAATACAGATCCGACAAGGGCATTGCCAATTGCAGCACGACCTCATTGAACACCATCGGCAACTACTAGGTGGCTACTAGTCATGCAATGCTAGCCTAGGCACAACTGCTTGTTTGCTCCGCCCTTGTTACCGTTAGGTGTTTCTATTCCATGTTAGTCAGCCGCCAAGTTGAAGGTCTTGTTTGTCCTATGAGAGCTCGTTTATCCTAGCAATAAAAATAAATTCTTCGCCTATCAATAAAATTTGCAATGCAAAGCCGACAGTGAAGGGAATATGCCCTACATCAATCACGGTGATGATTGCAATATGTATTTGTTCATGTACTTATGATAACATTGATTATCGATTTCTTGAATAAATGTCACGACTTTGTTCATTGGGTACGACTTGATTGTGAAGCACATTGTTATAGTAACGTTATTCTAAACGTGTCTCTAATCCATATCATTACAAGGAGCGATGATGATTTCATCAGCACATGCATTGGTTGATGGTAATGTTTCACATACCATAGATATAGAGATATCGAACTAATAATATAGATACATGTTGAAGAACATGGGTAGTCGGATAGAATCACTCCAAGACGCTACGAGAAAGTTATCTTTTAAGGTGCCATCAGCGTATAGTCTCGAGTGATACGCCTATATGGTTCTTAGACCTAAGATCATCACAGATATGCAGCTTTTAGACTCGTGTACTTTGGTGTCATTAAACGCTACACAGTAACATGGTAGCTATAAAGGTGATTACTGGGTATGCTACGATACATAGCCAGGGGTATGATGATCGAGATGAAATTTGCCCTTCTAGATAACGGGAGACTCTAGGCCTCTCGTGTGGATGGATAGGGAAAGCGCACGCCCGTGCTAATATGACTAAGGAGTTAGTCATGGTTTGTATCCATTACACTGTCAAGTGAAGTAGTCGAGCTATCAACAAGGGTGACGCGCATCTCGCCTTGAGCTTGATCGGTATCACGTGACAAAGGGATCGGTATGTGAGTATATCAACGTTCAACCGAATATTGATTCTATGTATTCAGGGGTCAATACGTACTGCTAGGTGCCTCTGTATCGATGGATTGGAAACGGATTTCTGGATACACGGCCGACTTACACTGAACCTAATAGATCACACACTTAATGGGTTGGAATTTTTTAACGGGTCTTTGTGTGGATATGATCCACGTGGGAGATGGAGCCTTAGTGGGCCGCGACCCATTAACGCGTCTATATAAGGGAAGGCTGGGGCAACACATTGTATCACACCACTAGAGCCACGCACCTTCTTTCCCAGAAGCCCTAGTCGAGGTACTAGCACACCCCGCACGACATTTCTGGTTGGTACGTGTGGATACCGGTAGAGGCATTGTCGTACGCGGACGCACTGTTGGGTTGGATCTCCGACGATCTTCGGTGACCTGGACATCCACTCGGAGTTCGCCCCAACCACCACCGCTATTTGCTTGGTGCTGATCGAAACGTGAACAACTACTTCCACTACATGCGCGTATTTGCTTCCGCTGCACCTACGCGTAAAGGGTAACGATCCATGATCCCCTATTACCATGAGATCTTGGTGAATCGCGATAAAATTTTGAATTTGTGTTCGCGTAGTCTACCCGTTTCTCAAAAGATAGGGGCAGTGTCAACTGCAGCAGGACCTCATTGAACACCATTAACAACTACTAGGTGGCTACTAGTCATGGAATATTGGCCTTGCACGTCTACTTGTTTAATCTACCCTTGTTTACCATTAGGTGTTGTTTCTATTTCACGGATGTTAGCTGTCAAGTTGAAGGTCTTGTTTGCCCTATGAGAGCTAGTTTATCTGAGCAATACAAATAAATTCTTCGCCTAAGAATAAAATGGTCATGTCTTTATCTTTCATCCCATATTAATTTTTTAATTTTGTTAGCACGTGTAATTAAACGATGAGAAACTATTAAAATATCACTCCGAGATTTGTTTTCGATTATAGGTCTATAATTTGGGGTTACCATTATGCGTGGAATGCATATAGGGCAATGAATAGTTATAGGCGGTGCACGACTAACCTTCGCACCTCCCCGTTTCAGGCCACATGGGCTGCTTCAACACACTCGTTCTTCATTGTTTCACTGTGCACGTGGAACAAAAAATGCAACATTGAAAATCACCTGCTGCAACAAAGTGAAAAGGCAACATTGAAAGTCACCTACTGCAAAAGTTACCTATTATAACAATGGTGCAACAATTAAGGTAGCACAATGCAACATTTAATGTCAACTTCCGCAACAATTATAATTTTACATGTTGCAGTATGTTAAACTAATTGTTGCAGTGTGTTAAACCAACATGTGGCTGTATGTTACAACCAAATGTTGTACATGAGCAACCGAGATGTTGCAGTATGTTAGATTATCAATTGTGCTACGAAAACAACCAAGATTTTATAGTATGTTGGACCCAAATGTTGCACTAGAATATTCAAGATGTTGCAGTATGTTAGAACCGAATGTTGCACCAGATAAACCCAAATGTTTTAGTATGTGAAAACCAAATGTTGCATGAGAACAAATGAGGCCATCTTCCCCAAATCTCTCTTCTCGCTCATCTACGCCAGCATCTCGTGCTCGTCTCCCTCCTCAACAGCGGTGCAACAACGGCCATCTGTTCCCTCCACTTCTTGCTCTCGGATCGACATCAACGAGTTCCTCTTCACCATTGCCATTGTTTTTGCATTGTAGGTCGAGCCGCTATTGCGTCGTTGCCGCCGCCGCAGAGCGTCGGTGCGAGGCGTCGTCACCGCCGCTGCCACCATTGTCAGCTCGCCGAACCACCACCGGTAGGTAGGGGTGGAAACGAGCCATGTTCGAGCAAGTCAACCCCTAGCTCGGCTTGGCTCAGCTCGTTCGCAACCGACTCGAGCCAAGACAAGCTAGGCATGGCGTCCGAGTTAGAAACAAGGCTCGGCTCGGCTCATTACCAGCTCACGAGTAGCTCACGAGCTAGGCCATACAGAGAGTTGTGGCGGGGCAGCCCTCGACGGTAGGTTGGGGAAGAACGACCATTGGCGGTGGCGATGCTCGTCGGCGGGGCGGATTGACCATTGGTGGTGGCGATGCTCGTTGGCGGGGCGGATCCACCACCAGCGGATGGCAGTGGCGGTGCCGGTGATTACAGTGGCACAGATGCGGGTGGATCAGCAAAGGCTGGCCTTGATGTTGATTAAAAGGGGTGGATCAGCGGCATCGGCAGTGTCGGCGATTGCGGCGGCGCGGGCAAGAGGATGAGAAGGCGGTTGGCTATGGGGGCACCAAGTGTAGAGGCATCAAGCAACGAGCTCGGAGTTGGGGCTCATGGGGCGATGCCAGTATTGAGATGAGTCCGAGATGGCTGAGGCCTGAGGGAGGCCGGCTAATAGAAAAGGGTGGGCCTTAGTACATTGGGACACCCACCAGGCCACCACCTACTGCAACAGTGATATTTACACGAGCCGAGCCCGAGCGAACCAGCCTTTGGCTCGGCTCACCTCGGTAATGCACATGGGCTCAAAATGAAGCTCGGCTCGTGCTTGTTTCTAAATGAGCCGAGCCCAAGCCAAGCTGGAACCAAGCCGAGCTCGAGCAACTCGCGAGCTTCGAGCTCAGGTTCCAGCCCTACCGGCAGGTGTGCTCTCTGTTGTGGAGCCTCCCACTCTCTCTCTCTCTCTCTCTCTCTCTCTCTCTCTCTCCAACCATGTCTCTCTGATGAGGACATCATTGACGCGGTTCCAGACGTTCTCGACCATTGGGCCTAAGTCGAGAGGACGTCGAAGTCGTTGCCGAGTCCGGTTCAGACATCCAAGACCAGTGCACCTTCAAACGGACGTCTAGATCACATGCAATTAACATAGAAACTTCTAATGTTTCACCTCTATAATAATATAACAAATAATTTTTTAACAAAATATACTAAAATACAACATAATCTTTTTGAGAGTGTACAATCCACACCACACCACATGTACGTGTGTATGTGTTTGATGCACACGCAGGGATAGATAGGAGGCCCAATAAACCCGCTTGCACGAACATGCCTAATCTAGAGAAAAATGGGAGCATGAGACGCTATTAAAGGAGGGATCACGATTTTACCACTCTGGAGATGCAAAACTCTAAAATACCCCTCTAGTCACTATCATCTTGATTGTTTAACATTTTGATATTTTAAAATATTTAGGCATTGGAAATTAATGACTATTGTATCTTTATTCTTGCTTTGGCAAGCTTGCACCTAGTGGCAATGTATTCCAGCGAGCGGCAGCGGGGAAGACGAGGAGCGCGGGCATCCGTCACTGGTTAAACTATAGGAGGAATGGAAAGCGACGCTCTAGCCAGAGAGGGGAGCGGACAGGGTTATCAAATCTTAGTTGTCTCCTTGCAACATGAAGAAGAGAGATTGATGGGAAAGGTGCAAGGCTAGCGAAGCAAGAGTAAGAGGCAACGGCAGTAGGAGGATGCTAGGTGGCATGCAGCGAAGGTACGAAAGGGAAGGTGAAGCGGGGGTGAGGTAGGGGAAGCCGGCACTACATGGGCATACCGCGAGGGGCTTGCACTCGCGAGGATATTGGCGAAGAGGCTGTGGCACTGGAGAGAAGGGGTAGCACCGACAACATGGATTTTTTAGGAGTAGGCGCGGTCAAGCGGGAGAAGGAGCAAAGCAAGGGGCGAAAGAGAGCTGGGGCATGGATCGGGACATGCTAGGTTTCACGCCGAAGCGTCTAGAGCAAGAGGGCGACGGGTTGAGCGTGCCAAAAAATATATGGACTAAAAAAAGGCACCGATGGATTTTCATTACAGAAGGACTTCGATGCAAATATTGGAGAACTAAAACATGAAATCGATAATCTAAGGGCTTATTTGCAAAATTGGCTAGGGCATGCCCTGCCTATGCGATAAGTGGCACTATGCGGAAGGGGAATAGCCATTGTGCGGGAGAGGGCAAGGCTTGCGTATTGTTACTAAGAATAGATGAGCATGATCCTATAAACACTCGTTACTGCCGAAGAAAAGTTTAGGCAGTACCGACACAATGGACTCAGACGACAACTTCAACATGACGAAGACAACACTATTGTGTTGATGTACGGCCCGGCGAAGGGAACCACAGGACGAGGTGCAACTGTTGTAAAACCTAGCACCGAGCATCCCAATGTAACCGCTGCAACGACATATTGCAATACAGATCCGACAAGGGCATTGCCAATTGCAGCACGACCTCATTGAACACCATCGGCAACTACTAGGTGGCTACTAGTCATGCAATGCTAGCCTATGCACGACAACTTGTTTGCTCTGCCCTTGTTACCGTTAGGTGTTGTTTCTATTCCATGTTAGTCAGCTGCAAAGTTGAAGGTCTTGTTTGTCCTATGAGAGCTCGTTTATCCGAGCAATACAAATAAATTCTTCGCCTATCAATAAAATTTGCAATACGAAGCAGACAGTGAAGGGAATATGCCCTACATCAATCATGGTGATGATTTTAATATGTCTTTGTTCATGTACTTATGATAACATTGGTTATCGATTTCCTGAATAAATTTCACGACTTTGTTCATTGGGTATGACTTGATTATGAAACACATTATTATAGTGACGTTATTCTAAACGAGTCTCTAATCCATATCATTACAAGGAGCGGTGATGATTTCATCAGTACATGTAATGGTTGATGGTAATGTTTCACATACCATAGATATAGAGATATCGAACCAATAATATGGATACATATTGGAGAACATGGGTAGTCGGACAAACCCACTCCAAGACGCTGCGAGATTGTTATCTCTTAAGGTGTCATCAGCGTATAGTCTCGAGTGATACGTCTATATGGTCCTTAGAAATAAGATCATCACGGATGCGCAGCATGTATACTCGTGTACTTTGGTGTCATTAAACGCTACACAGTAACATGGTAGCTACAAAGGTGACTACTAGATATGCTACAATACATAGCCATGAATGTGATGATCGAGATGGAATTTGCCCTCTTAGATAACAGGAGACTCTGGGCCCTTCGTGTGGATGGATAGGGAAAGCGCACGCCCGTGCTAATATGACTAAGAAGTTAGTCATGATTTGTATCCATTACACTGTCGAGTGAAGTAGTAGAGCTATCAACAAGGGTGACACGCATCTCGCCTTGAGCTTGACCGGTATCATGTGACAAAGGGATCGGTATGTGAGTGTATCAACGTTCAACGAAAAATTGATTCTGTGTATTTAGGGGTCAATATGTACTGCTGGTGCCTCTGTATCGGTGGATTGGAAAAGGATTTCCGGATACACGACCGACTTGCACTGAACCTAACAAATCACACACTTAATGGGTTGGAATTTTTTAACGGGTCTTTGCGTGGATATGATCCGCGTGGGAGATGGAGCCCTAGTGGGCCACGACCCATTAACGCGTCTATATAAGGGAAGGCTAGGGGCAGCACATTGTATAACACCACCAGAGCCGCGCACCTCCTTTCCCAGAAACCCTAGTCGTGGTGCTAGCACACCCCGCACAACATTTCCGATTGGTACGTGTGGATACCGGTAGAGGCACTGTCGTACGCGGATGCACTGTTTGGTTGGATCTCCGACAATTTTCGGCGACCTCGACCACCACTCGGAGTTCGTCCCCAACCACGACCGCGATCTGCTCGGTGCTGATGAAGACGTGAACAACTACTTCCACTACATGCGCATATCTTCTTCCGCTGCATCTACGCGTCAAGGGTAACGATCCATGATCCCTTATTAGCATGAGATCTTGGTGAATCACGATAAAATTTTGAATTTGTGCTCGCGTAGTCTACCAGTTTCTCAAAAGATAGGGGCAGTGTCAACTGCAGCACGACCTCATTGAACACCATCAACAACTACTAGGTGGCTACTAGACATGGAATATTGGCCTTGCACGTCTACTTGTTTAATCTGTCCTTGTTTACCATTAGGTGTTGTTTCCATTCCACAGATGTTAGCTGTCATGTTGAAGTTCTTGTTTGCCCTATGAGAGCTTGTTTATCTGAGCAATACAAATAAATTCTTTGCCTATCAATAAAATGGTCCTGTCTTTATCTTTCATCCCATATTAATTTTTAATTTTGTTAGCACTTGTAATTAAACGATGAGAAGCTATTAAAATATCACTCTGACATTTGTTTTCAATTATAGGTCTATAATTTGGGGTTACCATTATGGGTGGAATGCATATAGGGCAATGAATAGTTATAGGCGGCGACTACTCGTCGAATGTTCGGCTGCAGTGCCTTCCGTTGGACGCTCACATGGCCCAAGCCCAAAAAAGGGTGCACGACTAACCTTCGCACCTCCCCGTTTGATGCCACATGGGCTGCTTCAACACACTCGTTCTTCATTGTTTCACTGTGCACATGGAACAAAAAATGCAACATTGAAAATCACCTACTGCAACAAAGTGAAAATGCAACATTGAAAATCACCTACTGCAAAAGACAGCGTACTGGAACATTGAAAGTTACCTATTATAACAATGGTGAAACAATTAAGATAGCACAATGCAACATTGAATGTCACCTACTGTAACAATTATAATTTTGCATGTTGCAGTATGTTAAACTAACTGTTGCAGTGTGTTAAACCAACATGTGGCTGTATGTTAAAACCAAATGTTGTACTCATGATAAACTAACTGTTGCAGTGTGTTAAACCAACATGTGGCTGTATGTTAAAACCAAATGCTGTACATGAGCAACCGAGATGCTGCAGTATGTTAGATTATCAATTGTGGTACGAAAACAACCAAGATTTTGTGGACCCAAATGTTGCACTAGAATATTCGAGATGTTGCAATATGTTAGAACCGAATGTTGGACCAGATAAACCCAAATGTTTTAGTATGTGAAAACCAAATGTTGCATGAGAACAAATGAGGTCATCTTCCCCAAATCTCTCTTCTCGCTCATCTACGCCTGCATCTCGTGCTCGTCTCCCTCCTCAATAGTAGTGCAGCAACAACCATCTGCTCCCTCCACTTCTTGCTCCCGGATCGACATCGACGAGTTCCTCTTCACCGTTGCCATTGTTTTTTTCATTGTAGATCGAGCCGCAGTTGCGTTGTTGCCGCTGCCACAGAGCGTCGGTGCGGGGCGTCATCACCGCCGCTGCCATCATTGTCAGCTCGCCGAACAACCATCGGTAGGTAGGGGTGGAAACGAGCCATGTTCGAGCAAGCCAACCCCTAGCTCGGCTCGTTACCAGCTCACGAGTAGCTCGCGAGCTAGGCCATATAGAGAGTTGTGGCGGGGCAGCCCTCGACGGTAGGTTGGGGAAGAACGACCATTGGCGGTGGCGATGCTCGTCGGCGGGGCGGATTGACCATTGGTGGTGGCGATGCTCGTTGGCGGGGCGGATCCACCACCAGCGGATGGCAGTGGCGGTGCCAGTGATTGCGGTGGCACAGATAGGGGTGGATCGGCGGAGGCTAGCCTTGATGTTGATTAGAAGGGGTGGATCGGCGGCATCGGCAGTGTCGGCGATTGCGGCGGCGCGGACAAGGGGATGAGAAGGCGGTCGGCGGTGGGGGCACCAAGGGTAGAGGCATCAAGCGACGAGCTCGGAGTCGGGGCTCATGGGGCAATGCCAGGATTGAGATGAGGGAGGCCGGCTAATAGAAAAGAGTGGGCTTTAGTACATTGGGACCCACCAGGGCACCACCTAGTGCAACAGTAATATTCGTAATAACTTCGTATAGCATACATTATACGAAGTTATACGACTAAAACGAAGCTTGGCTCGTGCTTGTTTCTAAACGAGCCAAGTCCGAGCCAAGCCAGAACCAAGCCGAGCCCGAGCCACTCGCGAGCTTCAAACTTAGGTTCCAGCCCTACCGGCAGGTGCGCTCGGTGTCGTGGAGCCTCCCAGTCTCTCTCTCTCTCCAACCATGTCTCTCTCTCTCTCTCTCTCTCTCTCTCTCTCTCTCTTCGCGTGTGTGGCTGGAAATGATGGAAGTCAAAAAATAATTTTGGGTGATGTGTAGCAAATATTGTTATAGGATATATTTTCTCTCTTTTATATGCATATCTATTACAGCTATGTTCTTTTGTTAGAGATTTTTTAAAAAAGGAGAAATGTATTTTTGTTATTTCTCCTATTTGTCACATTTTAAGATAAAGCCAAAACCTAATGGCATTTTTCCGGAGGATATTGCGTAAAACATATTATTAGCTACCGCAACAACAACAACAATAATAATAAGTTGGGTACTGCAAGTCGCATATATGTTATAATAAGCAATTTTATATCAAGTGCTCCTTCTTCCACCCTTGTCTTTCCTCTCTTCCCTTCTTCCTTATCGGTGAGGAACATTGTCTCATTGGAGCTCATTCCCCTACTACGCTCCTCATCTTCATCATCGCCTCCACTTTTAAGTTCGCCTCAGTCCTCCATCACCTACCACACCAAGTGGGAAAAAAGACAGGGGTGGAGCTTAAATCCAGCTATGCAACACGTGTCTTAGATCTAGCTGTATTAGTGCCATCGAGTTTTACTTCCCAATGTCGCATTGTCGCCTCTCGCTTGCCGAGGTTTGCCCTAGGACATTGCCGCCAAGCTCCATGTTGTTGGCAAGGGAAGACAGGGAGAGGAAGGAAGGAGCTCACGAAGGGTCCACAGCCTTTTCCCCTTCGTCCTTGGATCGGTGAAGCCATGGCTAGAGCGTAGGGTGTAGTGTTGACTACAAATTCAAGGGGAGGAGAATGAGATGTGGGCTAGAGAAAAAGGTAATGGGTATTTACACCCAAAATCATTTATATTGGTATATATATGTGACAACTGTAACTTTGTAGTGTCATGAAAACAATCACACATTTTATAATAGCTTAGGTGCTTTATAATGTCACACCTTGCAGCAGTATGTATCTAATTAACCCTATAAAGATACCTGATGACTCCAGAACGGTAGAAACGGTATGAAACCAGTCGTATTAACATCGATTGGCTTAAGCTTTATAATATTAGTAGCTTCTAGTATTATTTTGTTCTCAGAGGAAAAATCAAATTTAAACATCCAGAGGGAAACAAAGCCACTCCGGCAACTCATGGTTTATGGGAAGCATCAGTCTGCTATATAGACATCAGCACATTAATATTTGTCACAACCAAACTGGAGTGAACAAAAATATATATATGTGTGTGTGTGTATATAATTGATGCGTCGCCCTTTCCAGCTAAGCATCAAGGAAAAAAATTCTGAGAAGAAGTCTAAACCAAAAACATATTTCACCGCTATCTCTCGGTGATTAGCTCTTATAATTCTATAATTGCTAAATCCTACAAAGAATGGATCAATTATCTTTTTATGTACAAGGAGAAATGTTGTGAGTGCACAAGACCAAGATGAACTGCGAGTATTGCACTTTGTACTTGCTTCCCCTGCCTGGTCGAAAAATAATGGACTCACTCCCTAGCCTTCTGTTTATCAACTCCAAAAAACTCGAGTTGCAAAAAGCTCCCATGAGCACCCCGGTTATCCAAACGCCATCACTGCCAAAATATGGTTGGGTCATTGCTATATACTGCTCGATCCTGGATTTCTAAAATGGAGACATGCCAATCGACCAGCCTTGCTTGGATGCATTTACACACCACCAGTCCAGTTGGGAATAACCACCAGCCAGTTTCATCCCTGCAAAGAACCAATGGCATTTAGATCTCCAATAATGCATCATAGCAGAGAGGGCAGAGATCCTTACCCGCCCAAATTCCATGGCTGCATGCTTGGATGCCTTTTGGTTGATGACTTATAATGCACAAGTCCACATACCAATGCCACAACCTGAGTGATGAACCAAGTCTGAATAAGACCCAGAAAGAAGTGGTGAACCTGCTATTAGAGCATGCCCATCAGGCACTGCATCCGGCTCGCCATTTCACTGTAGCGCGCGAAAAAAATTCGAACCGCATGACTGTGTACAGGAGGGCGGGCGGGCGTACAAGCGGGCGCGCGTGATTACCGCAGCTGACAGCGGCCGGGATGAGGGCCCTGATGGGCATGCTCTTAGAAAGCAGGCAGTAAAACAAGATAATGATAGCCGTTGTAATTTGTAAAGTCATTAGCCATTTCCTTTTTATGAAAAGGTATAACAAACCCAAACAGTCAATACAGAACTAACATGATCTCACATGCCACCCAGTCAAACCATCAAACACTATTGCCTAGTTTTGCAGTTCGATAAATTACGGTAGGAAGAAGGTCCTATGTGTTTGAGCTCTTTCTTGTGCTTGTGGATAAATGTTAATATATGCATGTGTGAAACCTTCATGATAATATGAAACATAATAAACCAACGAGGTAGCCCTGAAGAAAGTAGTGATAATTAAATGCAAAATTTCCCAAGATTTTAAGCCTAAAAATATTCAAAATGAACATGTAAGAGCAAAACAGGCAAAGACGAGTACTTACAACATTAACCAGTGAAGTAATGTTCCACAAGGCATATACACGAGCAAGGCCTGCTGACCGACGTGGTCCATGACTAAACAGAGCATTAATCCCAGCAGGAAATGGTGCCAGTATTCCAAGAGGAAGAACAAACAAGACCAGCAAAGCGTCGACCATAGAATAAGAATATATCTGGAGAAAAGTAAGGAACACTAAGCTGAAATCTGCGAGAAGCAACATTGAGATGACCAAACCAACAAGATCCTGCAGTTAAAGGAACAAAAACCATTATGAGTGCAAGATGCCGTAAATCCCATCATAACCACATTATTGGTTGAATTGATGGAAGGATAGCTGTGCAAAATCATGAAGTCACCTGATGTCCAACTGGTTTAGTATTGTGCAAAATAAGCGAGAGAGGGTAAAACAAATCCCTGTTGTCTTTGAGCATCCTTAAGTTGTCAACATCGAGAACTCTGCCAGTTATCCTTCTACGCATAAGAGCATCATTCCTTAACTGACCTAGTTGACCTTCAGCATTTGTGTTCTGGTTTCTGTATGATATACTACGTATTGTTAGGGATAAATTGTGATGTGAATGGAAAAAAAAAATTCTCAGAACCATTGACCAATAACTCACAGCGAATGTTGATCAAATCTTATTCTAGAGCCACCTTGAAATTCAGTAACTACTGCTCCTCCTCCAACAGCATTAATAACAAGACCAAACTGACAGTACCCTAGTGCTGTAGCTTGGAACCATGCAAGGTCAACACACACACGGTATGTGTTCAGGGAAGGATTTGCATGAGTTTCAAGCCATTTAAGCACAGGAAGAAATGTTGCTTTCAAATTTCCACGACGAACCAAACGCATCTGGGCATTCAACCCAGCAACAAGACGATGCCATATTGATGATGGCACAGCCTACAGAAAAGTTCAATGAGGTTGAGAGAAGAAAAGATCAACCTCAGTGATTGAGAACAACTTGAAATGTTTCAGAATCAACCTGACTTATAAGACTTGTGACCACACTATCACTGTGAAGTGAAAATGGAGCCATGTAACTTCCATCACCTCCAAAGATCAAGGACATTGGAAACCTTTGATGAAGACGAGGGGGAAGATCAGGCCTTTTCTCATCCCCACCAAGGAAGAAATCCAAATAACCCAGCATTAAATCTGGAGTAGCAGCCACCTACAAATTGGAAATCTAGAAATCACCCCCAATCCATTATTGATCAGACTGCCAATTATATAATAATTTGTAATTGTAAGTGAAATACAAACTCCAGTATTACTACAGTTGCAGATAATCTGATAATGCACAATAACATAGCATACTTGTACAATCACCGTAAGTCCGTAACCTTTTAAAGGGTGCACTTAGCATCAATTTGGTTGCCTTGGATGTGTACAGCCACTGTTGCTGTTTTGCAGTTACTGGAGAAATAGATACTCTAACTACACAATTAAAGAAGTTGGATAAAAAGCTTAATCCAAGCAGTGAACACTTAAAAGACATATAGCTGATATAATATATAAACTCTATAAGTTGTGCCAAGCAACATATCTACCAGACTGCTGACACATGGATTGCACATCAGCTCAAAGGCAAAGAAATCACTAAGTTCATGTCAAATATTAAATATTTGTTACTGGAAAGGCATACCTTCAGCCCTTCATAAAGTGCACGTGAACGGCAGGACCGTAGGCATGAATGATCATATCCAGATCGAACAAATTCACGTAGTCTTTGTAACTTTTTTCTTCTGCGCCACTGTTGCCAGGACCATGCCAAGGGGAATGAAAGTATACACAGGATACTATATATTGATCCCTCCCACCACTGATAAGCTGCAAGAGTATTTATCTCATCTACAAATTTGTTAAATGCATCCTCATACCTGGCAATAGGACAACAGCAAGCATATACAGAGACAATTATGTATTTCTGCAGAACATCCAAGGGACGGGTAAACTTTGTGGCAAAGAAAGCAAACCAATAAAGATTAGGAAAAGATATTAAATAGCCAGAAATCTCTGAAGGCACTTTGTATAAAAGATAAAATACAATATATGTAATTTGCTCTGCAATATAAAAAGAAATAAAAGATAATATTGATCTACAACTCTACCCAAGGATGGGAATACATACACAATCTCTGTAATTTGCTCAGGCAGGGTGTGTGGGAGATGCCAAGGTTCACTGAAGGTGTTTGGGCCCATGAAATACATCCTGTGTGCATGACAGTGAGATTCTTCAGCCCTATTGGTTTCCAATACCTGTCAAATTAGCAGCAATTTCAATCCAGTAATCAACACCAAGAATGACGACTGCTTGATGCATTGAGACGGAACAGCAGATGTTGAGTTGGGAGCCATGACAACAGCTTGTTCAAAAAAAATATTCCACTACCTCATTCAGTGATTCTAAAAAGGGAAAAGAATGGTCGATTTGGGAGCCATGTTGAGTTGGTGCTGGCCCAGGCAACTCATCAGTGCCAACAAACTTCATCCGAGCAATACTTAAAACAAGAGCTAATAAAACAAGAAGGCCTGAAAGAAGAAGGCCAAACAACCAAGGTCCACCAAAAGTGTGTATCAACTCTTCAAGAGCAGTAAAACAGTGAGGCATGCGATATCTATCAGACACACATTTGTATGGGCATGGGGTATCAGCAACACCACCTGTCAAAATAAGTATCTAAGCTTAGAACATTTACATGAACTGAAACATTCTGTAACTAACACAACAATTCTGTATCTACAAAAACTGGAATGTTGTTTAAACAAAAGAAAACAGAAGAAGAAATTCATATCTTCACAAAACAATAAAAATAATAATATAAAAATGCAATCAGTCTAATATGAAGTTTTTAACACAGGACAATCAGTTAAAAGCAAAGCACTTGGTGTCAGAGCCACAGAGAAACCTGTGGTGCTATACCCCACATTTTTTTTACAAACAAGCCCACAAAATATGTTTTTGTAGAATAGACACCACAAGTGCGAGGTTCTAGCTCCACTACTGAATGCATTTGGTCTGCACTTTACATGCATATATTTTGAACAAAAAATAAAGAGCTCATGAACTACCTCGGATGCCTATGTATACAGCACGATGAGGGAGCTCGTTTGGAGGGCATGGATAACACAGGGACTTAGAAGATCCAGTAACATTCTTGTATGTTCCTAAAGGACACTCCTGCATAAGTACCACATAAACCATTGTAACAGTGTTAAGTAGTAAAAGCAGCCAAAAAAACTATGACATGCTGCTACGTTAAGAATGGCATGTTTATGTTATCTGATTTAAACAAACAAATAGAGGCTACAATAATCTCTACAGTTCAAAGTCTAGTGGTGAGTGCCGAGAGGTAATGGTCATGGTCATCTTCAATAAAATTACCCACCATGTCATCCGTCCTAACAAACATGTCTATTTCACTACAATTACCCACCATCCCATCTGTCGTAACAAACACTTCTTATCCGATACAACCCCTACCAGACTCTGTTGCCAGCACCAATGGCCCACAGCGGAAACCGAAGGAGTATGCATTCCCATGCAGTCACTCGCGACACCTCATGGCGTGGGGTGCATAGCACCAATAGCAAAGCGGAAGGCATATGACTCCCATTAGCATTAGTAGCCACGACAGTGGACGGATTTTCTCGTTGTGAAGCACAAGCAATTGGCTAGCATCCTAAATAGCATAGCACAAAACTTTGCTACTTGATAAGGCGCGCTACAATGTGCAATTGTGAATCCAACCTTTTGTTCATAACATATTAATAATGTGAGAAAAAGGAGCAAAGGGCATTCATTACACATTACAACAAGCTACCTGGCAAAATGTACCATAAAGACCTTCTGGGCAATCTTTTCCTGTGACTGTTCCATTCTCACCCTGAAAACCTTGGCCTTCACCGAGACCCCCTCTGTATTAAGAGCAGAGTCAGACATACTGGTTTAGCAATTCCCTGTGCACCTAAAATAACTTCAGTTGCCCAAGAACAAGATGGCAGTAGACTAAAAGATCCTAGTAAGGGGGCGAAGTTGTCAGTGAAATTAGTTTAATCCTGCCCCCCCCCTACGTCATCCCATGATCTGGTAAGTGATAACTAACAGGCAAGAAAAAAGGTAGCCAAAATCCTTTGAACCATTCCAGGATTCCAATTGAAGAACTTGTACCATTTTGAAGCACGCCAAATAAAGCTACACTACTCCATGACAAAACTAGCAAGTAAAAGAATGGAAAAGAAAACAGAGAGCTGTCAGAATTCAAAATGCACCTTGCAAGTATTGATCCTTTAACAGTTGCAAAAGAAACATAATCATCTCCAGTGGGAATGTCGGACCAGTGGAAGTGAATCCTACCACCTCCACCTCCTCCGCTACAGTTGCTTCCAACCCCACCAACACTAGAAAGTACAGAATTCTTCCCTAGGAATAAAGCCCGCACAAATAAAAGAATTGTACCGCCAGAACCACCACCAGGCCCAGCATTAGTCACTACACCAGTGAAGCTGCCACCATTTGCCTCTACTGAACCAGAAAGGGTGAGATTTGGCAGAGATTGTTCCAAAGAACCCATCACTGGAAATGTGCAGATGAAAAGGCATTAACCGGCCAGCGCTGTTAAGAGCAACAATTACTAGATAGAGAAGCGTTAACAGGCCAGTGCTGTTAAGAACAATAATTGGTGAATACTGAATAGAGGGATCATGGTGATCCAAATACATAGTCACTGTTACCTATTATACCACCACCAGCTGTTGAAGATGTTGTGCTGGCATTACCACTGCCACTGCCAAGTTCACAAGGTAAATCAGCATTACCATATGCAGCTCCACCCCTTGCATGATTGCCACTGTAAAAACCGTCCCCACCTTTACCACCATGCCCACCCCCACCGCTAAGACCATGATTTAACATTCTTCCTTGTCCAATTCCACCTCGACAGCCTGCAATTGGAAGAAACATAATCAAATTCAACAAAAAAAAAAAGGTTAGAACCAGGCATGAAAACAAAAAATTATGTGTATATATATATGAGTGAGAGAGAGAGGCTACCGTCAGTCGCGACTGACAAATCTCTCCATTAGTCACGTCGTGTTTGAAATATCCGTGAAATATTCAATCTTCATCTTGTTAAAGTCCCACTATACATAGAATTTTACGATTTTTAAAATTATTTATTTGTTTCATATTTTTCAAAGTCAGTATAAATGGAGGCTCCAGAACTGTTTAGATAATGGATTATGAAAAATATGAAACAAATAATATAAAAATCGAAAGAATGCAAAATTTTGTGGATAGTGAGACTTTAGCAAGACGAACAAGATCCCCAGTTTGGATCTAAGTTGTTCATCAGGGATTTTTCAACCACAACGCGACGAGCGGGAGGACTCCATCAGTAGCAAAAGAAGATTTAAAATATACGTAAGCAATAACAATACATACAAATGCAAATGTTTAATTACAATACGACTACATATATGCATATAAGCATTCTAAGCAGTGATAATTCAAGTAAATGCAAGTATTTAATTTGGACCATTTGCCTCATCACCTCCAGAAAAAAATTATGCCAGACTATCTCAGACCAGACAATTGAAAACACTATGTAGTTCAATGTAGGGTAGTGCCATTGGTGTCAGCCCATGGACCACCTACTGCAGGTACTGGCCCACATGGGCCCACGTTGCTTTGAGATTAGGGATTAGATGAGATTAGTTTCCATCAGATACAAAATGTTATGGAAATCTTCACCGATCTAGTAAGATATCTGTTTTGGGCTTACAACTCCAAAAAAGATAATTAAGCTACCTGCTATATCCAGAAGTACAAAAAAGTGCTTTTGCAAAAAATACCACAACACCAAAAGGAGCCTTAATGGAAACTCTTCAAACAAAAAACAGAAATATGTTACCTAACCCTGATGCGCTAATGGTCCCAGATGACCTCACGGTCACACTTCTTGCTCTATTGAAATTAATGACAGTTCCTTGCACAAGGCCAGAAACATCGATATCTTCAACACGGCATATCTGCATGCCAAAATCCGCCATGTATTACATGTTAAATAAATATTCATATAAGAAATAGAAAAAAATATGAAACATCACTGCATCAGGAAAGGTTCGAAAAGTGTGCACCTGTAGAGTAAAAGACAAGGAGGAATTCAAGTTGCAATCCTCAGGCGGATGAAAAATTTCCATAGGACAACGCTCATCTTCACAATTCAGCTTTGGGGCCCTAGCATAGACAAGAAAGCTCATTAACCATTTGAAAGTTTCCACCACGTGTGTGTGTGTTGGGGGGGGGGGGGATATAACACAAAATTGAAGGCAAGAGCATTTACACATCGTCACTACTTCCATTTATAAGTGGGCCCCTGAGAACAGCTCCAGGTCCAACCTAAAAAAATTAGGTATCAAATAGCATACTCTGTTCTTTAAATGACTATGAAGAATCAAAGCATCTCATTGCAAAAATGAAGTATAACATATATCAAAGACCATAAAGGGTAATACCAATAAACCGCAAACAATATCCAAAAAGAATTATAATTATAAATAATCTAAAGAGTAAATTATACGGGCAGTCCCTAAACTATCACTCAGTTCTCATCCAGGTCCCCAATCTTTAAAATTACAGTTTAGGCTCCCCGATCTCATACGGTTCTCATTCAGATCAAGGACCTGGATGAGAACTGCGTTATAGTTTAGGGACCGCCCATATAATTTACTCAAAAAATAATAAATATATAGTATAAAAATGCCACATGGACTGTCCACGGTGGTAGGATTCGTGCGGTGGAGCAGCCACGTCGGCTCCCGTGCGGTGGCGTGGCAACGGTGGACCAGATTTGGGTCACTTTAATAGTTTACGGAGTCTAAAATGCAATTTGAAAAACCAGGGAACTTAATGAGAACTGCGAGATAGTTTAGGGACCGCCCGTATAATTTATTTTGAACTAAAAGATAAGTTTAAACCATAAAATTCAGTATCTTCAGTTCCAAGAGAAATGAATTAGTAAGCAATAAGATGGAGAAAACTACAAATAGAACATGAAGAGTGGTATATCAGTGATTAAGCTCCCAAACATAGCTTCATAAAGAATCGAATTTGAGACAGCATCAAAGACAAAATTTCCATGATGAATTGTTGGTGGCGGCCTAAGAGTGTTTGCCGCAGCCAACAGGCTCCACAGTATTACAAGTACCACCATGATAAAGGGCACAGGGAATTCGAATTTGAGGAAGGTTAGTGGGTGTGGCACTGTGGCTAAGGCTCCTATATTAAATGGGTTCTTCCTTGTTTTCAGACTAGAGTAAACTGGGACCTTATAACTTTGGTCCTTAAAGGTACTACAACGTGTGGGCTCCATGTGTACACATTCATGATGTGTTTCACGTTAGTATGCTGAAACTGTTTGTTAGGCATTCGCCTTCAGAGACCCCCATTTTTCTGTTATCCTACCTTATCCAAGGTGCTTGAGTTTTAGATTGTTCATGATCAGCACCAGCTTTGGGTGCGTTAGGAAGGGTCTCTGACAGCCTACGTATCTTAAGAGAACATGGAAACTTTTCCCTCATTTTCATGCTATGTCTCTCAAATTCCTCCATAAATATTCCTTCCTGTGACATCATCCGACCTTTACATGCAACTTAAGCCCATAAAAAATGTCCCAGGAAGGTACAAAGGACATGCCAATGATAAAGAAAGAGCTAATACAGATTGTAGATAAACAAACCAAAAGCCACTTAATGTACCAGTATGTTGTAGAACAGCGATAAAATAAGCCGTTGTGCCTCAATTGTGTCTCCATCTCCAGATAAATTCAGAACACCTTGACCATGAATTCCAAGATTTGCATTTGAACGTATCACTGATGATTCCTGAAAAAAAGTGAATGCAAATATCATACAGAAAGTAAAGGCGGGGGATAGGAGGGTGTACACCTTATGATGGTAGGTTGATAGCATACCTTCAAAACTATCAAATTGCTACCTTCTAGTAAAGAAGTTTCAACACCTGAATCACCATCAATCAACATTTTAGAGTTCCACATAAGGAGCATCTTTACAGACATTCGTAAAGCACCAAAGACCTGAAAATGATAAAGAATGGTGCGGTGCAGATGCCCCAGGTATTATAGGGTTAAAGATGCCAAAAATATATAATGACTGGAAGGAAACCAACAGCAAACAAGTACCTTGATTGTAGAATCACTCATAAGAAGTTCTTCAGCCAACAGTTCAAATTCAGAATATGGATAATGTGTTAGACCAAAAGTTAGGGTAGCACGAGAAAGAAGACTAATTTGTCCTTGAGCCTGAAATTAGAAAATGAAAAAAAAAACGTTATTGAAACAGCTGCAATGGGTAGAGCAATGAAGTCATTTAGAGAAAGAAAGTACAGATCCACTACAGTAAGAACAAATGTATGTCTAGACAGGTAATATTCTATGACTTCTTTCCAGACAAAAAACTAGCAGGGAACTGCAACAACCTAGGAGAAATGAATCACAAAAGGTCATATATAGACTATCTGTGAAGATAATACTTAGTCCTTCCTATGTCAAAGGTATTTCAATACACTGTCAATGAAGATAATGCTATAGGCCTCAGACCTGAATACGACTCCAGCGCAATGGAAGAGAAACTTTGGCATGATTCCTTATAAAAACATTTGTCCAGAGTGGCTCATATGGGGGATCTAAGAAAACTGTATCAGTTTGTGTGGTCAAGTTATTGTTGCTAACAGTAATGCTCTTAGGTACTTCTTCATAGAGAGTCCCAGCTGCTCCTGCATTGTCCGGACATCCTGAGCTCCTCCCCCCTGTAAAGACAGTATAGCTCAAACACAAGTAACCAGTAATCAATATGCTTGACTGCTTATACAAACTAAGCCATTTTCATCACCAAACTTCACAGTTGATACAAATATTTATGGTATGACCTCATAAAATATAGGACTGGCATGGAGAATGGATCAAAACTGAATGAAAGCTCTTCATATATGGAATCACAGGCCCAATTTAAACTAGTTGTCAAACAAAGGGATAGGAACTCTAGACCAGCAGTATAATTTGCACAACTGCTACTGTAAAACAAATGAAAATTGGGGAGTAGATCGATTTGCCATTTTCTCGCAGGAATGCACAACCATATTAGAAAATGAAACTACCATTCAGCCAGGATTATAGTATCATAGTTTAACAGGTTACTTAAAGAAAACAATTGTGATCAGTTTAAGGTTCATAATTTTTAAGCCTGAACCAAATTTGGTCAAAAAGAAATTATGTTTACTGTGTCAAGGGGGAAACCTCTGCAATCGCAAGTTAATTTTTTTGGATAGTTAACGTGAAGTAACCTGCTTGAAAGAATAAGGCTGCTGAACTTTTCCAGAACAATTTGTCTGTCCCCCTTGCAATACACTACTGAACCCTGTATAGTGGTTTTCCTGACCTGAGCAAACTGCATACTGGCATCCATCCTAAACCAAAGGACCATTCTCATGCATTTTGCTAGCATAAACAGTTTTTTAAGGCTAGAAATTAAATTTCAGCTCTAGCAGAAAACAATACATGGATAACATAAAGATGGCGGATCATAAACAAAAATAACTCCACACAGGCCAGCATCGAGAACATCATTGTAATCATCTAAAAACTGTAAGCCTGTAAGAAGAAAATAGTCACCGTTGCAAATAAAGCCAAGTGAATTACCATGAACAAAAAATTGGGTGTCATCATGTCTACTGAAAACATCAATAGAAACACGCCCTCCACCTCCGCCAGCCAAACCATTCCCTCCACAAGCACTTATTTTGCCACCTCCTTGCCTGTTCCAACAAATATCAGAGGAGAACAACAGAATTGCCAATAACTTATAACATATTTTGTCAAAAGCAACCAGGATCTAGAGAAACAGGTGTTACAAAAAAATCTAGAGAAACAGGTTAGAATGTTTAATTGAAAATCTAACAAGATGGGAGAGCTGTAGATATAATAATATGAAATGGTCTTAATTCCGATATCAAGAGCGCAGCAGTACATATATTATTCTTTCATCTGTCATTCTCCCTCTTTGCATACCAAGAAGATTAAACAAATGTTGTAAACTAGAGATGGTCAAATTCCATTGCACATGCACTTTCTATTGAATATTTATCAGTGACTTGGGTTGTCAATAGAACTGTTCATTGTAGTGGATTGCAAAAAAAAAAAAATGCAAAAACACTCACATGGCTGCAGCCTTCAGATAGATGCTTCCCCCAGAGCCACCCCCACCCTTGGTGCCACCATCTCCGCCATCTGCTAGAACTGTTCCATTCATCACAATCTCCCCAGCAAACAACCACACCACTCCACCACCCCCACCACCATAGTCTTTCTCGACGCTGGTGGATCCCCCTTTGCTCCCATAGCTACTCGGAGTCTTGAGTTCAGACCATGCGTAGAAGTCACCACCCCACGAATCCTCCTGAGCCTGTCCCTCTTTGACGAAGCAGCTGGCGCCACGGCCACCGTGACCGCCGCCATCGCCGTACGTTCCGGTGGGGACACCGCTGGTCTTGTCCGGCGGGTCGCCGGCGAGAGCGGTGGTGTCGATGACGGCGTCGTCGCATAGCGTAATGTTGGCGGCCGCGAGGGAAACCCACCCGGCTACGACGCGGGCGCCACGTCCGAAGCGTATATCAGCAGACAAATTGGCGGAGAAGACGCACCCAGACCTCTCGCAGGTGACGGCGACGCCGTCGAGGAGCACCAGGCTGCCATTTCCGCTGATGTAAACGCCGCCGCCCTTGAGACGCACCGACGAGGGGACGACGCAGCGCGTGTCGAGGTCGCCCACACCGTGGAGGTCGCCGGCGCAGGTCGCCGCCGGGGCGGCCGGCGGCGGCGGAAGCGCGGGGGGCGGAGGCGGCGTGTAGTCGTGGTACGTCAGGATCGAGTACGCCCCCGCGTCCGCGTCCCCCCGATCGGAAACTCCGGGGATAGGGTTCCCCGCCGCGACGGCGAGGAGGGCGAGGAAGGCGAGGTGGTGAAGGCGGGGAAGAAGGGGAATGTAGAGGGCCATGGGGTGGGAAGCATCAGAGGCCCAGCACCGCAAGCTAGTGATGAGATTGAATCCAGGTTAGGATTAGGATCAGGTTCAGTGCGGCGACGAGGGCGGCGGCGGCGGCGATCGCCGGAGACGGCGAGGTGGGCGGTCGGGCTGGGGTTTGGTGATGGTTGGGGCTCGCTTTGCTTTCCGCTCTTCCGTCAGCGGATGGTGGGGAGGGAGGTGGACCGTCGGATGTGCTTCGAGATACGGGGGGGAGTAGATGGGGGCGCGTGGCAGTGACAGAGGGGGAAGGATTTGGTAGGAGAGCAATTTTTGGGCAGCAAAGCAATGCAGCATGTACCACGCTAATCGGTACCCTGCTAATTCTAAAGCAGAACCTTGGATTTTCGGTACAAAGTTTTTTCGGCATAAACTAAATTAGATTAAATTAAATTAAAATTTGTTATTTTTTACCGACCAAAATGATATAGTACTTTTTGGTCATTTTTATAGGATTTTAAATTTTTTTAGAGTTTTCAAAATATTTTTTCATAATTTTTTAACTCTCTAAGACGTCTCTCGAGGGACCATAAGTTTTTTAAAATAAAATTTTCAACAACCTTTAGCCCAAACAAGCACGGTCTTTTTGTTGTTCCAAAGCCTACCGAACTATAGAGGAGACATAATTTACCTAGTTATTTTAACGCTTTCATGTCATTGGATAAACTGATCTAATTTTAGTCTAATAGCTGCCATTGTCAAGACATTAATGCCAAGTTTGTTGCCCTTTTTCGTCCGCAATCCTCCGCCGTTTCCTTTTCTTTGGTATATATGTATATTCCATTCCATGTTATGTTATCTTCCACCTTTTTAGCTGAAAATACGAGCATGAATTACAAGGAATGCATCTAAAAAATTAGGCGGAATGGTATGTATTAATATTTTTGGACAGATTGATCGTATGTTGCTGCCATATATAAATAATTTAGGATGAATAAGGTCGATTTGATTATATCATATTGAGTTCGATTTGATTTTCTCTCTCCATATGCAGTATATATTCCCCATCTCTACTTCCCTGATGACGGCTGAATTCAGCGAGCACATTAGATCAGGATGTAATTTGTGCCAACGCCCCTAGATGTGTCAAGTCTGATTGATGCAGACCATGGCGATACTCCTTGTTGATTTAGGAAAGTTGGTGATATTTTTGTGGAACGCTCAATGCCAGGAGCATAACAAAAAGACACGGATATAAACGGATCGGATAGTGTTTTTATCATATTCATATCCATATTTTTTAGAATACAAATACATATCGGATACGGGTCATATGGATACGGGTCGAATAGCATAACATATACAAATACGAATCATATATCAACTCAATTCCATCATATACAAATATCTTATCACTTCACCATCAAATTTAGGAAGTACCATTTGACAATGTTCTAACCAACCATACCATATTTCATTTGTTCAAAGTGCTACGTAGACATGTAACACTATTTTTTTTTTTGGAGACAATATGTAACACTATTATATTAGTTCTAACACTATTACATTCACGTGACTGACTCTCGACTCTTCAGGAGAACTCTAGTGACCAACAGGCCCAATTCGAATATTACTACCGGTTATCTGTATCCGTATTTGTATATAGTCACAATTTTTAAACCATATCCGCATCTATAAAAAGAACATATAGTATCCGTATCCGTTTTGTATACAGATACAGAAAATCCAAATACAAATAGTTCTTTATTTAGATATGGATGTCAGATAATACTAATTATTCGTATTCACTTTGCACCCCAACAAAGGAACTAGAAAATGAAGTTGAGGAAGCCAGTTCTGAGCTGCACTTCACTAAGCTAGCAGGACCAATGACATTTGATGAAGCTGAAAAGAGAGACATGAATGGTGCAAGGCAATAATTGAGGAGAAAGAGATATGGAACTTGCAGAACCACCTACTGGCAATCGGTTTGAAGTGGGTTTTCAAACTGAAGTGAAACGAGAAGGGTGAGGTGATGCATCAAGGCACGTATGGTGGCTAGGCACAGACTACGAGGAAGATTATGCCCAGGTGTCTAGTGTTGTTCTACCCCCCTACTTTGTTGGATGACAGATCCTCTGATTTACTGCAGAGGACAGTGGGTCACTGATATGTGGGTCTCAAGGGTCCCACATGTCAGTGACACAACTGCAGAGAGCAGTAAGTCAGAGGATCCCATTCCGCTTTTTTGATGTGAAAGCTGCACTGCTGCCTTCGCAACACATTGTGTGGGCTTTGCCAAGCACCGAGGGCCTGAAAATACGAAGCTCTCAATGCAAGCTTGGTGGCGCTAGGTTTTGTTAGAAGCCCGTCAGGGCATATGCAATGTACTGGTACATCTTTTATGCATAATTACCCATGCAAGACACCAAGAGATCAACCGTCTCAAGCTGAAGATAAGAATCTTTTTCGCATGAGCGATCTCGGGTCACTTGGCTACTATCTAAGGATCGAAACGTGTCCACCAGCACATAGGGCTGGACCAAAACCTCAGGCTCGACGAGCTACTAGAGCTCGGATCGAGCTAAACTCGAATGCTAAACGAGCCGATCTCGAGCCCAGTCCCGAGCTCAAGTCTATTCGAGCCGAGATCGAGCTCAATCCTGAGCCTTAATCGAGCCCAACTGAGCCTGAATGATTATCATTGCATAGCATATTTTTCTCTTTAAATCTATTTTTTCATTCAATTCAAGCCGAGCTCGAGCTTGAAATCGAGCAAACCGAGCTCATATAGTCTCATCTTCCCCTTAAAACAGCACAAATCCCTTCATTCGAGCTCAACCGAGCCGATCTCGAGCCTAGCCGATCTTTTATCGAGCTCGATCTCGAGCTTAACCCTAAGCCCGATGTTGATTCAAGCCGAGCCTGAGCCGAGCTCGAGCTTTGACAGCCTAAGCTCACTCAGAATCAACTCGAATTCACCCCTATCAGACAGCATATAACTCTCCATCAAGGTGCTTATGCTTTGAAAATATTGGACAAAGAGGTCCATCGGACTGCAATCCATGCTTCCATGAAGACAATAATAAAACTAAAAAAAGGAAAGTATGCAACCGGCCATAGATCACTAGTATAGAATACCTATTCACTTCTGGTTCAAAACTGGTTCCACGGTCAGTTTTCGGATGGGCAGTGAACAAGCAAACTGATAACCTAACAGTAATAGTTTAGTAGTGATCACTACAGGTTACAAAACTAGCAGCGATAAACCTTATCACTGCTGGTTCAAGCCATGGACCGATGGTGATGTGGATTTTTTAAAACACGAATAGGCCTACAAATTGTTGTAAAAATTAAAAATATATACCTAGAATATGTATCCCTGATCTACCACCCCCCCATATAAGTTTAGCACATGATAATGACGATGACGACGACGATGGTGCTGATGGTGGTGACGGTGCTGATGTTGGCGGTGGCAACTTTCAAAAAACTTCATCTTAGCCTGTTACTACCTCGCCTGCTCAGTTTAGCTAGGGTGGTCATGAATCACATGAAGCAAGCTCGCAGAGAATGTCTCCTCGGTCTAGCATCGATAGGGCCAAGGGAAAAAAGCATGGTCATGGCCCACATGAGTACAGCTCTAGCTCAAGCAGTGATACCACTCAGCCATAGGGGCAATATGGGGCTTACTACCTCCCAGGAGCTTACTACCCCCTAGGAGCTTACCATCCCGCGCCTTACCCCCAAGGAGTATACGAATACCCTCCCACATGATACCTTTCAGGAGTGGCAGCTTACCCCCTTGCAGCACCCCAACAATTAACGTATTTGTATGAAAGTCAAGAGCCTGACCAATATGACATGTTATATGCATGCTGGCAAGCAAATAGCTGGACGACAGGACAAAGTTGGGATGAGTTCAGGGCCATTTTGAGGGCAACTCAAGGGGTCATAATTATTTCAAATGAAGATCAATACTCCCGGCAACATCACTGGTAATGGACTTACCATTTGACACTTCACATCTTTTGCTCTTTACCTACTTTCATTGGTTATTGCATTTGCATATTGCATATTATCCATTGTTAATTGTCATGCTGATGTAGGAGTGTAGCAGGAGTGCAGGACTGTTAGGGTGTTCATCAATCATCAAGTTATCATGCGAATGCGATTATGGCAATATGCAATCGATGAACTTGTTATTTTATATATGCATATGGTTCTGAACTTGTGATTTGTGAACTTGTGAATGTAATAATGGACAACTTGTGATTTGTGAACTTGTTATTTTATTAGTTTATGAACTATGAATCTATGCTACCATGAAAAGATGAAATATGAATTTATGAGCATAATTGTCTTTTAATTCAATTGGGAATATGATTATTCGTCTTGATTATGTTCCTATATATCATATATATCTCTTAAATAATTCTAATTATATAGCATAAGTCATGACAAAAATTATAATTTTTTCCTCATTTTTCCCTTGTTCCCCAGCAAATTTTATGCAAATCGCGGCTAGCCGTATAAACCCGCGGTTGACCGCGTCGAACCGCGGCTAGCCGGTTCAAAATTTGGCAAACGCGATTTCCCCGTTTACATCCAAGACCGGTCAAAACCGCCGGTTAACCGGCTCCATGCTGCTCATGGCTCGGAGCTCCTGGCCGGTTTTGTGAACCCTGCTGCGGACATGGCTATCATGATAATGTTAACTCTGCAGAGTGTGTACAAGTTTCCCCACAAGCCCCGTCTCATCCAATAGGAGAGACGGTACAAGACTTTTTCAGCCTACTACGCCCACCACTTCACCTGTCCTTTCTTTTGGTTTCCCCGGCCTCACCGGTGTCCGTCACGGTAGGGCGCCTACTACTTCTGGACATCACTCGTGGGTCGTTCCCCAATTAAGTCATTCAGTCTCAGGGACGCACCTACCCCTCATGGGAGATTGCAAGCCTTCCCCTAGGGCAAAAGTGACGAAACGTAACCGGATAGTCTACGAGCAAGCGGTTAGTGGGTTTCATAGTGTACTAAGCCAGGGCCAAAGGCACAAGTGGTTGTATGGTATGGTTTGGTCTGGCTCTGGCAATACATAAGCTTGAGTCCTTATTAGAGGAGACCCTCTCATCTCCACCACATTCCCTAAACCAACACTGTCGGGTCTCCCCTTAAGCCATCTACACTGGTTTTAGTTGTTTAGAGTTTAACCAACAACACCATATGAAAGATACACCTCACGAGTCAGTTTTCATAGTGAATCCCAATGCAGTCCTACATAACTAGTCAAGGATAGGCTAAGGGAAATAGCAATAGTTTCACAAAGGTGGCTAAGGCACATTAACATAGTATTAATATGTCTGGGAACTCACACCTAATTTATATGCATGCAACAGTTCAAACAGTAAGTAAGCAGTAATTAATTTAATTGTAAAACTAGGAGAGGAACATGTATCTATGCTTGCCTTCGAAGAAATCCGCGCTCTGTGGGTCCCACACCCGCTCCGGGCAACAATCGGCACAGCGGTCGCAACCACCGTCTACGTTACAAACGAAAAGTAACACAACAGCAAAATTAGTACAGAGAATATAATAATAAATATACATCAACAATTCTAGTATTTAAATGTAATTTTTAGGCTTTAAAATCATCTAATTTGGAGTTACGGAGCTCTCTAAACAATTAGGGGAAGTTTCGGGTTAAATAGAAAATTCCCAGACCATAAGTTTTTTAAAATAAAATTTTCAACAACCTTTAGCCAAAACAAACACGATCTTTTGATTGTTCCAAAGCCTACCTAACTATAGAGGAGACATAATTTACCTCGTTATTTTAACGATTTCATGTCATTGGATAAACTGATCTAATTTTAGTCTAATAGCTGCCATTGTCAAGACATTAATGCCAAGTTTGTTGCCCTTTTTCGTCCGCAACCCACTGCCGTTTCCTTTTCTTTGGTATATATTCCATGTTATGTTATATTCCACCTTTTTAGCTGAAAATACGAGCATGAATTACAAGGAATGTATCTAAAAAATTAGGCGGAATGGTATGTATTAGAGTAATATTTTTGGACAGATTGATCGTATGTTGCTGCCATATATAAATAATTTAGGATGAATAAGGTCGATTTGATTATATCATATTGAGTTCGATTTGATTTTCTCTCTCCATATGCAGTATATATTCCCCATCTCTACTTCCCTGATGACGGCTGAATTCAGCGAGCACATTAGATCAGGATGTAATTTGTGCCAACGCCCCTAGATGTGTCAAGTCTGATTGATGCAGACCATGGCGATGCTCCTTGTTGATTTAGGAAACTTGGTGATATTTTTGTGGAACACTCCATGCCAGGAGCATAACAAAAAGACACGGATGCAAACGAATCGGATAGTCTTTGTCATATTCGTATCCATATTTTTTTAGAATACAAATACATATCGGATATTTTTAAAAACGGATACGGGTCGAATAGCATAACATATACAAATACGAATCATATATCAACTCAATTCAGTCATATACAAATATCTTATCACTTCACCATCAAATTTAGGAAATACCATTTGACAATGTTCTAACCATACCATATTTCATTTGTTCAAAGTACTACGTAGACATGTAACATTTTTTTTTGAGACAACATGTAACACTATTATATTAGTTCTAACACTATTACATTCACGTGACTGACTCTCGACTCTTCAGGAGAACTCTAGTGACCAACAGGCCCAATTCGAATATTACTACCGGTTATCTGTATCCGTATTTGTATATAGTCACAATTTTTAAACCATATCCGCATCTATAAAAAGAACATATAGTATCCGTATCCGTTTTGTATACAGATACAGAAAATCCAAATACAAATAGTTCTTTATTTAGATATGGATGTCAGATAATACTAATTATTCGTATTCACTTTGCACCCCAACAAAGGAACTAGAAAATGAAGTTGAGGAAGCCAGTTCTGAGCTGCACTTCACTAAGCTAGCAGGACCAATGACATTTGATGAAGCTGAAAAGAGAGACATGAATGGTGCAAGGCAATAATTGAGGAGAAAGAGATATGGAACTTGCAGAACCACCTACTGGCAATCGGTTTGAAGTGGGTTTTCAAACTGAAGTGAAACGAGAAGGGTGAGGTGATGCATCAAGGCACGTATGGTGGCCTTGAGCGCACTAACCTGACAGCTTAATCAGCAAAGTGTGTTTTCCTAGGCTATGACTCTGAGCGCAAAGGTGCTTGTTATTGGGATCCTGCAGCTCGTCGGATCAGGGTCTCTCGTGATGTCATTTTCGATGAGTCTTGTTCTTACTTTACTCCTGATCCGTCCTCTCATTCTCAGTCATTTGTTGGCTCTCTCTCTCTTTCCTTACCCTTCCAGATTCTTTGTCTTCTCCACGATCTCGTGTTCCACCACTATTGCCGACCCCACCACCACCTTCTCTACCACCGACTCCGACACCTTCTCCACCACCACCCCCACCACCTCCCTCCACCATTTCTCATCCATCTATCCGTATCCATTACTCTCGTTGTCCACCTCCTACTACTAGCTCTCCTTCCATTCTAGGCTCAGCTCCTCCTTCGGTTCACGGGTCTGCTCCTGACACTTCCACCCCTGTCGTGCCTTCACCAGCCTCGTCTTCAAAGGACTCTCATGTCTCTGTTTTGGAGTCTCCCCCAGCTTCACCTCGGTACGCTCTTCGTGATCGGCGCATGATTTCCCATCCTGATCGCTATGGCTTTGCTGCTCCAGCTACCTCTACTTTTGAGCCCACTTCCTTTTGTGATGCTGTCGCTCATCCTGAGTGACAGTTTGCTATGGCCGAGGAGCTTGCGGCCTTAGAGCGTACCCACACTTGGGACCTTGTTCCCCTTCTTTTTTGTGTGACACCTATCACCTGCAAGTGGGTCTACACGATTAAGACTCGCTCTGATGGTTCTCTTACACGCTATAAGGCTCGTCTTGTTGCCCGTGGTTTTCAGCAGGAGCCCGGTGTTGACTTTGAGGAGACTTTTGCCCCTGTTGCGCACCGGACCACTGTTCATACTCTTGTGGCCGTTGCTTCCGTGCGCCAGTGGACCATCTCCCAGCTTGACGTGCAGAATGCTTTTCTTCACGGTGAGCTCCGTCAGGAGGTCTACATGCACCCACCTCTTGGCTACTCTGTTCCTGATAGTCACGTTTGTCGTCTTCATTGTTCTCTTTACGGGCTGAAGCAGGCCCCCGTGCTTGGCTTGAGCGCTTCACCTCTGTTGTTACTGCTGCTGGGTTTGTTGCGAGTCAACATGACCTTGCTCTCTTTGTTCACCAGTCTTCTCATGGTCAGACACTTCTTCTTCTTTATGTGGATGATATGCTGATCACTAGGGATGATCCTCAGTTTATTGCCTTTGTTAAGGCACGCCTCAGTGAGCAGTTTCAGATGTCAGATCTGGGTCCTCTTCGGTACTTCCTTGGGATAGAGGTAAGTTCCACTCCTGAGGGTTACTATCTCTCCCAGCGGAAATACATTCACGACCTTCTTGCTCGTGCATGTCTCACTGATCAGCGCACGGTTGACACTCCCATGGAGCTTCACCTTCACCTTCGTCCCACCGATGGTGATCCTCTTGCTGATCCTACTCGCTATCGTCATCTAGTTAGGAGTCTTGTTTATCTTGGCATTACTCGTCCCGACATCTCCTATGCTGTTCACATTCTGAGTCAATTCATGTCTGCTCCTACTCAGATACACTACAGTCACCTTCTTCGTGTCCTGCGGTACCTTCGTGGTACTATTGATCGTCGCCTATTCTTCTCTCGCTCCAGCTCCTTGCCACTTCAGGCCTACTCTGATGCTTCTTGGGCTAGTGATCCCTCTGATCGCAAGTCCATCTCTACTTATTGTATCTTCCTTGGCTCTTCCTTGATTGCCTGGAAGTCCAAGAAGCAGCAGGCTGTTTCCCGCTTTAGTGCCGAGGCTGAGTTGCGGGCGTTGGCTTCTGTGATGGCTGAGGTGACATGGCTGAAATGGCTTTTGGCAGATTTTGGAGTCACTATCTCCTCCCCTACGACAGTGCACTTCGACAGCACCGGCGCCATTAGTATTGCTCGCGATCCAGTGAAGCATGAGCCATACAGGTGCAGCAGCAGGTGGTTGCTCTTGAGTTTGTGCCATCAAAGCTCCAACTTGCAGACTTCCTCACCAATGCACAAACTAGAGCTATGCATGATTTCCACCTCTCCAAACTCAATGTAGTGGATCCACCTTGATTTGAGGGGGTGTTAATAGTACTTTGTATAGGGGTCTTATTTGCATTTTTCCCTTTACTTGTACCTTGTACATTTTGGCCCATTGGCCCACAGTAATGTAGCTTCCCATTTGTCAGAGGAGACTTCCGTGGTTGACTTATGAAGCTCAGGGAGAGGCGGAGAGCTGAAGAGAGAGGGCGTGCAACTATATATGCACCACATGAGAGAATCACGAACCCCTGCCCCCATCAACTAGCCGGAAGACCGTGAAATTGTGAGGAGAAAAGGGAGGGAGTTGTATGGGTCTAGAGCATGGAAACTAGGGTTGTCACCACCACTCGCACCGTGAAGACCATCAGCCTTCATCTATCCGGTCATTGGGCGACTGTGCGACTATGCTCTTTTTTCTCTAGCTGGGGAACATGAGGGGGAGGAGCTGGCTAAAGGAAAGTTGGAGGAGGAGGTTTGTCGTAACCCTAGTACTTGTAATGGGAATCCAACACCACGAGGCGATAATAGTCCCAGGCTAGTATCTCGTGATGGACAATACGGTGGAATCATCACAGTGCTCATAATTAAGGTGAAATGCAGGTAAAACAATAGCCTCGTTATTACAAAATTAACTGGCATACCAGTTTAATAATCCACAAGGAATTAAATACAG
Source organism: Raddia distichophylla (assembly GCA_005191435.1). Lineage (NCBI taxonomy): Eukaryota > Viridiplantae > Streptophyta > Magnoliopsida > Poales > Poaceae > Raddia > Raddia distichophylla. The sequence goes on from SPJY01021906.1 coordinate 1,385,846, forward strand.
TGCATAAAGGAACATTAGAGTAGCAAAATCAAATGACTGTGATGAGTTCCAGGGCATTGACCCGGACACCTTCTCTAGTCTTGCGCAACCCCGTCAGAGCCCTCTTGGTCCTGACCGAAATCTGAATAAATATGTCAGCGGGAAATTTAATGAGTACGCGGCTACCTAGCAAGCAGTCCTTAATTATGAATGCAGGGTCAACGGCGAGGATTAGGTTATTTTATCCAAAACCTATTTCTATTTAAATTTGAATTAGCCAAATTTTAGTTAAGTAAATGCATGATCATAACTAGTATCTCACAATTTTCTACAGAATGTGGGTCTTGCACCATATCAAACCCAGCCTATTGTAGTCAGGTTTATAGTATTGAAAAGGGGTGAATCTACATGTGCAAACCTCTCGCCCCGTCTATGACCGCGGACATGGCTATCATGATAGTTTTAACTCTGCAGAGTGTACAAGTTTCCCCCACAAGCCCCGTCTCATCTAGTAGGAGATACGGTACAAGACTTTTCCAACATACTACGCCCACCACTTCACCTTCCCTTTCTTTTGGTTTCCCCGGCCTCACCAGTGTCCGCCGCGGTAGGGCGCCTACTACTTCTGGACATCACTCGTGGGTCATTCCCCAATTAAGCCATTCAGTCTCAGGGACGCACCTACCCCTCATGGGAGATTGCAAGCCTCCCCCTAAGGAAAAAGTGACAAAACATAACCGGACAGCCTACGAGCAAGCGGTTAGTGGGTTTCATAGTGTACTAAGCCATGGCCAAAGGCACAAGTGGCTCTACGGTATGGTTTGGTCTAGCAATACACAAGCTTGAGTCCTTATTAGAGGAGACCCTCTCATCTCCACCACATTCCCAGAACCAACACTGTCGGGTCTCCCCTAAGCCATCTACACTGGTTTTAGTTGTTTAGAGTTTAACCAAAAATACCATATAAAGCATACACCTCACGAGTCAATTTTCATAGTGAATCCCAATGCAGTCCTACACAACTAGTCAAGGAAAGGCTAAGGGAAATAGCAATAGTTTCACAAAGGCGGCTAAGGCAAATTAACAGAGTATTAATATGTCTAGGAACTCACACCTAATTTATATGCATGCACCAATTCAAACAGTAAGCAGTAATTAATTTAAATGTAAAACTAGGAGAGGAACATGTATATATGCTTGCCTTCGAAGAAATCCACGCTCTGCAGGTCCAACACTTGCCCCGGGCAACAATCGGCACAGCGGTAGCAACCACATTCTACGCGACAAGCGAAAAGTAACACAACAGCAAAATCATTACAGAGAAAATAATTAACAAATATACAGAAACAATTCTAGGGTTAAAATGTAATTTTTAGGCTCTAAAATCATCTAATTTGGAGTTACGGAGTTCTCTAAACAATTCGGGAAAGTTTCGGGTTAAATAGAAAATTCTCCAAAAAAGAAAAGTCTATTTTAACCCTAACTGGGCCGAACCGAAGAATCCGACCCGCCTTCTCTCTCCTTCTTGCCCGCACGCACAAGGCCCAGTCCGGCGTGGCGCAACTGCGGCTGACAGACGGGGCCCGCGGGTCAGCGTCGCCTAGCGACTGACAAGCGGGGCCCGCGAGACAGAGGTGAATGTGTTAGTGCTGGCGTGGTGGTGATGTGGCTTGACACTTGGCGACAGGTGGTAGTGACGTGGCTTGACACATGGCTGGTGGGTGGGTCACAGATGATGACGTGGCACGACAGTGGCAGCTGACGTGGCATGCCACGTGGCAGTAGGGATCGGTTCTGGTGCTGACGCGGCATGACATGTGTCACGCCTGTCTGGCCGACGCGGCGCTGACGTGCCCGGTGGACCCCACAGGTTAGCGGCTATAGCGCAATATCCGCGCATGCGCGTGGCACATGTTGCCACGCGTCGCGCACGGGCGGTATGCGAAACGGCTATGACTGACGTGCGGTGCCCACGGCTTGGCCAGGCCCGCACATCAGCGATAGTGGCTACATCTGGTGTGGGGTAAACGAGGCGGCGCCGGCATCAGCGGTGGGTCCCACGCATACACACATCGCAACGCCACTGGGCGGCGACGACGGCGAGGTCGGAGGCGACGACAGGGGCCGCTCCAACGGGACACGCGTCGCAGTGCGATTGGGCGACGACGGCGGTGCAATCGGGGGCGGACGCGGAAAGCAGCCCCACACGGACATGCGTCGAGGCAAGGACGGGACCGGCGTTGACGGTGCGGTCGGGGTGGACGTGTAAAGCGGGCCCCGCTGGGAGGCGCGTCGCGTGGTGACTGGCGCGACGCGTGTGCCGCACATGTGTGCGAGCATGGAGCATGACGGCGTCAGGGCTACGGGGCGGCTTCAGGTTGGGCGCCCGATTCGCGCCGGCGGCGCGAATGGCGAGGTTCTCCGACGGCCGTGGGAGGTCTTAACTTCAGCGAGCTCTATGGGGCGCGTTTCTTCACCAAATTACATGATCCGGTTATGCATTTGGACCGTCTCGACGAGATCTATCTACTGGTGCCATCTACCCAAAGAATTGACAACAGGAAAAGGAGATTTACTTGAAAAACGCACTCGGGAAGAGAGGTACAACGCCGTCGGTTTAGGGTTTAGGGAGGGAGGGAGTGGGTGGCAGTATATTGTGCTGAGAGGGAGTTATATGGTGGCTTTGGGCGCAGGGGACTGATGGCCTTCTCCTAAATGGGCTAAAAGCGATAAACGGGCTGATATGGGTACCATTTAACAGATAAATAGGCCCACAGGGCATCTAATAATAACTTAAAAGAGAAGAAAATTCAGTATAATTACCTTTACTTATTTGGAAAAACTTGGTTGACCTAATAAATTTTTATTAGGATGTCATAAGGTTGCTGGTTGTAAGAGTAAGAGGAGGAGGAGGAAGAGAGGAAGGTGGCTGGCTGGACCACATGAGGATCGTCCAAAGTGAGTATGTGAGAAAAGTGTAAAGGGAAGCAGAATTGGGATGCTAACATAGTCACTTGTGTTGTCTACCATGAATACCAGTGTAAGGTTTTATCTTTTTCTCTCACACCACCTAACACCTCAGAGGAAGGGAGGGTCAAGACTACGAGGACGGGACCAGGTCAAGAGGCAGAGAACGTGGACACTGCCAGAAAAAAGGTCACCGGCCAATGCCGCCCAAGAGGGGCCACCACATCCGGTGGCCTGCGCACGGGAAGCGAAGGAGACCAAATGCTATGCCACCTAGGCGACACAAGCTGAACCCCGCCACTAACCCAGAAAACGCCACCATATGCCATCAAGCACCTCGCGGGGAGGAGAGGGCAAGGAGGCGAGGACGGGTCCAGGCTAGAGACAGGGGGCGCCACTTTGCCAAAGGACGGGCAACGGTCCACAACGCCACCACGGGAAGAGCTGAGGAGCCGTCGGACACACACCCCTAGAGCCCACTTGCTCCGTCGCTCCGGCCAGCTACCGAAGAGAACCTCCCAAGCGGCCCCCACGACAGGCTCATGGGAAGGGGGAGAAGGAGAAGCCGGTGCCGAGCTCCGCCGAGCTACGTGGCCACCGAATCTCTGACCCTAGAGCACAACCACTTCGGCTGCTGCGACCAACCACCGCCAGATCCGAGCCTCTGCCCAAGGATCTGGCCTCTCTCAGAGTGGTCTCCCCGGGCGACCTCCACCAAGTCAGTCCCCCGCAGCAAAGAGGAGCCATCGACACCAGCATGGGGTGTCGTTGTCGCGGGCCCCACTACAGCCGGCCACCACCCACCGCAACCACCATGGGCGACCATCACCATGCGTGAGCAAAACTGGACGACGCGGAGGAGGGCTGCACCCCCAGCTCGCAAGGCACCGCCAAGCGCTAAGGTGCCAGCCACGCGTGGCGAAGAGGCCCCGTTGCAACGTCCTAGATCTAGGGGGAACGGGAGAGGCCACAGCGCAGTCGACGTGGTGGAAGGCTGCAACGCCCCTGCGTCCTAGTCGACCACTGTCCACTGCCGCAGGCCACCAGCCTACGCCGCCGGAACTCGGAGGCCGCCACCGGAACTCACCGGCCGCCGCCACAAAAGGCGGAGCGAGGAAGAGGAGGAACCCCCGCCTTGCTGCTCCACTCCTGTGGAGGTGGCGCCGTTGGGGGAGAGGAGGTGTCGGAGAGCCCGCCGGCGGCGGCAGGCAGGCAGGCCGGCCGGCGACGACGCCGCCGGGGGAGGTTAGGCCACGAGAGATGCTGAGAGGGAGGGAGGCTACCTTGGGAAGCGGCAGGGATGGCGGCGGCGGACAGGGGAAACCCTAGCCGTCCGTTGTGTTGCCCGCGCGGGCTGCGCTCATAAATAGTGGCTTTAGGTTAGTATAAATGGCACGCAAAATGTGTGTATTGTTGTCAAATTGTCACAATTTACTCGACTCATCAACTCGCGAGTATACTCCCAAGTCCCTCTTATTCAAAGCAAGGGAGGCTAGCTGAATGATAAAATACAAGGAAGAAATAAAGAAGGTTTAGAAGCAACCTCTGCACAGTCAAGGCCCCAGCCCCCGCGTCGTCCAGCTCGGGCAACTCGGGCGGCGCCCCGTTTCTCCTCGCCTAGCCCCTTCGCTGAAGCTCCCGCCGGCCGCGGCCCCCACCTCCTACCCCCACCCCTGCCTTCACCCCCCTCTCGGCCTAGAATCCTTACATGCGGCTTCGGCCGTGTGCGGCGGTGCGGTGGCCCGGCTCCGGCGCCGGCGGTCGGATCCGGTCGTCACTGCTCCTGGTGGCCGCGGGCTTCGCGCAGGTGGCTGGTCCGGGGGCACGTGCCGCTCGCCGGCCAGATCTGGCGGTGTTCCGTCTGGATCTGGTAGCGGCCTCTGGGACCTGGGCCGACGGCGCTTTGTCGGCAGTGGGTCGCCTGCTTCGCCGTCCCCGCTGTGGCTCCCCTTCGTCCCCGGTTGGCGGCGGCTCGCCGCCCCTCGCTGCCTCTTTTTAGGGCGGTGGCCGTCGGTTCGCGTCAGCAGGGGGCTCTACCCCCTGCCGGTCTTCCTCCAGGTCTCCGTCCCCTCCCATCCTCCTGCCTGGTTCTCCTCGATGGCAGCCTTCCGCTGCCCCTGCTGCTCCCTTCTCCGGGCGAGTTGCAGCTCGGGCTGTGTGCCCCCCTCTCGTCCTCTCCCTCTGAGGTGAGGCGGTCCGGTTGGGGGCGCCCCTTTCTCCTCGCCGTCGCTCTCTTCCGGCCCTCCCCTTGCCGGTGCAGTGGCGTCCGGCTGATCCCCCTCCCCTGCCTCTCTCCTCTCTATTGGAGAGGTTGCGGTCGGGTTCGGTCTCCTCGCGGCAGCTGATGGGTGTCCAGCTTGCGCGGGGAAGGCGGGTCCCTGGCGTTGGTGGCTCGGCCGGTTTGCGGGCTAGGGCGTGGGTCCTTCGGCGGTGATGGTGTTGTCGTAGGCTCTCAGCGGTCGGCTTCCTAGGTCGGGCGTTCGTGGAGGGGGTGGCTTTGGTGGTCTCTCTCTCCAGCTCCGCCTTGAGGTCCGCTTTGTCGGCGTCCCGCACTGCCAGGCCCCCTCGCGTGGCTATGGTGGCGTGGCGCGGTGGCTGCGCTCGTCGGTTCTAGCTTTGTCCTCCACTATGGCTTCAGGGCAGTTGCGACGGGTGAAAACCCTGCCTAGGTTTCCGCTTGGGCCGGCGATGGCGACGCCTCGGCGCGCGTTTTCCTTCTTGAAGGCATCGTTGTGTTGGTCGTTCTGCCCCTGAAGTTACCCGAGCGAAAGCTCCCCTGCGACGGCGTCGTGTTTGCGTCGCTCCCTTGTTGAAGGCGTTGCCTCTGGTCTTGGTGGTTGGCCCTCAAGCGTGGTGGTTGCCTGGCCTTAGCCTTGGCCGGGCTTTCTTCCCTCCCCCTTTCTCTCTTATAAATTGTTTTTCTTTCCTACTTAATGAAATGGCAGTGCTCCTGCCCGTTAGCTAAAAAAAGATATTTTTTTGGTGGATTTTGAACTTTACTGTTGCGTAGATATAGAAACAAAAAAAAATCAAGCAATCACAAATACAAAGTAACATCTCGTTATTCTAAAGGTTCTTCACTAATAGATCCCTTACGCCCTTATGAATAATGGAACTAATCAAAATTTAAATGGAAAAACAAACAAACTTGCACCGAATTAGGCCGTTGCGGACTCATGCTTGTAGACGTCCTGAACGTTGCACCAATGGCGACACAAGAATCTCCAACAGCAGCCAGAAGACTACGTACATGGAAATCTATAATTGCACGCTCGCTCGAACTCAACCGAACAATCAAATGGTCATTCTAGCTTAATAATTAGGTTATCTCTTTGACTCTTGTGAGCAGTTTAATTGACTTGAGTACTATATTTCAAGTATATATATATTCATTTACTTGTACGGTGGCCGGTACACCCCCTCTATTAAATTTGGCCCCATCCCATCCCATGCCTGCTCGAGCCTATTGCCTGGAGGCTTGGGCACACACACCTTAATTTCGAAAGCAATGTCAGGAATAAGTTCCGGATGTTGATTGATCAACTTACTTATTCCTAATTTTATGCAAGATGGTTACGTTCGTACCTGTGCCAGATTGCCCGGTTGAATTCCTTCGCACCTTCTGGTCGCTTTATAGCCAACTATTCAAATTATTAAAGAGGAAAAGGAAAACAAAATATAAAACAACACACATATATACCGAATAACTATTCGTACATGACCATATATACCAACACAACTATTCATATGATCATACATAATAGTTACACACAATGATCTTAGAGTGGATCCAACAACCTCTTCAAATGTGTGTGTAACTTCATGTCTGTGGAGTTGATTTTCAAAATGGAAGTTGCGCCGATGTGTAGATCAGTCCAAGAGAGAAGGAAAAAGAGACGGGAGGGGGTGAAAGGAATAACGGGGTTCAAATGCACAATTGATGGCTAGATAGAACTGTAAGATGATGGATATTGAGCCTCATTGATGTTTATACGAAACATGGTGGCTTGGATCATAAACAATTTAAGAGATAAAGATGGATCGTATTAAATAGATTACAATCAATTAATACTAACAGATCATATACTACCATAATAGTTGGGCCATAGATCTTAACACACCCTATAGTCGTAGGAGCTAGCATCGCAAACAACAGACTAGAGAGAAAATCGATTGAAGAAAAAGACAAAAATCTCCCGCGATCATAATGGGAACATGGTGTATGCTCAAATTGGAGAGAAAACCAATGAGATAGCTCAATTTAATGGTAAGCCTTTTTTCCTTATGGTAGCCGAGAGCGAGAACTCCATGGTTGTAGCTGACAATGGTACATAGAAGGTTGCTCCAAATGCCTAAGGAGGAGTGGCCTATCAATAAGTAGCTCCTAGTCACTACCCATTGTGAACAAAGACACCGTAGATGTCAGTGCTACGGCCTTGGAAGGCGATACAACGGCAATCTTATTCTCAATTGTGTGAGGACTTGGCCTCATAGATAATCGGACTAGCAACAATGATCCAGTGATGATGGTAAACGCCTAGTTGGACGCTTAGACTGTTTGCGAAGGACATGGGCTGTCAATGAGAATTCCTGGTCACTGCACGTCATCATCATTGAAGAGGAGGAGACAATGGAGAGTTTATTGCTGAGTCAATGTTGTCCAAATTGAGGAGCCTGATTGGTGGGTCGATGGGGCGACACGAACCGATTTGTGATTAGAAAAATTAATCTTTGATCTGAATTGATCAAAAGATGATTGATAGAAACTTCAATTGAAACCGATCTAATGACCGGTGATTCTATCCACGGATTGCACGACGTCTAGGAGAGACCATGGAGATGAGATTGTCTCCTAAGGTCGTGTGACAAAAGCTTTGTGGGCAGCATCTCGGGAATAACATTGTCCTGGTACCATGTAAGAAGATGAATATATTATAAGTGATGATTTGCCTCATGGGCATTTTTAAAGATACGTGGTGGCTTGAATCATAGGTAATCCTAGATATAAAGATAAAATTATATTGAGAAGATTACGATCAATCAATTCTAACAAACCATATACTATCCTAATAGCCGGACCTTTATACGTACTCTAACGTCTATAGGAGCAACTATCCTCCTGCCTTCTTTACAGTATAGGATCTCGATCCCTTATTCCCGTAGAAAAATGGAATTCCAGTAGTTGATTTGTGCAGTTAGATCTATTGTCTCTAGTTAGAACTCATGGCTATATTTCCATTTAGCGTAACTCTTCGTGTTTTTTAAAATGGGTTCCACAAAATTGCGACGAAAACAAAATTTACTACCTCCGTTTTTGTTTGTTTGACGTCTTTGACTTTTCGATACGTTTTTAACCATTCGTCTTATTCAAAAATTTAGTGCAAAGATATAAAAAAAGACATATTTAAAGTACCTATATTGATAAAACAAATCACAACAAAATAAATGATATTTACAAAAAAAATTTGAATAAGACGAATGGTCAAAAATATGTCAAAAAGTCAAAAGCGTCAAACAAAAAAAAAACGAAGAGAGTATCATCTATTTAGACTCGCGTGTAGGACCGTGCAATGCTTAAAGACTATACATCAATTGTGACTTGTGAGAAGAACACAAAGTTTCAAAACTGTTTTTTTTTTAAAAAAAAACCCAGTGATCAAAACACATGAGATCGAGAGAACGCTTGGAGACAAATATTAAGGGCTTCGCTGTGGACACCCTGCAGAAACGATCGAAGTGCCACTGTAACGGTGCAATAATCACGCGTATTCACGTTCACACTCAGTAGCCTGGGATCACCATCGATAATCGATACATGCATGCATGAATGCATGATGCATCACTGCATCAGGATTGGCGAGGAAGTGAGCCGGCATCTTTTTATCCCTGTGCTGCCTGCCTTGTCATCAATCCTGCATGGTCCAGGGGGTGTGCAAGTGCAAACAAGATAAACACCACGCCGCAGGCAAGTGGTGGTAGAATGGAAAGCCACAGTGCTGTCCTTCACCACTATACGCAGCACAAGGTTAGTACCATTGAGGTAAGGTTCACATCAATAATGCACACAGCTAGTGCCCAGCAATAGCATGCGGACTGCGGAGAGCCTCCTGCGTCTGCGTGGAGAGCGGATTTTTCGTACGAAGTGATTTTGCTCCGAGATTCATAGATGCTCCGAGGTTCACATCAATATCACTAGCCAGGCTCGCGCGCCTGTGGCGCACCGAGACCCGGGGCAAAAAAAAACGAAAAAGCATGGTGCATGCAAGAATCGAACCGTGTGGGCTGCTGGTTGAGCGCTAGCTTAGCTAGCCAACCAGCCAAGCCGCCCGCCTTGCCTACAGCTACAAGAAAAAAATCATTTTATAGGTAAAGAATGAATGGACGGCCGAATCCAACTGGCGCACGCGATCGGACGGCCGGAACGAACAACGCGACGTGGCACAAAGGTGAGCTGAAAGCAACGACGCGTGGCAGCGAGGGGCAGCTCCCCTTCAGGTTTGTACTATTTATGATGTGTTTCATTGAGAAAAAAATAGTATTCAAAACTTTAATTATCGAATGATGTTCTTCCTCCCTCCTCTGTTCTCTCACCTCATGTTTAACCCAGCCATCTTCTACCGTGTCGTCTACCTGTGTAGCCATCAAGATGCTCCTTCGCCACACTGCAAGTTCTTCCACCTTTGATATGCACATCCTCTCGTCGAGCCATGACAGTGCAATCATCGAACCTCGTTGAGTGGCACAATGGTCATGCTCACCACGCGGATCGACCTTTATGTTTTCGGTTTTAACCGGCGACATGGGTCCTAACCCCGTTGACACGTGTCTGTGTCGTTGGCTCGCTGCCAACACAGATCCGATGGCACGGTGCCGATGACACAGGTGAATACCGTCGTCGACACACCGCGTGGGCCATGGACAGAAACACATCCCAAGGCACACCCCTCACGAAGCTTGGTATAATGGTACTGGAACAAACCTACATCGCTTATTGCTCAATTGTCATAAAGAACCTGTATACTTTAACATGGCATCAATACTAGAAACTGAACTTGAAATTTTTAAAGTTGCATGGAAAAAACCCTTGGATCAGTGTTTGGTAGTATGATACTAGGAGATTGAACCATTTGTGTTTGACATGGAAAATTTTACTGTATCATGCCCATTACCATGCTACAGATCGTTAAAGAGATATCTGTCTTCGCTGTGTTGACTATATCTGCCTATTTTGTTAATACAATGGACTTATTCATACCAAGGTATGGTTCTGCCAAAACTTGTAACAATAGCCTAGTGAGTAGTGAGGCTTTTTTGTGTCAGACATGATGATTAGCGGTGAAAACAAGTCGGATATGGTTGGGTAGTAGGTCATCCGTCATCTTGTATCCTACTCTATTTATTTTTCTTGGATATGGGTACAGATACGGATAGTACAAAAAACATGTAGGATACGACGGGTATTTATGACAGGTGAAAAACGGATACCGAGTATCTATGAACGGGTCTAATACTGATAACGGGTATTTGATCAGATAGTACGACAATATCCAACGGTGATTTTCATGCTGCTTTATAATTATAGCACAATATCATTGATTGAAATAAGAACATGCACCATTTGTGCTTAATTTGTTTAAAGATTAGAGACTATGATGCAAAATAGCATTGGGGGCATAAAAATATCCATGTCCATCATAGTGAATAAGAAAGCCCCCTCCCTCCCCAAGTCTCTATTGAGCTCTCTCTCTTCTTCATCATGATCAATTAAAATCCCCGTCAATCTTCTTCTTTCTCAGTTGATCTCTCTAATTCGTCATGTCTCCCACAACTACTCTTTGTCTGCCACAACCCATAGATTCACAGTAGAGCAAAATTCCCTAATCAATCTCCACAAGCTGAGTCGTTCATCCCAATAGAGCAAAATTCCCCATCTTCTCCAATTCTTGAATCGCCATAGCTCACGGAGAGTGCAGTCACGAGAGGCCGAGGCGGTCTCCGAAGGCCAGGTCAGTCGTGGGTGGGATCCCCGGTGTGGGACAGGCGGTGCAGTCACGTGATGTGCGTGCAACTCCGTCGCAGGTGAGCGGATGGTCGGGTCACTCGTAGGGGTAGGCGGCACTGTTTCGGGGCTGGTGTGGGATACGATCGTAGCACGACATGGGACGTAGTCACGAGCTAGACAAGCGACATGGGATGGTCGATGGTTCGTCATACCGACAGCATGGTCGGGGCGGCCAGGGCCTGTCGGGTGGGACAACCGGCGCAGGGATGGTGGCGTTCAATGTGCATGGGCAGTGGAGAGGGTGGTCGCGGGCGCGGCGCATGGGAGCAGCATGAAGGGGATTGGGAAATGGGGACTATGGTGTGCTATGCTGGTATGTCTGTATGAGAAACCCTAGGTTGGGTGGGTTGGTTTATGGTGGTGGACCATGGACACCGGAGGCCACATTGGAATAATTGGGTTGACTACGTACCCGATGGATTCTATTAGCCGGGTACCCGTATCTGGTTTGTATTTGTTGGATAATTTCATCTATGTATCCTCCCTTATACGAAACAGAAGTTACCGGGTACTACCCGTACCCGATGAATAATAAAAACCACATCCCACTTTTGGTAACCATACCATCTGATACGGATATGGGTCGGGTACCCGGCCCGTTTTCACCCATGGACATGACAAACAAAACCCATGTTTAGGTAGATGTCTAGATGCCTTGAAAACCCTATCCTTAGTTTTTCAGTACCAATCACGTAGCAATCGTTGCAAGCTGTTGGCAGGTGTGATGCTATGGTCGTGATGTTGATCTGATAATCTAGAACATCCTTGGTGCAAGGTTCCAGAACTCGCTATGCGCTATGCGGTCGGCGAGGTAGGGAGTAGCGAGTACTTGGTTGGTTTACTCGGGACTCGGGAGTACTCGGTATTACTCGGTTGATTTATATGTATATTAGTCATATCTTGACACTAAAATTTACTAAAATTTTGTAGTACTAATTACTAAATCATGAAATCAATAAGGCCCATGAAAAGACTGGCCCATAAAGCCCGACATGGCCTGCCAGACCACTTCATAGTACCCTAACCCTTCACAGCCCTTCCCCTCTCACTCACCCACTCCGCAGTGGCGCAGCCACTCGTGCTTGGGATCTATCGTTCCCTCTCTCTCTCTCTCTCTCTCTCTCATCTACTTGTAGATCGGGATTCACCGGCGACGACGAGCACGGAAACCAACGACGCGAGAACCGGCGGCAAGGCAGAGCTATGGCCTCTGCACCAGCGGCGAGCAGAGCTTGCAGAACAGGACTTGAGAGCGACAGATTGGGACCTGGGAGCGACAACTGTGAGCGGTGAAGCCTATGGAGGCGGCGCCAGGTCAATTCCCCTTTTCTTTTGTCCTTAGTACTTGTTGCGGCACCCGATTAGTCACGATTTTCACTGGCTTGGACTGATTACTCGGTTTGATCGAGTAACCCACCGATTTTTCCCAAATCGCCTCGGCCAGCCAACGGCTAGCAAGTTCCCGGCGATTACTCCGCGAGGAATACCGAGTTTTAGAACACTGCCTTGGTGTTGGAACCCTTTAAAGCGGTCCAATGTTACATAAATGGGATGTCTAAGTTAGCAAAATTTTAAGTTAGCAAAATTTGCTCAAATGTTTTAGCCTCCCTAACCTCTAACCTAATATAAGGTTAAAAAAATTAAAATAAACAGATTTTCTGCACTGCTCCATGACCATGGAGATCTAACTTGGATTTGGTTCCTTTCATGGCACACGTTCCAAAATTTTCTTTATCATGAGGTATGGGTTCCCCTCAACTTCTCTGTCCTTAGCTGTACACCGCTTGGAGCAACACTGTCATCAAGTCTGGTCAACAAATTTCTTAGGATATCAGTGTATTATATCCACATGATTTATGTCAGAAGACTTGTGTTCTATGGCTTCATGATTTATGTCAGAACTTGGTTCTTTTAGTTCACATTACCACTTCATCTGTTTCACTTGTTAAGCATGTGGTCTATATTATTCAATACACTAGTTTATCACGACAGACTGTTAATTACTCCCTCCGGTTCTCAAAAACATGATGTTTGAACTATTTCATGCGCACAAAAAGTCTTACATAGAAGTTCGTCTCGATGAGCACTTCCGTAACATCATAATTTTAGTGGATTTTGTAAGTGAATGAAGCTATTAGTTGTCAGTTGCATTTTTGAGACCTGTCGATGTCTAAAACGTCAAATTTTGTTGAACTAGGAGTAGCATCGAACTTCCTCCACTGTCTGAATGATGAGTTGATGACCTTGCACCACTTAACTGGAATGCAGGAATCACCTACACACTCAGCAAATCTGGGCGACCAGCGATTTTTGCACGAGACCCAGATGGCAACGCGTTGGAATTCACACAAGTGTGACAGCTAAAAGACAAATTTTCAACTGTAACAGCTCATCTCCACTAGCAGGGAACACTGTATTCAGACAACGTTGCAGGTCTTGCTGTAGCTACCAAGATCTTGTTAGATGGAAACCCTTTGTACATATCAGCCAAGTAAATGAGTGTGCTGTATGATGATAATTGATAGATTCATGCATTCCAAGTCATGTCTTGGTATCTGAGCATTGATGTTGCCACTTTGGTTCACAGTTTGATACAGACAAATGAATCTTGTAAACTCTTTCCAGATTATTTTGCATACATCAAGTTTGCCTAGCTGCCTGTTTACATCTATGCTTCCATAATCAATATAGTGTTTGATGCCTAGGTAAAGCTATAAAATAGTGTAGAGATAGAATGTTTGTGTTTGATGCCTAGCATTGGTAGGTAAAGCTATAAAATAGTGTAGAGATAGAATGTTTGCTGCATGGAAGAAATCATTTTAAAGTGTAGTGTAAAATATGAAAAAAAAATAGAATAATGGATAAAGTATGAAGTGAATGGTGTTACAAGTGGAGATTTAAAACTCCCGCTAGGGATGCTTTAATAATATCTCTTTTATTATTTTTTTCTTTTTGCATAAGGGACATATCCTCCCCAATGCCATGGCATCAAAAGCGGAATTTTACATAGTTTGGGTTCGTCTATTCATAGATCTATCAACCATCATCACCAAAATACAACCATTCTCCCCACATATGAAAACACACGACACAATTAGACAGCATCACCCGAAATCACTCCCTACAGACATCCATCATTAGACCTGACAAAGATACTCTATAATCTTGCATACAGTTCTTCACTCCTCCAACTTCTGGTTATCACGGACTTTATCATTCTTCTCAGTCAGAATACCGGGTAATATCTGCCCTTTTGGCCAGTTGCGTTTTGTTCCCCACCTGATGTAAAATAGAGAGGCGATTAAGAGAATAATATAGTTCAACCTGATAAAAAAATCCTGTACCTCATTAACCAAATCGCCCAGCAACCTGCCATAACGATAACACCCGTCAAACTCACTACACAAAGGGCGTGTTTTGTTGGCTGGCTCCGATCGGGCCAGGTCTGTGCGGGCCACCCAACCAATGTTTGGTTGCCTGGACAGTTCGTTGAGCTAGGCTGCACTCGTGCATTTTCACTATTACCGCCACGCTGCACTTGTACGCTCGAAATGGTCGTTCCTCTAGATGCAGCCTAGAACAGTGCAAGCGTGGTGGCGGCGGATCAAGGCGGGGGAGGCCGCTCCGGCGGTGGATCGAGGTGGGGGAGGCTTCGTGGTACAGGCGCTCACCAAACATTTGCCCTGGTCAGCCAGGCTCTAGCGGGCCTGCACACCGCACACATGCTGAGCGCCTACAACAACTAAACACGGCCAAAACAACCAAAATTTTGACCGCCTAAACCCTTTCTCGATAGCCACGAATTAACAGTAGTATCTTGATTCTCTTGGTGGCTGAGAATAATCTGTCGAGTGAGCTCTCTCAACGGCCACAAAAATAATCATCGAGACTCTTGCTAGCTCTAGCAGAGGGCTAAATGGTGTGGCTACTCCGTGAGCCACTCTCAGCATGAGTAAAAAGCTGCTCGGCCGCGGTTTCCAAAATATATTGAACAGGTTTCGAGCTGGCAAGGTCTTTCTCGATGGCTAGATTATCGAGAGAGACAAAAATGAAAAAGGGGAGGTGTGGGCGCAGGCTCAAACTCACGATAGCGACTCTCGACGGAAGTATAAAGATGCCCAGCCTCAGTTTCCAAAATTTTTTGAACAGGTTGCGCGTGGGTAGGGTCTTGGCTAGATTATTGAGAGAGACAAAATGAAAAGGGGAGGCAGCGCAAGCTTGAACTGTTGACCTTGCGAAACGAGCAACATCACCTCTAACGACCTCACCCTTTTCATTTTCATCAATAGGTATGGGTAGGGAGCCCTTTTATGCTCCAGACTTATGGAGGGTCTCTCTTGATGGTCCGCTGGAAGTCATCATGAGAGATGCAACAACCCTCTTAACCGTTGAGGCTCACTACCACTGGGTACAGCTTGGTCAATCTCGACGGTCGTAAGTAAACTATCGAGAGAGATGATTTCTAGATTGGTTTTCCCTTTCAGTTCATCATTTTTAATTTTCAAATATTAACCAAATGAAACTTGTATGCAATTATGAAGTAACTAACATTATTTTATTGAAATGATATTTCCCACGATATTATGGCATATAAGTGCATTTAATGAATTTAAATTGTAATTAACTTTGTGTATGCATTATATTAATAATAAAAATTGGAAAAATATTTTTTTTTAAAAAATGATCCCCTACATCATGCTATCTCTTAAATAATCTAAGGACATATTGGAAACACGATGAAAACGGTTGTGAAGTGAAGATCAAGTTGAATCTATTGAGTTCTTCTAAATAGTATCTCGAACATGAAGGAGAGAATTCCGGAGAATGTGTCATTTACAAAGGAATCATCTTTTATGAGTAGATTTTAAAAAAAAATTACGAGATTTTTACATAATAACTGAAATATGCATTGGTTCTCTCAACGACCAATCAACGACCATTGAGAGAAGTAGCAGTAGTCCGCGCCACAATGGCACCCTACCGGTGGGTCCTACAATCCATAGCTATTATGTATTCTTACGGTCGGTGCCAGCAATACTCTCGACCGTTGCTTACATGGCCATCAAGAGTACTAGCTAGTTTCGATGGCCGAACCGTTGAGAGAACCTACCTCTCTCGATTTTGTTTACTTGACTACTGTTTCGCGATGGGCAGCTGTCGAGAGAAAGATTTCTCGACAATTTTGAAGGTTCTCTCGACGGTTTAGGCCATCGAGAAATTTGGTGTCTGTTGTACGATTCTATCCACTCAAGAAAAAAGCATCAAATCAAAATTTGTTGGTCTACACTTTGAACCAAAACACCCCGCAATAGTATTACACTGAAATGTAATAACTACACAACTAAAAAAACAAATGCTCACTTGTTTCAATGCAATTGTAAAATCACAAGTTGGGTTACCACTTACCAGTCCAATTCCTCGACCTCAAGTTAATTATCTCTAGTAAACACAATCTTATTTTTGAGTAACTAAGAAAAAAAATTAGTATTCAACGGAATTTTGTATTTCCAGGTTGATCCTAATCTTATTTTTTTGGTCTGTTTAAAAAATTATGTTAAAGAGTTTATATCAGTGCCAGTGCCTTGTAATTTTGATTGAAATGATGTATCGATCATATTTTTTTTTTCTTATGAGAACCATCCCAGCTGTTTCTCACAATGGTATTATACATACAATGGAGAATTTTTAGCATCAATGCTCCTGACCTACTCCATCCGTTCCAAATTATAGTTCACTGTTGACTTTTGCATATTCTATTTTATCATTCATCTTATTCATAAAAATATATGTAAATATTATTTATTTTGTTATGATTTGTTTTATCATTAAACAGACTTTAAGCATGACTTATATTTTTGTATGTTTGCATTAATTTTTTGAATAAGGCAAATGTTCAAAAGGCATGTCCAAAACTCAACAGTGAACTATAATTTTGAACGGAGGGAGTACTAATTTTCAGCGCTCGACAGCTGGTATTAATTCTTCCTAAAACATACAATCAGGCCATTTGAGAATAGAGATTAAAGAAGAACGAGACAGATTGAGTCATCTGATCCTGTCTTAATATTTTTAGAGCATGACTGAACCCTTAGAGCGTAAAAGAACATGGGATATTGATATTCTCGATCATGTTCTTAAACTTTAACTCTCTAAGAATATGATTAATTGATGGGATATATATTGAGATCACCGAGATGAATATGGTAAGTGGTCAAGCTACATAAACTGGACTTTAAGAGCCGTTTTGAGAAACCAATTTGTTTAGTTTGGTAGTTTTCGATATATTTGATAAATGTTTTCATGTTATTTTTTTAAAAAAATTGCTAATTCTTAGGAGCCTGAAATTTTATTAACTATAGGCCGGTTACTTTAAAGCTAATAACAAAAAAAAATTACTCCCTCCAGTTTGATAATTCCTGTCGTTTTAGACATGATCTCACATACCAAGAAAGTATTAAATATCTCGTAGTAGTAATATGGTCAAATGAATGCTTGTAGCTTAGTGGTTGCTCCCACTTTCCCATAAGTTGCATGCTTAGGTTCGAATTTTGATGCTACACTTTATTTACATGCACACCCAACAAATGGTTCTAGGGCCACGTAAAGCTCTGCTTACAATCAATGCATCCTAGAACGACAGGAATTTTCCAACTAAACACAAAACACTCCAGTGACAGGAATTATCAAACTGGAGGGAGTACTTCTTACCAGGATGCAATTTTAGTATAAAATTTTTATTTCTTAATTATATATTTTATTTGTTGATTTTCTATGTTTCATTATTATGTAGATTTGCTAAATATATGTGCTCTCATACTTCTCTTGTCTATGTTTCAAGTTATCATGTTTCTTTCAATCAATCTAAAATTGCACATCAACAAGACTAAAATTGTGTTTGTTAATATTTGTGCAACTTAAGTATAGTCATAGTACGGTTCTATAAAAATAAAGAGATATATTTTATTTTCAGTTAACTTCGAGAAGTTTGGCTTTTGAAAATGGCAAGTAGTCGTAAGCCTCTCAGAACGCAGTGATTCCTCTACATCTTGTTAATCTATCATGATCATGATTGATTCAATGGATTAAAGAGCATCAGATATTGATATCATATGGATCCTGTCTCCAAACCCTAGACATGCATCGAGTAACAAAGAACAAGGGAACTTGAGATCTCTAAGAGAGTAAAGAAGAACATGAGATGCTGATGAGATCCTCTGGATCTGCTTGCTTAATCTTCCAATAGAATTATTGAAATCCAAGAGAGTATAAGGAAGAACATGGGATATTAAGATCCTCGAGATCTTATTCATTTTCTAGACCATGATTGAAATCCTACTGAGTAAAGTAGAGCACGAGTTTATTGATATCCTCTTGATGTTGTCATGAATCTTTCTGGGCAGACCATGGTCGAATCCTAGCTGGAGATCTAGTAGTAACGAAATTAATTCCTGCTTGGATTGGATGGGCTGGGCGCCAAGTCGCCAACAAAACCCTAAAAAAACCCTTCCCCGACGCCGTGGAGGAGGCCGTGCGCGACTCTGTCCCGCTCCTGCTCCGCCGCCGCGGTGCGCACAGGATCGGCGGCGACCTCGCCGGCGCCGCCGTCGTCTTCGGGGAGCTCGTAGTGGAGGTCGGGGTCGAGGCCCTCGCCGCTGCGCTCGCAGAGGTTGTCCAACACGCAGCAGGCGACGAGCATGTTGTGGAGGTCGGCCAGCACCTTCGCCTCCGTCCGCCGCTGCAGGCAGCGCCACCGCGCCTTGAGCCGGCCGAGCGCCTCCCGCGCGACGCCGCGCGCGGCGGCGACCCGCTCGTTGAACTTGTGCTGCGCCCTCGTCAGGTTGGGGTGCGTGTACGGCACCAGCATCCAGTCCGTGAGCGGGTGGCTCCCGCCGCCGACCAGCCGGAGTTGCCGCTGGCGGCCGTCCTCTCCGGCTCCGGCGCCGAGCAGCCCGGCCTCGCAGAGGGCGTAGAGCTCCGACGCCTCGAGCACTGCGGCGTCGGGGAGGGACCCCGGGGGGCCGGGGCGCCGATGCAGACGTCGACGAAGGCGCCGTCGGCGTCCACGACGGCCTGCACGGCGACGGAGTAGGACGCCTTCTGGTTCCGGTCGGTGAGGCGGCGGTTGTAGTAGTCGCCGGCCTTCTCCTTGGGCGTGACGATGGGGATGTGGTCGGTGTAGACGACGCCGACGACGCCGGTGAAGCCGGTGATGGCCTCCAACCTGGAGGCGGCGGTGGCGGGGGACTCTGGCCAGCCCACGGTTGCGGGGCGGAGGACGGCGGCGATGGCGGCGCAGACCTGGAGGACGATGTTGTGGCAGGTGGAGATGCCGAGGCCGAAGCGGCGGGAGACCTCCCGGAGGGGCTCGCCGGTGGCGAGGCGCCAGAGGCAGACGGCGACGCGCTGCCGGACTGGGATGGCGGCGCGCAGCACGGTGTCCTCCTTGGCGACGGCGGCGCCCAGGTCGTGGCAGAGCTTGTCCATCGTCGCCGGAGACATGCGGAAGGCTCGCCGGAACTCCGCCGCCGGGCACTCCGGGCCGCTCAGATGGTCCCACCACTCCGTGCTCCGCTCCCGCACCCACACCCGCCGGCCGCCGCCGCGGGGCTGCCCCGAGCTCGACGACGGCGAGCCCTGCAGCGCCCTCCTACTCCTGGCCGCCGCCGCCGCCGGCGGCCGCGACGAGCAGGCCGCGGCTTCGTCGTCAGCGCATGCGCGAAAGACGAAGCATTCACCCATCGGCACCAGCGGCGGCGGCGGCTGGGCAATATTCATCACCGCTTGTGGAAACAGCACGGCAGCGCCGTGGTGCCCGCCACCGTCGACCTCGACGTCGAGCAAAGCTTCCGCCGCGTCGTCGTCCTGCGGGAAGAACGTGGCGGGCGGCGGCGGCGGCGGCGGGGTGAAGTCGTCGTCCATCAAGAAGGCGAGGAAGGAGGCTAGGCTATCGTCGTAGCCGGCGGCGCCGAAGAGGGGAGTCGTGCCGGCGGTGTAGGGCGTGAGAAATGTGCTCATGGCAAAGCTGAGCTGAGCAGAGCAGAGCAGAGCAAGGCGTAAGCGAGAGAGTTATATAGGTGTGCATGGGGTGGGTGAGCTGGGCCTGGGCATGTGGTGTGGGACACTATTTATAAAGCAGAAAAGCGTGCACGCCACACCTGCGTATAATAGCAGCTGGTCGGAAGCACGGAGGAAACCCGAGGGGGGGAGGGGGGTGGCGCCGATCCCAATCCTCTGCCTTTAGTTGAAAAGGCACCGGATAAACAGTGTTCGGTGCCTTTGGTTAATTTTAGCCATCGAATATAAGAAGGACGGCTCAGATCTGTGTGAACTGCGAACATTATCGATGAACAGTATTTATAAACAGTGCTCATGAACAGTGTCTACGAACAGTGTTTTTGCTACCGTGCTCGTGACTTTTTGCCTGGTTGCTACAGTGCCTCTCTACCTTTTGTGTTGCAAAGACAGAGGATTTGGATTGGTGTGGCGCCCAGTGAAAGCCTTAATCCAGCTTTTACATGATAATAAATAATATGATCCAAAGATGAAGGGTCACTTTTTAATTCATGGTTTTTAATTTTGTTTAAATTTTTATTATTTTTTAGGGACCATGCAGTGTATAGTATTTTCAAATAATTTTTTAAAAACATTTGTAGGGATTTTAAATAATAGAATTATGTTATATCTACTCATTTTCGTAATATTTTTTGATGTCTATACCAAAAGATATGAATTTTAGAGCATTTAAATTATTTTTATTAAAAGATATGAACTTGAGAAATATTTTACATAGGGAAACAAATACACAAGAGCTGAGCCCCCCCCAACTATGTTGAGATAAATCTAAATGCCACAATAGTTAGGGTATAACCCTTGAGTTTAGGCTTACCCTCGAGGTCGCAAGTTCGAGCCTTGCTCGCACCCTCCTTTGCTTCATTTTTTTTTGTTCACTAGCGGTTCGCATAGAGAATTGCTATATATTTATGTATATATATTTTTCCCCAAAGTGCCAAGATCCGCTTCCTCTCTCAAAATTGCATAAGCCCCGCGCTTTCTACAAGCTAGGTTTAAGCTTGAGCTGGGCACCACCGTCCCTGCCCTACCTAGCGCCGCCGTCCCCGAGCTAGGCATTGTTGTTGCCGACCGGGCACCGTCGACTCCGACCCCGACAACCCTTATCTTATTGGTCCGTTAAATTTGCATAGGTATGATACTTGTGCTTAGAAATAATAAACATTGCTTACGTGCTTAACATGCAATTTGCATCATGCGCAAGATATCTAGTTTTATGTGTAAAAAATATCCAACAAGGACTAATGACTATGTATAAATGCATAAAGATGTTGCTTGTTACTCCCTCTGTCTCAAAATATATTTCGTGTTATGCATGCCATATAGTTGGATTAGTATTTAAAAGTACTTTCATATGATGTTAATTTCATAGTTATTGATGATATATTATGATTAAGCTTGAGCTGGGCACCACTGTCCCTGCCCTACCTGGCGCCGCCGTCCCCGAGCTGGGCACTGCTGTTGTCGACCGGGCACCGTCGACTCCGACCTCGACAACCCTTACCCGATGCGCCGCCCTCGCTGACCCTTCTCTCCCTAGGAGATAAGATGTCATACTTTTCTTATCTTATTGGTTTGTTAAATTTGCATACGCATGATTCTTGTGCTTAGAAATACTCCCTCCATCCTGAAATAGTTGTCGTTTTAGACATGTTTTAAGTCAATGTTTTAAAACTTTATCTATAAAATATTTCTAAACCATTTAGATTTGAAGCATAAAATTTATATAGATGAATTCATTTCGAATAGAACTTTCATAAAAGTATAATTTTAATGCATGTTAAAATTAAATTAAAATAGTTTTTAGTGGTCAAAGTTGTATTTTGGAGACCGTGTCAATGTCCAAAACGACAACTATTTCATAACGGAGGGAGTAATAAACATTGCTTATGTGCTTAACATGCAATTTGCATCATGCGAAAGATATCTAGTTTTATGTGTAAAAAATATCCAACAAGGGCTAATGACTATGTATAAATGCATAAAGATGTTGCTTGTTACTCTCTCTGTCTCAAAATATATTTCGTGTTATGCATGTCATATAGTTGGATTAGTATTTAAAAGTACTTTCATATGATGTTAATTTCATAGTTATTGATGATATATTATGAAAAGAATTAATGATCAAATTTCTATATTAGAGACCGTGTAAAAAACTTATAGGCCTTATATTTTGGGACGAAGGGAGTACTTTTTATAGATATGCAATTTTTTTATGAAGGATGACCAAATTTATGAAAGTAATATGATCCATAGTGGAAGAGTGCAATAGCCACTATTTGTGTAACGAGCGTCTTATGAATGTCACCGTGAGTTTGATGTCCTCTCGGCAAGCTATAGCTATGATCTTATTACCAAATGGGACTGTGCTAAATAGGACAAATCAACTTCACCATGTCATTGAGGAATAGAGGGAGATGGAGAGGACAAAATTTGAATAGGTGAATTTCTAGCCACTATCAAGAGCACCACGGAGCATCTTCTGTGTAATGAGCATGTTCTGATGGTCACGGTGAACTTGATGTTCTCTTCGGCATGGTAGCTCAGTGAACAAATGGGACTAGCTCGTCATGATCATTCAGGAACGAAGAGTGTGTATCATGACAAGCTATTTGTGAGCTTGTGACCACATGGGAATTTAATAGAGAATACATGAGGTTCACCTTGACCTTTGATGGAGAATCAAGAATCAGAGAGACGGGGAGAGGGTTTAGGGTCATGGGCATGACTGCCAAGCACAGGGAGGACATCGCTGGCAAGCATGAGGTCTAACTTCTTACTCTTAAATATATGCATGCATGCTTAATGATAACATCAATTACCTTACATATTAACATACATTTAGTAACTAATTGAGTTATTTTAATTGTAGTGATTGCTACTGGGATGGCCACTTCGGCAAGCTAACTTTTACCCTATGACAAAATGGGACTATGCCTAACTAACTTCTGGGTCATGTTGGACGTATCTCTATGCACGGATTGGGTGCCACTGGCAAGCATGAGATAATACTTCGTATGAACTTGAAGTAATTAGCCAATTTCTCTCACAGTCTCTCACATATTGACAACTAACCATATTTGCATACCTCTCATATGTTTAAATGATGACAACCATGCATGCTTGACTAGTCGGCCACTATTCTTATCATGTTTACAATGACGGTTTACTCTTCCTCTCATAGTTGTTCGTCTGGGTTTATTGGTAAACGTAATAGGAACGTACAATAGTTTACTAGTCCCATATGCTTCGAATGGGGAAAGACAACTAGTGTTCATCCAATATCTTCCTCTCCTCTTGAATTGTCACGGTGAACTCAGCATCCTCTCCATCAAGCTAGATGTGCTCCTATATGACAAAATGGTGATCCTATGACAAAATAGGACTACACCATACTCATTATGTTACCGTGACCATGAGGAAAAGAGCTAGATATAAATATATATTGAGAAAGACAATGAGAAAGACAGAGAGGGCCAGAGCGTCGCTACCAAACAAAGAGAGACATTGATGAAGTGAGAGAGAGATAGAAAGAAAGAGAAAGTGTCACAAGGTAATATTCCGATCTCTTCTCATGCATATATATGCTCAAGGTGATAATGATGTCTTCTTCTTCTATGCATCATGTATGTAAGTCCAACTTATATATGTTCAACCTATATGTTTATGTTTGTTAGTTATGGATGTTTGTGGTTGTATGACATATGAATTATGGATAAGTCGGTGAGCTTTGACATATGAAATATGTGTGTTGTTGAAATCCCTATTTCTCTGCTTGTGTTTATGAGGGCATGGCTAGTAAAACCTGAGACTAGCCAATTTTTGGGGATATTTTTTCCTCCACAGAAAC
Source organism: Raddia distichophylla (assembly GCA_005191435.1). Classification (NCBI taxonomy): domain Eukaryota; kingdom Viridiplantae; phylum Streptophyta; class Magnoliopsida; order Poales; family Poaceae; genus Raddia; species Raddia distichophylla. The sequence continues at coordinate 1,409,773 of SPJY01021906.1, forward strand.
TTATCATTGGCTGGTTGGGTATTGCACTTTCAGTCTATCAGTGATATAAACTTTTAGCGGTTTGTATAATACGAGCCACTAGTGATAAGTCACCCATCACTAATGGCTGTTTTAAATTACCGCTAGTGATAAAACAAACCGTTAGGGATAAGTCATCCATCACTGGAGGTTGGTACATGAACGGGTAGTGAGGGTGTGTATCACCAGATAATTCTCGGTCATCAATGTCATGTAATCATTGGTGGTTCGAAAAGCATCGGTAACGATGGTTCCGACCCATCAGTGATGATAGTTTCTGTGCTAGTGGGAGAAAGAGATCAAGCAAGGATCGGGCACACGAATTTAAAGAAAGATACTCTCTCTAGTCTTTTTGTTTGACGCCTTTTTGAATTTTGGATGTGTCTTTAACCATTCGTTTTATTTAAAAATTTATTGCAAACATGAAAAAATATAAGTCATTATTAAAGTAACTTTAATGCTAAAACAAATTACAACAAAATAAATGATATTTATATGTTTTTTAATAAGACGAATGGTTAAGACCGTGTCAAAAAGTCAAAAGCGTAAAAAAAAAAGAGAGTTTCCTAAAAAGAAAAGAAAAAAACGTAGGCGGGTTCCGGGTGAGAAGGGATCGAGACCACGGTTTGCCGTTTCCGAGTGGAAAAGGTGCGGGTGCCTGTCAATTGTCATATCATCACTCGCAGAGCTTTCTTAAAGGACGATAAGATCATTTTATTTTCTTTCTTTGCTAGGCTATCTACTGTCCATTTGGGGGCTATCTAGTCTGGACCCCATCTGGTCGGTGATGCATCTCGCTTCTTTCGACGAATCTACCACAAGGCTGTCCACCACTGCCGCCTTATCCGGCTCACGAATACGAAGGGGGAGAGCGAATTGACTATTAAAATATAAATGCAGTCAAATTAACTTTGATTTGAAACCTTTGCTATATCTCTCTATGTTTAGATCGGGCATTTATACATGTAATGCTATGTGTAGAGGTGTCTCTAAAATTATTCCCAAGTATGGTTTTATTACTTTTATTGAGTCCCATGTACAAGTAAATTGAAATAGTAATGTTAGTGGTGTGTAAATGTACAAATTTTTTTTTACCATGTCAATGAAAGAAATGATAGTTTAATTTCTTTAAAAAGGGGGAATGTATACTAGTCGAATTATTCAAAGCCTGTGTGGCCCACGGGGTATTCTATTTTTCCGTTTAAAATAGCTGGGCTGAATGAATTAAACGGTTAAAGTGAAGTGGATTAAATGCTATGTTGGACTTCATGGTTCTTGAATCTGTTTTCCGAAGTTAATCCTCTTTGTTTTAGGTCACTTTTAGAGTTTTAAGGTGGTTATACGAAGATTTCTTATTATCGAGACTGACCTCCTTCTGATCTTAACCATAAGTCACATTTTTTTTATCCATAACATCAAACAAATCCGATATCTATGATACTTAGCATAAATGTTACTATATCTTATCTTAATATTAGAAAAACCTAGTGCTGTGGGTGATGGGAGATGCGTCATTTTAATAAAAAAATATCCACCCTATGCCATACCATAAAATTTTCATCATCACTAAGAATTACTCATCACACATACGTACCACTGAAATAATCTACCATATGGCATAGGCGCGCAAGGATCGTGGTTGGTGTGTGACCATTAACCTTGGGTGAACAGTATGTTGTGGTGTTTGGAAGGAATACCTATAATCATTAATTGCCCCACAGATATAGACAAGAGCCGAACTACATTATCAAATATTGTGTCTCTGGTGTCGTTTTAAGATTGCATCTCATCAATTTTTCAATTTTTAACAAGAGGTATCAGAGCGAGGTTGGTGATACGGATGACCATGGTGGAGGTGCTAGGATGCATACACGTGGTGGTGCAAGGTGGAGCATGGAGAAAATGACGCGGGACGACTATGGTAATCTTAACAGTCGTAATGAAACGGGCCACCAGACGTGACGTGGGACTAGATAGATCGGGGCAGGAGAAGCATTGCAGCTTTGGCCAAGGATGCTTCCGAACGGTACTGTGTGTGGTCATCATGTCGATGACGTATGGCCAAGGTGTGGCATCAGACTCGTCGAGGCGACTCGGTGTGAGATGCAAAGGTAACAAACAGAGTTCGAGTGCATGAGTTCACACATGATGTTGCAACAACTTCATGATGATGAAGAAAATATTAACCAAATTGGAGTTTGTTAGAGTTGGTGTCAAATATGTGTACTAGTAGGGTTACTGTTGAACTCTAAGTTGTAATAGACAGGGTAGGTAATTAGGTTCACACATGATGTTGCAGCAACCTCATGATGATGAAGAATATATTTGCCAATTTGAATATGTACGTACGAGTGGGGTTACAATTGGGCTCTGAGTTGTAATGGGCAAGATGGGTTAGAGTTAAGAGTGTTTGTATCATGCCCCCTATGTAAAGGAGGCACCCCCGATGTAACCCACAATGATAAACACAATAATAGTGTAGGCACACAACGATCGTGGCCAACCATGGGTTATGACATCGGGCCGCCAGTATGTTGCGGTGTTGGGGAGGTACGCCTATAATTATTACTTCACAGACGTAGACAAGAGTTTAACTACGTCACCGCATATCGTGCCTCCGGTATTTTACTACCAGACCACATCTCATAAATTTCTAACACCGGTAAAACCACCAACCGAAAAATCCCACGAGCGCTCACCCCTCCACCACCTTCTCCTCTCATGGTCGCTAGCACCACACTATTCCCAGTCCTCTCGTGTTTGGGCATCTCCTTCTCTTCCCATCAACAGATCGAGACCATCATCCATTCGGTTCGCTCTCCTCTGTGTTCTTGCCAACATCGCAATTAAGCGTTTCTTTAAGAATTGTTTTAGCTCAATTATGTGGACATAGTGGACACACAACAATTAATTGGATTTGGAATAATAAAAAATCCCTTGAATTTATGCTATCCACACATGTTACATGTTATGAATTATACGTTGCAATGCACGGGCATGCTAGTACGCAATTTGAAATATATAAATGAACGCAAAATGGCTGGTTGGCACCTCCGCGAGGGCAAGATCGATCAGAATCCATATGACAGGTTCATTTCGAAACTTACATAAAAAATGATCACGAGGAGATATTTTTAAAGCGGGATTGATAACTTAAATGGTCGAGATCGAGCCGCTCAAAAGTCAATGCGGCAGCATGCAGAAACGTGGTTTTTTAAGGCGCTACGTACGGTGCGAAGCGTAAGCACTGCGTCCGTACGTATACGTAGGTGCGTTCGTACATGTGTACACCCACACCGACCATGACCCCTGCATGCGCCCCTGCTGTGACTGGAGTTTGACCAGGAAGGATCCATCGATCGCGATTGATTGATTGATTTGGCTGGCGTCGTTGAAGCTAGCGCGCCATGCTCGAACAAAATAAACAGGTTGCCCCCCGGCCGTCTCAGACCATCCATGCACAGCCGTTTCTCTTCCTTTTAGAGAGCTTAGCTTCCCTTCGACGCCTCGACGAATACCGTTCATGTTTTTTCTCGAAAAGAATTCTCTCTCCCATTCTCTTCAAAAAAAAATAGTTCTCATTTTATATGTTCTCTCTTATAGAGTCGGCATTGCTAGCTAGAGCGACGGTGGCCACATTTGATCGGCTGTGTTGTCTTATTGACCACCAACGTTGTTATTGTTGGATAATCGGGGCTGGTTGGACGTGGTAGTGTTGCTTCTGCATGGAGTTGGCTGTATGTTCGGCTTTAGATCGTGTTAGCAGCGTCGTGCTACAGTGTGGTTTGTTGTTTTTCCAATTTTCTTGTATTTACTTCTTTTTGAATAAATTGGTAGAGCCTATGTACGTTTGTGGATCTGGCAAGAACAAATTTTGATGGTGTAACATAAACCTCACATCTTTTAAACTTATATGCTCTACGACCTCTTTATGCCTGGGACTTCTGTATTTCTACCTTTACTTTTTGAATAACAGGCAGATTTTCATCTTTTACTAAAAAAAATGGTAGAGTTATATGTTAAAATTAAAAAAGGGCGTGACTCCCTCATCGGTAGACTGAAAAAGGAGGAATTTCAGTTGATAAATTCTACATTAGTCAACAGCTAAATTTACATATAGTTTAATGTTGTAAAAATGGTGAAATAATCAACTGGATGGTAATTTTTAGTCGTTTCTTGTTCATTCAAAAGAAAAAAAAGTACACAACAGGCTATCTATAGAACCGAAGGTAGATGCCGAAATAATACATAAACTTTTTCATAGTTGAATTGTACTTTTTAAAACATTGAACTATATGTAAATTTAGCTATTCACTTGTGTAAAAACATCGGCTGAGATTTTATCTATTTTTAGGGAACTGAAAAGAAGCACTTCTGAAATAAAAAAGGCAAAAAAATATAGAATGAAAATGCATTGATCAATGGGGAAAATAATTGTTGGACATGAGTATATTGTTCGTCTTTCTTTCGTTATTTTATTAAATATGTTGTCGGGGCACAGGCAGCTGCTGTAATTGGATGGCGACCAGCTTTGACTAGCCGTTCTCAAAGAAAAAGAGAGAAAAAAAAAGGCTTTCACCAGCCGGCTCCCGGCCGGAGACGGGGGGAGATGGCGTCACGAGCGTGACGCGCCCGCGCACATGCACACGCACGACCCCGCCGAATTCTGTGTGGGTTGCGGTCGCGCGTCCGTCGCCCTCCACGTCCCCGTCTTGGCAAATTCGTTCTGCTGGAGGCCGATTAAACTAAAGAAGGTGGGCAGATGGGAAGCTCAGACCCGAGCAGCGGCGGATCCAGAATTTTGGACAGTCTAAGCGAGATTGTCAAGCGCTAATAACCATGAACTATTTCATATAAAAATGACATGCGCAAGTTTAATGGTTATGAAAAATTTCTTTTCTAAATGCATGGTATATTACAAATAGCAACATAACATTTAGAACGAAACAGAGAAACATAATAAGAAAAAGTCACTAGAGTACTATAGTGCACCATAATAAGCTAATATCATCTTGTATTCCAAAAGGACAACCACAAGAGCCATGGAGAAAATCCTGCGATATAGAAATTTATGCACATCAAATATTTTAAGTAGGTATAATGGTATATTTATATTGATGTAATGAAATGAATCACCATCACATAACACTAGTTTCTTGTTTCTACCGTGAGGCAAATTCATTTTTCTAGTCTTGATGTTATGGAACCTTCGCATGATTGTAACATCATTAAGACCCTTGAATATCTCATGCCCGGTATAGCACACCATCAAATGATTCAATTATTCATCTCCAATCTTATTGTGCAATTTGGACTTAATAATTTTCGTTGCCGAGAAAGTTCTTTAAACAAATGCCGTTGAGACGGACAATAACAGAGCCAACTCAATTAATTTGTAAACCATCGGAAAAACCAAATGCTTCCCCTTTTCAATCATCTTTGCTACCAAATTTACTACATCTTTACAAGAGGCAAAAACAACATGCCTTCTAACTTATAGAATATAAGTATCAAGTTGGTCCCTTATTAGTGCACGATTATCATGGAGAAATCCGCATCATATATTTCAGCAAGCTGAAAGATCTTATTGGTGTCAAACTTGGAGAAATTATTATTTGAATCAAGACATGAAAAGCATATTAAGATTTCTGTAGTTAGTTCACTAAACCGATGATCTGTATCAGCAATAATTTGGTCAATTGTAACATAATAAAGCTCAATACACTAGTGATGAAGGTTTATGATCATGCCCCTTTCACGCCTCGAGAGACTTCTGCAAGGTATCTCATCATCCTTATTTGGATAAAAAAATCATTTATCCCCTCTTTCCTGAGCATCAAAGCGAGGCGCGTCGCCGGGCCATGAGTGGGGAGCGCCGTAGTGGCCGAGTTGGAACCCGGGCGGCCTGGGGTGCTCGTTCCTGACTGAAGAAAATCATGGGTTGGGTTTCGTTATTGGTCTGTCGGGTGGAGGAGCAGCCCAGGCGGACGCCTACACTACCTGGGCATTGTGTTTGCCCCTAGACTCAAGTGTTACTAGAGGTGACGAGTTGGGTTGTTTGGTGGGATGATATTAGAATTTTATGAGGTGGAGATAACAGCTAGCATGGGGAGCTTAGAGGATGATGCAAACTCCTACCTATAAGATAGCCCATGATAAATTAAGGGAGAGAATGATATATATAGTTTAATCAGGGAACTAAAATACCTCTATTAATTGTTATCGCAAATTAAACCCATGTGCCAAAAAAAGCGAAGGAAAAATACTTCCTACCTCTTATATAATTCTCGTTCTATACTCTTTGCATATCATAAAAACATGATATTATGAATGTATATGATTTTCATGTATCCAATTCAATCCAAATAGTTCAATTGATTTGTATAGATAAATTTTTAAAATTTTAAATTAAGACATGTCTAAAACGTTTGCCTTTTACGGTAGAAAAGGAGTGTCAAACATAGATCAAATTGAAAAAAAAACGACTTTCTGTACCTCCTCTTCCTAATGAAAATGCCGTGTCCTATCCGTCGTGCGTCGTCTTACCCTCCCAATTTATGCCAATTATAAGACATGAGAATAATTACTATTTCCTCCCATCATGAAAAGTTACTGTTTTCGGAGTTCAACATCATACTCAATAATTTTAATATAATCGTATTATAAATATGAAATCATTTTTGAGGCAAATCTATAATTATTACTTACCCGTGTAAATATTTTTAAAAAGAAACTGGCAGCAGCGAAAGTTTCCGAAGTTCCACATCATAAACCCTAAAATCATAGTAACTCTTAGTGATCGAAGAGTGGCTTTGGCTCCAGCTGCATATTCATCTTTGTAGCATGCAGTCTCAATTACTAATACAAGACCATCGTAGATCATGCATGCATACAGTGTCCTAAAAGATCAATCATTGTTTCCAATTGGAATGTAAGTCAATTAGACCTAGTCTCCGGCGTATGGAATGCTAGCTTTCTGCTTAATTAAATTGTTTTAAATGCATGCGCCCACTACTACAAAAGAGAATATTTGTACCGGTTTTAGTAAACTATGAGAAAACTGCGTATTAGGACCGGCTCAACACTACCGGTTTATTTGAAACATGTACTAATAATGACATCAATACCAATTCATTGGAAGCAGGTTCGTTGTGGGCTTTCAGTACCGGTTCTTATCACGAACCAGTACAGATGCCCTCGCATTAGTGCCAGTTCATGATACAAACCAGTATTGAAGGCATGGGGATACTTTAGTATTATGAACCGGTACCGGTTGGAGCCGTACAAACCGGTACTGATGCCTCATTTCTAAAAAGGTTAAAAGGAATGTATATCCTTTCCATATCAATACACGATGGTGGGTGGATTGGCTAGAAGAGTGTGGTGGGAAGCAAAATATTTTTTTCTTTAAAGGAGGAGCCAGTACTACTAATGTTGGGTTCAAGTCCCGCTACTTCCAATAAATACTATTGAGTAGAATATTGCCAAAAATTGACAAGGTCGCACTACTTATTCTCGTTAGTACGGGTTAATATCACGAAGCAGTGCTAATGTGAGGGCCCAACCACCGGTACTGATGCAACCGAAACTGATGGGTCGATATCTATACGCAATTCTCTAGTAGTGGTCATCTGTAATTAATTAAAGGAAATAAAATTGGCCATGCGTAAAACGTCCGTGGCCGTAAACTAGCTATTAATCAGTATCCGGCATATTACTAGAGTGCTGCTGGACGGAGTGTTGCGCACAGATCTGGGCATGAATTGTCGAGTAATATGTGGGACATAGGTTCTGCGGCAACATGCATGCAACAAAATCTCATATGTTGAGAAAGTTGCACGTGTTGACTGACGACACCAAGTATGATGGAAGACGTGGACATACGGAGTACTGCCAAATCGGTCAAAGAAAAATATAGATGTGAATATATATATGGCACATATATTTTCCCATACAATATTTATCTTAGCTGATTTGTTCATGTTCAAATTAGATGTACCTGTTGTCTTCATCTTAGTTGATTTATTGGACTTATTTATATATTTATTTATGATTGTTTTGGAACCTTATTTTTATATATCAAAGACTTTTGTAAGAGCTATAAAACACAAGTGAAACAAAGTGCACTCGGCCCTTCATTTTATTTTAAAAAGCTAGAAATTTAAAAATAAGTTAAATAAACAAATAAGTCAAATAATGTAAGTTAACTGAAAACAGGTAAACATCTTTAATGGCATCACTTTATTGCAATCTTTTATAACACAGCACCATTCATCTAGTTCGAAACGAACTAATTGAATAGTGTTGAGTCACGGAAGGTTGCAAAATATGAATGCTACTGAGATATTTGACTCGAATTCTTCTCAGGATGGAAAATCAATTCGATGATCAGTGTACTAATTTCCACGGCAATTTCATGAGGCCCCCGGCCTGTCTCTATTCAGGAATAATACCTGCCACCAACTCCGCCACAAATACTGGACCATGCGCGAGTGCTGATTAACTTATAAAGAACAGTGACAGGTCTTGATCCTGACTCCAGTTTTACATGGCCGGCGAGGCTATACTGGTGTGGTGTGTACAGGTTGACCAGGCGACCGGATTGTGTGCGGTCAACCGTACGTCCATTACATACGTGCTGTGTATGTGGGCGATGCTGTGGAGTCAATCAGTCAAGGCGCCGTATATATATGCGTGCATGATTCAATTAATTATGACACGACGTACGCACGTATGCGCTTCCATTCCATCCAGCGAATGTGAAAACACGATTGTTGCTTGCGATTTGGAACCATGAGAGCTAGGGCCCAGCTAGAGGAGCTTTCGATATCTTCTTGATACATATATATAATATGCATGTACTGTGCTCGTGAGGTTCAATTTCTTATTCAAGAGACCTGTCGCTCGTACACAGCATAACTATTTTGGCGACAATTACGTTCACTACAAGAATTTCTATCGGTGCACTTGATCAAAACCGACGATTAAAGCCAACATACCGACGACACAAGTGTTTGTTGTCGGCTGACCGACGACACGGCGCGGATGATAGAAACAAAGGCTAACATCCAAAGCCGAGTACACAAGACCAACCACCGCCGTGCCCTTGGTGCTTTCCACCGAAACCCCAACCGCCGGCAGATGGGAAGCCGTTCTGACCAGAGGATCCCACAACCAACTTTGTGTCCTCGGCCTACAAAAAGGCAGATTACACAAAATTATCTTGGGTCCACCTTCCAACTTGTCGGTATCATCTTTTCCACCCTAGCTAGGTTGGCCTGCGTTCACTTTCTTTCGTCGGCCTATGATACGCCGAGGACGCAAACACAGGTTTTGTCGTTGGCCTTGTCAAAGCCGAGGACACATGTCAATTTGTGTCGTCGGCCTTTCCATATGCAACGGACACAAGTCCATTTGTGTGGTCAGCCCTATGGGCAGTCGAGGACATAAAATGTGGAGGGGGCAGTGCCCATGTCCATTTGTGTCGTCGGCACTCTTGAAGGCCGACTAGACAAGTTATTTTTCAGCAAAACAAATTCCTGTAAATTAAAAAAAATCACATTTTTGACCTGCAAAAAAACCCCAATATCCCAGAATCATATAACCAAATTTCCCATAGCTCATGCACAATTAATATCACATACGAGGACCACATTGCACCAACATCCACACAATTCACGGCATTAACATTCAACGTTCATCGAAACCAAATCGTCGAGATCACAATATAGTCCACAAGATATACGTACAATGAACACGTCGACAATGCATAATTCAACATAAAACGCTCATTTCGCGGACAATGCGCAGTTCAACATAAAACAAACCTAGCTTTGAGAACTCGCAAATGGTGTGGCTACGGCGGCGGCGGCATGGACAGGGGCGGGGTGCAGCAGAGGGGGACACGGCGGCGGCACGGGCAAGGGTGGTATCCAGCGGAGGGGGAGACGGCAGCGGCAACGGAAGGGGCGGGATGCAGCAGAGGGGAAGATGGCGGCGGCCAAACAGGGGCGGGGGCTGGCAACGAGCAAGCAAGAGCAGGCGTCAGCGGCGCGCAGAGGAGGGGGGACAGCAGCGACGGCCACGCGCAGTGGCGGGGGGAGGTGACGGCGTGGGGCGGCGGCGGTGGCAGGGGCAGGGTGAGACGACTGGGGCAGGGGTAGGGCGTGTAGAGGGGGGCACCGACGGCGTCGGCACAAATGGGCGTGAGCGACGGGGGCATGTTGGGGCATGAGGCCGGCGGCTGTGGCACGCAAGAGCGGGAGGCCGACGGCGGCGGGATTGTAGGGCTTTTTGTTTAGAGTGAGATAACCATATTCCCTAATTCCTTAAGTCATGAGATGGATTAGATTTGTGTCGTCGGTTACCTAAGCCGACTACACAAAGAAGTTGTGTAGTCGGCATACGAAAAGCGGAGGACAATAATATTAATTGTGGTCGGCCCAAACAAAACCGACTACAAAAATCATTTGTGTTGTCTGCTGAGCAGAGGCCGAGGACAATAACTTTTTTTTTTGTGTAGTCGGCCTCCAGAGACCGACTACAAAATATATATATGTAGTCAACCCCTTAAATGTCGAGGACAGAAAGCCCATTTGTGTAATCGGCATCCTGTAGGGGTAATGACACAAGTACTCCCCCACCATTCCGGCCTCAATCAATCAATGTATGTATTACATTGCCTCTTCGCACGTTAACTTCATAAAATGATGTTTACTAATATATACCAAACTTAAATTTTGAATGTGCATACACATAGAGGTTATTTAAGACCTGTACATAGCACGTCTCGCTACATCCCTAAGTGGTACAGCCGATTAATGAGACCCCTCCTCGAGCTATTTGGCACGTTAACTTTGTGACAACCGTGTAATTACACTAACGTGAAAATTATGGCAACCATAGATTAGTTCGTGAATTTATGGATTTTTTTACTGGTATAAAATTATTTGTACACGTTTTCTAAAAGAAAAAAAATAGAAAAGTACCTGTGTAGTCGGCCATGCAGGAATGGACTACACATGTCACTTGTGTAGTCGGTTCCCTCATAGGCCAACGACACAACCCTCCCAAACAAATTTGTACCGGCACAAATCGATGCTATATTTAAGCTGATAAAATACGTAAAAAGGTACAAAACTATTTTAAAACACTTTCCGTTGCGATGGATAAAAGGCCTAGAAATTACAATGTCCTCGTCCAACAAGATGCCAAGGATATAAGCTGCACTGGACCCACCTACTAGCTATGTCGACTGGTCTAAAGGGTGGGCCCCGATGAGGCTTCTGTTGTCAGCAAACACCAAGCTGACGACACGACGCCAAAATCCTTCCGACTTGTGGAGCCCACCTTATGGGAACCGTTAACGCTCCGTTTGCTAGGCCAACTTGTGTCGTCGGCTTTATTTGGCCGACTAGAAAAGTCATCTTTGTGTCCTCGGCATTACCAGGCAGACGACACAAGTCATCCTGGCCAATGGCCGAACAGCATGCATGCATTTGTGTCGTCGGTGATATTGTGGACTGACGACACAAACCTTGTAATGTTCTCAGTTCATGAGCCGACGACACAAATTGAAATGGCCGACAAAACAAAGTATTTCTTAGTGGTTGGAAGCTTCCTCGATCGGCATGCAACGTACTGCAAAACAGAGTGCAACTGAAATAATCAGTTCTTGCAATAAAAAAAGATTTATAGATTTACAAATTAATAATTGAGAAGGTATGACGAAATATATATCTATTATTTACTATTATATTAAAGCAGAGTTAAACGAAGCCACTACATTAATCCTAAAATACTAATACAAATTTTCACATTAATCGGAGAAGAAAGAAATTAAGATCTACCGCATTGATTATTGTGTGAGCATATTATAAATGTTTAAAATAACAATCCATACGAATTTCAATAAATAAGTAATAACAATTCATGTCAACTACAAAGTCAGAAAAGGACCGAAAAAAGTGCTAGGTTGGTCGCCGAACTTTCTTGTTTGCACCAAATTAATTGTTTCCTAGGGTACAAAACCACTCCAAAGTAGTCCCTAAACAACTTGTCGGTGTATTCTACACCGAGTTGTGCCCCCCCTCCCCGTTTCGTTGCCAAGTGGGACCAGAGTTGAATCAGGGAGTGCCCCATACTTGGAAACATCGGGCCCAAACAGCTCAAGGTCTGGTGTCAGGTAAGGTGAAGTTCAAGCCGTTTCTTCAGGCCACGTGGTGGTCCGGCTCGCAGGCTGGCGACCAGGCCCCAGGCGCCGGGCGGTTAAGTCGCGTGGTGTCCGACGCACAGGCGGCCGACCAGGCCCCAGGCGTCGGGCAACCAGGTCGCGTGGCGCTTGGCGAGTAGGTGCTGGGCGAGCGCGCTGGGGCAGCAGGGGTATGCGTCCGTCAAGGATACAAGACGAAGGTGCAAGGAATCTTCCTTACTAAGGATTTCTGCATGATACAACGAAAAGGCTATGTGCCCTAGGGGCTAGACCTCATCGTGATCGCTACGGCATCATCGTCTGATAATGGTCACACTAAGGGGCCGAAGCAGAAACAAGCACAGGATTCAAGAACAGATCAGGGCTTGCGACAAGGCGAACGAAGTTTCATTTACGAGGCTCACGGCCTAAGAAGAAGAAACAAAAGAAATAAGGATAGCGGGGCGGCGAGGAGGCCTCTACTCGTCGTTGTCGACGCAGTCGGCCTCGTTGCCCGCAGCAGCGCCGCGTCTGTCCGCCTCGTCCTCGTCATCCCCGAAAGTCACCGGCGGGGGGGCTCCACTTGCAGAATCTCGGCAATGATATCTACGGCATCCCGTACGCGGAGGTGTGCGGCATCGCTGACCTCGCCATCGGCCGTGTCCATGACGGCGCGAGCGTTGAAGTTGGGGTCGTGGTCGTTGACGGAGTGTTCATGGAGCGCGGCGCCCACGCTACCAAAGCCATTCGCTCGAGGCGGCGGCTCAAGCGGCAGAAGGAGGGCTGGAGCATGGTGCGGATGTTGTGCAGCTCACGGCGGTGTTCAGCCCGGAGCTTATCTGCTGCCTACTCAGCTGTATGAACGCGGGCGCGCTCCCGCGCCAACTCCGCTTGAAGTGCCGCCACTCTCCAGACTTGCTCGGCGGCGGCGGTTTGATGGGTGTCCAGTATCCCGACCGTTGTCCGCATGAAGCGGGCCAGGTCGGCTAGGGTGACGTTGTGCTAGTGATGGATGCAGCCACTGGTGCAGAGCTGCTCTTAGCACCGGTGTCTGCGGGGGCGGCATGCTCCCGGCGGGAGCAGGAGGTGCGTGGGGGCTGCGAGGAAGTGAAGTGCATCATTTAGAAACAGAAGACAGGAGTAGTCGAGAAGGGAGTAAAGCCCTTACCGGTCGCGGCACGGGAAGACGCAAGGCCGACCGAAGAGAAGGACCAACCCGTCAGTGCCTTGCGCTGGTAACGGCGCAGCTGTCATCTTGTTTGCAGTGCCCGCCGGCGGAGTAGGCGGCGGCGCGGCGACTGGAGGAGTCTGTGCGCCCGGAGCGACACCCAATGTCGCGGCGGGCGCAGTTGGCTCGGCTCAGTGGTGATGGTGCCCCCTCCCCGACGCTCAGCTGGGCGAAGGAGGAGTCCGTGGTGCGCGCCCGCTTGGCGGCGGAGTCCTCTGTCTCTGCCGACCATTTTTCGGCGGTGCGCGCTTCTGCGGCACAAGTGCCAAAGTCAGCATCGGCGGCGGCCGATTGCCCCTGGCTTGATCCTCCAGTGGCAAGCTGGTCACGGATCACCACAGGGCCTCGGTGTGGGGTGGTGACCACGCCGATGGAATCCATGGAATGTAAGGAGCCAAGGATCTGGGTGCGCTCCGAGGGGTCGATCTCGCATAGTGGCTTGGCTCCAGCTGGGAACGTCCAACGTTCCAGAGCGATGATCCCTAGGATCTCAAGCATCTCCCTTATCTCGGGGCCGCTTAGGTCGCCGTCGCCTGAAAAAGAAAAAGAGGCCAAGAAGTGGTTGGTGAAGATTGAACAAGTTAAGGAAATAAGCAAAGCCAGAAGGATCATCGACATGCCATTGGGACAAGTACGGCTCATGTCGGAGGTGCCAGTGTATAGTTAGGAGGGGTGTTCGCGCTGGCGGAGTGGACTGATCTAGCGGGCAAGGTAGTCCAGCACTATTGAGGCCCAGACAGCTTGGCGGCGCGTAGTCGCACGACACGCGCCACCATGGTACGGAGCTCTGCCGTGTCCTCCACCGGCGCGGCCCAACTGTCCATGGCGGCCGCCCTCTCCTCCGATAGCTCCAGGGCGTCGAGGCCATTGTCATCGCCGATATAGACCCAATCGGCCCTCCAGTTGTGCCAGTTGGGTCTCATCGGCAAGGAGATGTACTGGCCACTGAGGTGGTAGCGGAGCCTGACGTGGCAGCTTCCCACCACGGGGTTGTCGGTGTTGGGGCGGATGCAGATGAAGTGGTGGAAAAGCGAAAGATTGGCCGTGACCCCCACAAACATCTCGCAGAGGTGTGCGAAGGCGGCGATGCAAATGATGGAGTTGGGGGAGAGGTGAAGAGCATGAAGATTGTAGAAGTGGAGGACGGAAAGAAAGAACTCAGAGTAGGGCAAGACGAGGCTCGCCAGAATCGCCCACACGAAGGTGACGATCTCGCTACTCCGGGGCAGCGGCTTGGCGCTGCCAGAGCGCACGTGGAGCGCGTCGCGGGGGGTGATCAGCTCGATCTTTCTCGCGAGTTCGGTGTCGACGGTGGAGCTGGGAAGAATCGCCATGGCGGTGGTGGCGGAGAAGTTGCTGTGACGATGAAAAGGGCGAAGAGTGCTTAAATGGGAAGAACACTAGCTCAAAGACAAGAGGCAAAGGCGCAAAGGTTGGCAAAGGCTGGAGTGGGTGAGCCACAAGGCTAAGTCCCCCAATTTATAGGCGAAGCGCCGACGCTTCGGTTTGCGGGAGGCAGCGGAAGCGAAATCGTTCCCGACGGAAGCATTTTGGAGCCGTACCACGATCTCCACGACCATCAGTTTCTCCACGCATGGTGTCAGTTCCTGAAAAGATGGAGGCAGCGGCGTAGGGCCCACAAAGCCGGTTGCGCAGGGAAAGTGGTGAGACCCCCTTAATTCGCGGCAATTCCGAGCAGGGTGATTTTAATTTCCCTAGGCGGGAAAGGCCTGCATCTCTGGGTGGTCCCGGGGGCTACTGTCGGTGTATTCTAAACCTGGTGTGCCCCCGCTTCGCTGACAAGTGGGACCAAAGTTCAATCAGGGAGTGCCCCATAATTGGAAACATCGGGCCCAAACAGCTCAAGGTTTGGTGCCAGGTAAGGTGAAGTTCAAGCCGTTTGTGCAGGCCACGTGGCACATGGCGAGCAGGCGTTGGGCGAGCGTGCAAGGGCAGCAGGGGTACGCTGGCCCCGCTGTTAGGGATACAGGACGAAGGTGCAAGGAAGCTTCCTTGCTAAGGATTTCTCCGGGATACAGTGAAATCGGAGCATTCAATGCGATAGAACCATTCTAACGGAGTGGGCGGGGTTTTGGCAGTATGATTGCCCTCGCCCCGCTAGTGATATCAGCTATGCTATGGTTGTCTCAGTAGCCGTCCCGTTCACGTCTACTATGGATTGACAGGAAGACGCTCGGGGCAGGCGGACCGCTCTGTCGTATCCAAGCTGTCCCGTTATCAGAAACAGGGGTAGTAAAGGTGGCGGCGAGGACTAGTGCAGGAGGAATGATGACTAAAATGGTAGGATCATTTAATGCGCACTGCGTAGCACGTTGTGACGCACGCCAGCTCGGGTATATAAGGGTTGGGGTGCATTTGTAAAGGTGGTGGGTTCCCAAATCGATCCTGAGATCGGACCCACTAGAGACAAGCTTGTTCATACACTGCAAGAAGCTTGAGCAGGATTAGGGCTATTACTCGATTAGGGGGCCTGAACCTGGGTAAACCTGAGGAGTGAGCCGGCTGCGCACACCCCCACTGCCGAACAACCGGATTAGATCCCGGAATACCTGTCAGCTAAATATGCCTCAGCTAAAATATGCCGACACAACTGACATTGTGTTATTTCAGTGATGGCAAGTTGGCAACGAAGCAGGCGACGATCAGCGCAGAAGGTGATGGCGACGATCTGTCTCGATTTCACCATCGTCGACTCTCCTCACTCTTCTCCTGAGTTGCAGGGGCAAAGGAATGCAGGGCGTTGAGCCGTCGTGGCTACGGATGGACATAAAAAAAACGAAAACCAAACCGAACCAAAATAACTGAAATTTGTAGTCATTTGGATTTTTTGGTTAGAATTCAGTCTTTATTTCCATGTTATTTGGTTAATATGGTTCGGTTCAGTTTTTCGAATCCAAAATTGAATAAACCGAAATTTATGTATTAGGATAGAAACATGTGATAACACAGTAGTGGGATTCATAATTTTATACAATGTATGTTTGATTTTTATTTGATTTGTTATTTACTTGTTCGATATCTTATTTGGTTTATCATTTTATATTGTGAGGATATGATCGTGTAGTTTATGAAAAGATATTTAACTGATATGTTAGTATGTTGTTTAAATATGATATTTCGGTTAAAACTGATAATTGAAATAATTGAACCGAAATATTTTGATTTGTATGGTTTGGTTTTCTATATTCTGAAGATAAATTCTGAATCTATTTTCAAAACCAAAATTTTAAAAAACTGAATTAATTGAACCGTATGTCGACCCCTCGTCGTGGTCGCACTGTCAGATCTATGGACGGCGTAGGATTCTCCTCCCTCTTCACCCGGGCTGCACAGCAGGGGAACAAGGGTGCAAGGCATCGTGCGGCGTCGGTCATGGCTGGGCGACATGGGCCATGTTTGCGTGAGGCTGTAGGATGGATTTATCGTCGACAGGCGCGGGGAATCGTAGTGCCGGTCGATGGGGGCTCAGGCTATCCCTGGTGCACAACTAGGGTTGCTAATGGGTTTAAACCTAACCTATATCCACCCTACTCCATTTTAATAATACTATTTTTTCTACCCACGACCATCCCACCCCATTTTTATTTGAACCCACCCCACCCTATTTCTTATATAAACCCTAACCAATCTAACCCACACCTCTGATATGGGTTCAACCCCATTTCTCAACCCATTTGAACCCATTTCTCTACTCAATTTAATATGAAGCTTAGATTTTATAAAGAAAAACACCTTAGTTTTTTTTCTTAAACTTCGCGTTCACACTACAAAAAATCAATGAAATTATTTGAATTTTTTGTCATAACTCTATACATCTGGACGCAACTTTGTGTAGATTCGCATAGCAAACAGAACAGATGGGGCCCACATGTAAATTTGGTGCTTTTCGATAAAGTTGATCTGTCTAAAGGCCTGCCAAGTTTCGAGCCGTGCTTGAAAAAGCCGATTCCGCGGGACTAGGCCGAGCCCGGTCCGGTCTGACATCTTTTCCCAGTCTCGGCCTCGAGCCCAGCCTGAAGCCCAGCCCAACCCAAAGCCCAGCCCGACCCAGTGCTATTTCGTGTTTTCTTTGGACCCGGTCCCGGCCCGACGAGCGGGCTCTAGATCGAAGCCCAAGTGGGCAAGTCATCCAGGTATACTCATTTGGTTGGCCCGGCTCATGCTGCCCATAGCTAGGTCTATTATAAAATAGCTTAGTTTTTTTTAAAACCTCATGTTCACACCATAAATAATCATCAAAATTGTCTAATTTGTTTGCTGTAACTTTATATCCAAAAGAAACTTTGTGCAATTTGACAGGTCAAACTGAATAAGTGGGGCCCGCATGTAAAAATTTATGACATATTATAGAAACCATATGAATTCATTCGATACAAACCCGTGGGTTGAACCCATTTGAACCCAAACCTTTTCAAACCCACCCACCCCACCCCAACCCAACCCATTTCAACTTAAAACCCACCCCAACCAAACCCATTAGCAACATCAACACAATTTTCACCCATCCAAAGCAACCCATTCTAAAACCCAACCCATTCCACCCATTCCACCGCAACCCAGTAGCACCCCTACGCAAAACACATCAGGCGTCGTCTATGTCAGGGGTGGCTCTGCTGAGTTGAAGCAACGGCGCTGTGAGCTTTCCAAACAAACCAATTAGCATTCTTATCTTTTTAATATAGCATGCTTTTCAATAGTTCTATAAAAACACTTTCACAAACAAGGGTAGCAAAGTTTTAGCACTTGTTTTGGTAGGCACAATAGATTCGCTTCTCCAAAACGTCAGCACACTTCCCTCTCCGTCCGAATCTATCGCATGCAAATAAAGGATAATATTCAAACTGTCAAAAATAACGAAAATACGATTGATGCAAATGCACATGAAAAATTTACAATAGGTAGATATTAGTTTTATGAACATATTGAAATTAAGTTTGTAATTTTTGGACCTGTAAATTTAAAGATACAAACTTAACAAATGCTATTGTTCATATTTAATTGTAATAATAAAGAGAACAGAGTTTCTTCCTGTTTCTTCGTCCATCACTTCGTCAAAATTACCCACCAATGCCACCACTCGAATCTCAGTCGTCCATCTCTCCATCAACGCTCCGTGCCCCTCCTTACCCCTCTCGGGCTCACGGCCTCCCCCTTGCCAGAAACCCTAGCCGTGCCACTTCCCTCATCGCCACGGTCGCCGCCCCCGACGCCCTCGCCACGCCTCTCCCTCTATCTCCCTCATCCCCCGTGTCTCTCTCACCCTCTCCACACCCCTTCGTCCCCATCTCCACGTTGTCTCTCTCCTAGGTCAACGCCCCCACCCACCTAGCCGACTGCCGCCCCCGACGAGCGGCCTCTCCAAGGCCGGCGGCTCACCTCGGCGTTGCCCCCACCCACCTCTTCGGCCGCCGCCCCCGTCACGGCCTCCCCAAGGCCGGCTTCAAGCCTCGGCGTCGCCCTAGATACCGTGATAGTACCTTGGTTCTAGCCTGAACAGTGGAGTCCACATCGCCCACAAGATTTGACCATTCGTTTCCATGCGCCTCTCCATCTCCAAGCTAATTCATGGCATACCACCAAGGTCTGCATGCCCTAATCCCTGAAAACAATACACAACCTCGCATGCATGAGACCAATCTGGTCACTTCCTTTCAATGTTCTTTCCTCGATTTCTTGCTCATACTGCAATGGTCTGTTCTGCCCTCTGGCCGATTTCAACCAACCAGATGCCGGTCGTGCTCGCCAGAACCGAGGGATTCCCCTCGCTGAAGGTCATGCGCGGGGCTGTGGTTTCTAGGAGGAGGGTGGTTTCAGAGGTTGTTCTAAATAATATCATTCACCAAAAATGTTTTTGTTATTAGTTCGTGCAGGTTTTGCTAAAAAAGTTGTTTTTGTTATTACTTTCCAAATATTTCAGCTCCTCCCAGGATCGTCGGCCATCTCGCATCGCCGCCGCCTTAGCTATTTCAATGCATCCCCTTCTTCCCAGGCTTGGTAGGCTGGTAGCTACACAATTGTTCATCTCCTCCCCTTCGTCATCCTCTTTCATATGGATGACTATGCTAATCTGTGCTTTCATTTGAAGCCATTGAGGGATTGGAGGGTTTGGCATGTGTAGGCATGCTCCTTCATCAACTGTTACCATTGGTAGGTGATGCATCTGTAACTTTGTTGTGCATGCTATGTGTTTGATGGATTCACAAATAAAAATAGAGATGCACATAAGTGTGCTATACTATAGTTTTTATTCTGTAGGTTAAGCGATTTATTTTGCTAATTCTTCCATTCAATTACAGGTTATTGTCGGATCACGCATTGACTGGATTTTACGGTATGGAGGATAAATCATAGAATTTGACATGGTTTTACTATATATAGCTCTCCTGTAGATTCTGAAACAGGTTGGTGTCGTTGCATCTCTCGATTATGTCGCATATTCAGTATTATGTAGCTTATGTGGCAGAATGTAGCATTTGATTTAAATGCCATGTTTCCTAATTCTTTATGAGATTGATGTTATTTTTTTCACAAATAAAATGTAGTGCCTCTTGGATTAGCATGTAAGCACTACCTTTGCTAGAGTAGATTTTGGATGCATGGAGTAAGCAATTTCATTGATGTCATGCAGGTGGCCATTGCTATCTTTCATACATCTATTACCAATCATTTGTGTTGTAACAAGTCTTATTTGTTCAGACCATGCTGGAAAAGGTAATTGCCTGATTGGTACTCTTCATCCTTGAAATTTCATTGTGCTTATGGCATGGTAGTGGAGTCTAGATGCTCACACTTACCTTCCGTAGAGGCAAGGTTTTTTTGTGGGTTCATTTGTCCATAAGTATTGAAAGGAACACCGAAAAATAAAGACAATAACTTTTCATATTAGAGTTTACAGTTATGCTGGTGCTATATTTTCCCATATGTTTGTGATGAAATTCCCACACTAGAAGCTAAGCAATAAGGTCCCTTTATTTATCCAAAAAGGTTTAACAGCCTGCAATGGTCAAAGATGGGGTCAATACGCCAATAAGAATGAAAAGTCTATAACAGGTACTCCAATCATGTATACCAAGGATATATATAAGATATGAGCTTTGTCTAAACATTCAAAAATTAGTTAGAGAACCCGCTATGTCAGGAAATGCAGCTTTAGTCTCATCCATAGACTGGTAATTTAAAAAAAGGGTAAAATTTTGATCTATGAATACTTCTGCTTGCATATAGCTATTAAAAGTTTAAATATATTGTTATGTGCTTATGTTCTAAATGATCCATGTCAAGAAATTTGGAACGTACATGATTTTGCTTACATATATTTAGAAAAATTTAGTACTTGGTATGCATATATCAAAACCCCCATGACAACATTCCACAAAGACAAGGAAGGTAGCTTTCACAATAGCTCAACCCATGTCAATATTTCTATGTCTATGCTTTGGTGCTACATAATTTTTACTGTTTTCTGGAGCTCTTGACAACATTGATATTTAGAGCATGAATAGCATGGCCGGCGTCAGCCTAATCGCGGGTGCGGCCGCGCACCCACCCGCCGCAGTCTGGCATTTCAAATTTTTCTATCGGCCGCCCGCGCACGCCGATGCCGGCCACGCTGACGCCGGCCATGCTGGGGATGCTCTTAGCATGCAGGACCCATGGATTCCACTTGAAGAATGTAAAGAGACACATCACATTAGAATTATGTAGAAATTATGTAGAAGAAAACTTTGTGTACAAATGGTGTGACTTTGTGTTTCTTCAAAGATCATTAAGTAAGCCCCAGAAAAAAAAAACTATTTTAGGTTCTTTGATGCTAAAGTCATTGTTATTGTGTCTCATCACTGTTAAAGCCTTATCAGATTATGCTGACCTCATGTGTTTTTGAGGGGACTAATAATACCTCTTCTAATGTGGAAGCACTCTAAAAGCACTAATCTATAATAGATACAAAACTGAGTTCCCCCGTCCACCTCGCCACGTGGCTCGCTCCATGCCCAGCGTGAGCCCAGCGCTCGCTCGCACGCAGCCGCAGCCATCCGATTGCGCGAGCCCAGCGGACCCGGCCGTCCGTTTTGATTTTATGTATAAAATGAAATCTTTGCCGCAAAACTCAGGCATGCGTGTCGTTTGGCCGGTTGGCTAGCAGCGCCCGCCCGCGAGCTAGCCGTCCCGGGTTCGAATCCCGCCTCCTCCGTTTTTCTCCCCTTTTTCCCTGCCTCCCGCATGTACACGCTGGGCTGAGTACGCGCTCGCCGCGCGCGCCAGGGGCTCGCGTGCTCATCTAGTCTCTTTATGATTAGGTATAGAAGTGTTCATATGATATGAGCTTTATAAGAAAAAATATAGCTTCCTCTCAGTTTGAGGCAGATCAGCTAGTTTGTGGTTTTGTCTGTTTTACAAGGACCTGCTTCTAGGGAAATTTTTTATGCGAGCAAATAAGAGAAGTGTCCTCATGGTATGAATTTTATGAGAAAATACCTCTATTTGATGTCCAATTTTCTAATTGGCGAATTTGTCTGTTTTGCAAGAGGCTGATTTGCTTTAAAAGAACCTAGACATTTGGGGTGGAGATGTTAAAGGAGATGCCAAGGCTAAAAAGGTGACGCGCTGCGCAGAAAATGTATTGTGACCCAAGATGTCATTTGGTGAAATGGTGAATCCAGTTGCTATTGTATTTTTGAATATTGCCTCTAACGTGTTTTGCATGTGCGAGGATTTTTATTTCTCACATTGCAACGCACGGGCATTTTTTGCTCGTAAATAAAAAATATCTTTCGTAGCAAGCACAGTGCGGCCCACACTATGCGGCCGCCGGCTGCGGTTGCGTTGGTGCGCGCACGCACGCGGCGCGACGTGGCCTGGCCCAGGCATGCGCGTGGCGGTGGCCCAAGACGGCGCAGCACTCACGGCATGGACCGGCCTGTGAGGCTGAGGTGGCCCAACGTGGACAGGACCGAGACAGCGGCCGCATGGGCGGCTGCCGTGGGGAAGACGAGACGCCCGTGGCGGCGCTCCTCCGGTGATGCTCGGCGAAATTGGTTGAGGGGAAACCCATCTCTATCTGCAGCGACGGTCTAGTAGGAGATAGGGAGAAGAATCACCACGCAGAGACTACGCATTTGACGAACATCTTGCTGCACCGACGAGGAGCAACAGCAGCTTCGACGATCTGATTCGACTCCTCCGACGAAGCTCCTTCCAAATCGATGCCAGGGATGGGTTAAGAAGATGAACAACAAGGACATGCTCGAAGGATAAGGGCAATGGAAACTTGCCCGAGACGAATTGGGAGAAAATCAAAACGGAAAAGGGAAGACTTGGTCGGGGGTTTTATACAAACGAACAGGGAGCTGCCAGGCACGGGGTCGGGGAGGCGCCGCCGGATCGCCGTCGCCAGCCGCCGCATCGCCGTCGCCATCCGCCGCATCGCCAGGAACCCGATCCAGATCGGGGCTAGTGGGAGGAGAGAGAAACGAGAGGGTGGGGTGGTTATTAAATGTGGTTAATCCGGATTTTTGAAATTGGTGGCTACGTGGTTTGGTCTAACCAGCCAGGTGCAAACTGACCCATGGGTAGCTCTACATGTAGGGGGAGATTAGGATATATATATATCCCTTAGGTCACAGATATATTCTATATATCTTTTTAATATAACTTTGGTATTGGTGATCCTAGGGCTAATTTTATTTTTATCTAAATAATTTTTATCATATATAATTATATTTACTCTTTAGAGAACAATTCTATAATAACTCTATTTCATGTCATAAAGCTACAAACATACCAAAATTTGTGTTTCCAAAGTTTGAAATTGACAAAAAGGTTATATAGGTTCAAGCGGTGTTCGCCTAGTCGGCCGACTAGCACGACTAGTCGGCGACTAGTCGCTAGTCGGTGGCAATCCGCATTGATTAGGGCCTGATCGGTGGATTAGTCGGTCAAACCGCCTAGTCGGTCAAAATCGGACTAGTTGGTGCTAGTCGGTCGGTCCAAGTCGGCGACTAGTCATTTAGTCGGGCCGACTAGGATAATGGAAATGTGGGTACACAGTCACACACTAGTTAGTAGTACACTAATAGTCTAATACACTTATACACTGTGGACCAAACTAGGGTTAGGGAGCAGCCGGTGGCCATGCTCCCTCGCCACGCCTCCCTCCGTCTCCTTCAAGCGCCGCCGCCTCCCTCTTCCACCATCCAGCGACGACGCCACCGTCCAGCGATGTCTTATGTGTGTCAATGTGTGACTTGTATTATTATTTTTTGTATTTATGTTTATGCTTATTTGTATTAATATTTCTTACTGGTCATATTAGAGTCTCCGACTGACCGACTAGTCGCCGACAAGTTGGCCTAGTCGCTAGTCACTATGTAACCGACTGACTACCTACTAGGTGAACACTGGGTTCAAGTTGAGCTTTTCCCCTAATTATAGGTTCATGACATAAACTTTTGGAATAAATATAAAACATTTTCTTGTTTCATGAACTATTAGGACATCAAATGAAATTTAGAATTTTTGGCAAGACCCAAAATCATACAAGATGGTTACTTTAGAATTTTGGGCTATTACACCGTGTATCTCCGACCGCGCCTTGGCATCACCGAGGCGCGCCTTGCCATGCTGCGCAACGTCCCGCCGAACGCGCTCGTGCCTGCTTGCCAGCCGTGCCCACACCGCGCTGCTGCCCCACCGCGCACCGCGCCTACGCTTCCGTCACGCAGTCGCTGCGCCATATCGTGGTCGCGCCATGGCCTTACCCGCACCGTCGCGCTGTATCACGCCGCCGCGCGCGCCACCGGGCGCATGCCCCGCTGGAGTGCGCCGCCGTCTGAACATGCACCGTGTCTCGTTGCCCGAACACGAGCCTCGCCTTTCGTCGCATGTCGCGCCTACCACCGCGCCCGAGCTGTGCGCCGTACCCCACGCCTGCGTGTCTCGTTCGCAGCCGCACGACGTCTCGCCCGCTGTCCTGAAGCGGCGGCGGCTAGGGGAAACCCTAGCCGCACCTAAGAGGGCTTGGTTAGGCTGGGCTAGTTGAGCGGGCTGAGCTGGCTACCCTAGCAGGCCGAATCAGCTGCCTTGATATCTGGGTGTATGTATGAATGAATCACCGCACCTGAGAGGGCTTGGTTGAGGCCGAATTTTGTTTTCATCCACCAATGGAATTTGATGATCACAGATCCTTTCTGGAGGTAATTCCTTTGGTTCTTCAAATATGGAAGCAAAATCTTGCAGAACTGCCTTGATATCCGGGTGTATGAATGAATCCTTGTCATCATTTGTTTCAGAATGGATCATGTAAATGATAGCCCCAACAGCTCCCTTATCAAGAATCTTTTGTGCCCTCTGCATGGATATTAAGATATTTTTCTGTGGGAATGCTTCATTAGCAAGCTCAATAGACTTTTCATTAATTGTAATAGTGATTTTCCTTGTCTTAAAATTCAGCTGTACTGGACTATACTTTGATATCCAATCGGCACCCAATATAATGTCATAGCCCATGAGATTTAGGAGGTGAAATTGATCCTTGAAATGATGCCCTTGGATGCTATAAGATTTGTTAATGCATTTGGCTTGACTGTGCAGTGTTTCGCCATTAGCCACAATAACCTTGATAGGATGTGTGTTCTGAATGACAGCCTTGCATTTGGTAGCAAATTTGGAGTCCAGAAATGATAAGGTGCTACCAGTGTCAACCAGGGCTGTACCAATATTGTGGCCTATCTTAACCTTTAATGTAAAGGTACCTCTGTGAGGAAGAGTACCTTGAATGGCATGGGCTGATATCATGGCAGTGGTCTCTTCTGAATTCTGGGCAAGTTGTTCACTTTCAAACAAGGTTGTTTCGATTTGTTCCTGGAAGATGGCCTCATCTTCTTGATCCTCCATCACCACTTCCATAGACTTTAACTGTTTGTTCATTTTACACTGCAGTTTGTGACCAGGAAACCATGGTTCTTGGCATTTGTAACATTTGCTACCTTCATTTGCAGACTTGGAAACAGTTTCTTGCCCTCGGTTATCTTGAGAAAAATTGTTCTCCTTTTGTGGCACTCTGGGGAAGTTCAAATTCTTATTACCAGTCACCTTCACTCCTCTGTTTGAGTTGAAGGTACTTTTCTTGAATGGATTGGACTGTTCCAGGTTCCTAGCCATCCAATAAGCAGTATCCAAGTCAGGTGGCTTTTGAATTTGTAAATGGTATTTGTTGTACTCTTGTAATCCACCAATGAAGCTATTAAGAAAATATTCTTCAGATAAACCAGGGTATGTCTTCTTAACCACTCCCATAAGCTTTTCAAAAGAATCAATGTACTCAGACACAGTTCCATATTGCCTGATGGCATGGAAGGAAGCTATTTTGTCACATTCAGATTGACCCTCAAACCTTTTGGCCAAAAGTCTGCAGAAATTTTCCCAAGAGATGGTGTTGGTATTAATGCCACTACTGTTGAGCCATGCATCAGCTCTCCCTTTGAAGTATAATGAGGCTATTTGCACCCTCTGCCAAGGTTGAATCTGAGAGATTTCAAAAAAAAATTTCAGCCTTCTTTATCCAGAAATCAACTTCCTCTCCCTCGAACTCAGGAAATTGTAACTTGGGTCCTTTGGTAAAAGCCCTTTGGTAGTGATTGTCCTCCTGAACGAATCGATTGTAGGTTCTCAGCCCGGGTATATGATGTTGTGGTTCACTGACCCATGTTGCAACGCTAGGTCCTGCCCATGCAATGTTTTGATTGCCCATGTGACTGGTTGCAGCGGCTGTGAATGGGTTGGATAAGAGTGGTGGTATTTGTGTGCTAAGAAGGACGGTATTAGTAGCTCTGGCCATGGATGCAGTCGGCTCAGTAGGCATGTTCGCAAGTGTAGGATTGAGAGAAATCTCAGAGACATTTCTGTGGGACATGGGTGTCAGACCAAATGGTATGGGAGAACTTGTGTGGATGTAATTACCATGATGGCTGGATGCATGATCAGAAAAATGCTCAGGAGTCTTGGACAAAAGAGCATTCAGAGCCGACAGGAGCTGATCAATTTGTTTACCTTGATCTTCTTGGGTCTTTTGGATTAGATCAATACCCATACGCAGTTCGTTCAATTCCTCAGTGGTGGCATATATGGCTCCTCCTTCTTCCTCATCCACCGTCTCCTTGCCTTGCCTTGTCATGACCGGAGAACTCGAAATGCAAATCCGTTGGTGTCTAGGCTTAGGGATTTTACAAGGCCGAAACCCAACCCTCACCTGATGGACCCCAGATTAGCAGGGAAGGATATGATTCAAGGAAGTTTACAGCAGAGCGTTGAGCCTTGCACCCTCAAAATCATCCCCTTGCCCTAGAACAGCACTGGAAGAAAAACAGAGCAGTGGCTTAGGAATTTTAACGAAAGGACTCGCCTTTCAACCCTTACCAGTGATCTGTACTCCAGCCAGGCCAAGAACCGATGGCTCTGATACCAATATTTTCACAGCGTCGATGATATAGTGGCAGAAAACAGAGTTTGAACAGATTGGATAACAGAAATGAGATGAGAAACAGGAATAACAGGAAGAACAGGAAGAACAGGAGAGAGAAGAGAGAAGTAGGTAGGAGGTTGGGATTTCTCTTGATATGCGAAAATTACTTGTCTGATACAATGCCGAAACGGCTTAAAAGCAAAAGCAAGAATCGAGCAGGCGCAGCTGCTTGTCGCTGAGTGATTTCGGTTGGAAAGGTACAGTAAGTACTACTTTGAATCATAGCCGTTGGATCGGGATCCTGAGGCCTCGCTTGCGTACCCCTTCGGTTAAGTGGAAGCCGGTAGAGAGTCTATTCCGGAGCCGACTCGCCTGGTACGCCCTGCAGCTGTGACAGGGGACGGCGGGCAGATGGCGGCGAGAGCGGCGGGCGCAGCGGTGGGACGGCGCGAGCGGCGGGAACGCGGGGCCGAATGAGGCGGCAAGGGCAACAGCGACGGCTGGGAAGAGGAGGAAGCGCAGTCTCGAGAAGCGGCGGCAGCGTGGGGGCGCGCGTGCGGCGGCGGCGTGGGAGAGCAGCAGGCAGAGCGCGGCGCGACTAGCTAGGTCAAAAGAATGAATTGCACGGGTGAAATTAAGTGGGCCGTAATTTCGTGGGCTATAATTTCGTCGGTTTCAGCCGACGAAATGAATTCCACGTCATATGCAGCGCCCGGGATGTGCTACAACCATAATTTCGTCGGTCCAAACCGACGAAATTAGGGCCACGTCACACGGTCGCACTGTAATTTCGCCGGTTTCGGCCGACAAAATTAAGTCCACGTCATCTGCACAGCCCGCGATGTGCCCCAACCATAATTTCGTCGGTCTAAACCGATGAAATTATATGTTAATTCGTCGGTCAGGTCCTAACCGACAAAATTATGGATATATTTTCGTCGGTGGTTGCAAACCGACGAAATTACGGTCTTATTTTCGTCGGGTTTTTTCAACCGACGAAATTATAATCGGCCGACGAAAATACTTCGCTTTGCTGTAGTGGTGGTTGAGGCGTCCAACTCCCACCATCTGTGGTTTCTTGGGATCCTGTGGATTGCGGTATGTCCACCCATTGTTTGGTTGGGATTGGCTCCCTCCTCTTTGTGGGCACGAATGAGCAAAGTGTCCCAATTGGTTATATTTGAAACAAGTGACATTTGTGGCAGTGCTGGTTATATTCTTGTTCTGACACTGATGGTTGCTCCCTTCCTTTGAGCCTTGCCTGGTGAGTTGTTGATCGTTTGCCCCCTGCTCTGGTGAGTTGTTGATCGTTTGCCCCCTGTTTTAGCTCACTGCTGAACCCTTGGTTCCCTGGGTGCTTGTAATGATGTCGCTGATGATGGTGTTCATGGTGGAAGTGCATGCGAGTATTACTCCCAACTTGATGCTGATAATCGGACTTCCTCTTCTTATGCTCCACGTTCCTACGGTGAGCCTCCTCGTAGATGGTGGTTCTCTCGGTCACATCCTCGAAGGTAGCACACTTGAAGGGCAAAACTTATGCGCGGATCCTAGGGTCCATTCCTTCAGTGAACCTCCAAACCTTGGCATTCTCCATGGGGATTGCCTCCTTGGCATAGCGAGACAACTCCATGAACTTATCAATGTACTCAGCTATGGTCATGCTCTCTTGGCGTAGACTTTCGAACTCATGCCTCTTTTCGTTCTTCATACTTTGAGGTATGTATACTGCCTTGAATTCCTCAACAAATTCATCCCAAGTCATCGCGCCCTGGTTGAGATGGCTTAAGCAGTAGGTCTCCCACCAGTTTGCGGCGTTGCCCTTGAGCATATGAGCGGCATACTTAACCTGGTCGGCTTCTAGAACGTTGACCATATACAACTTGTTCTTGGTGTCCCTCACCCAGTCTTCCGCTTCAACGGGGTTGCGGACCCCATTGAAATTGGTTGTCCTGGTGCTCATGAAGTCCTTGAATCTCGACAGAGGTTGATGGTGGACTTGTGTTGCAGCAATAGTAGGAGCAACTGGCACTTGTTATTGCATGTTTGTCAGTGGATCCACTATCAAGTTTAGTGCTTGCATCACGGCACCACCTGGCTGTTGTACCTGCTGCTGGACTTGTTGGTTTTCTACTACTTGGGCGGCAGCCATGGCAGCAGCTTGGACAGTGATAGTGTTTACGTCGATGATTGCTGGCAGTGGTGGCAACTGTTCCTCCGGGGCATTGGCATTGCGACGAGCAGCAACACAAGTGTTTTCGCTTGGGTGGCATCTGTCAAATTGAGATAAGATGAGAATATTTTTTGGGGAGTATGTGACAATTTTTAATTTTATAATAGTTTTGGAAAAATTCATTTCTCACTCATCACAAAAATCCGAATGAATAAGATCCAACACACTACTATCTCACACATGCACTTAAGGCGGTACAAGATGCAAAATAAAACCAACTCAAACATGGTTTATGGGTACAACCAACAAATTAGTCATTCTTAATATCGCTATCATTATTGACTAAGTAGTTCTTCATACATAGGGAGTGCTAAGGGTTATTTAGTGGTAGATAATCAACTAACAAAAGAAGTTAATTTATTTTTCAATTGGTACGGTTGTGACGAGACCTTCACGAATTCTGTTGTCTTTACTGTTCCCTCCTTTAGTCACCCTTGCGTCTTAAAATCCTTCATTCACGCGACATCGATGCAATAATTAACACAATTCACAATCACCAAGATTTAACTAATAGTTCGACTCTTATTATTAACCTTAGATAACGAATAGCCGTATTTCACAATGAGAAGTCCAAAAACTTGATAGGTCTATTCCACACAAGTTTTAATAAAGTACGCAACCGACTCAACGTTAAACGCTAGGTGAATGGGAACGACTTGACAACAGACTCTCGACGAATGTTAACAAGATGACTCGATTTTTAAATGCTAAGAGAACACAACAGGCTTGATATTTAGATCCTTGATAAAGAGCCTTCAGCTTCTTAAGTCATGCTCCTTGTGCGTAGCCTCTTCTTCTTTTCTTCTTCCATCTTCTCTTTCCACTTGCGTTCTTTTATCGCAAAGGCTTCTTCGCATGCATTTAGAAGGTCATTCTTGTAATCGAAGTAGTCTTTAGTGACCTGGTGTTCCATTTCTAGCTCTTCTTGATGAGGGTTGAGTTGTTGTTTCCTGATATTCAGTTCTATGCTTTCGTCGCATAGCTTGTCGTTGAAATCTATCACGGTCGCATAGTCTTCATAGTACTTGTGCACCTTTTCTTCGAGCTTTTCCCATTTGTCTTCCCACTGCTTGTTGAGGTTTTCAACTCTTTCCTTCTCCTTCTCTTCAACATCTCCTTCTCCTCCTTCAGTTTCTCTTCTCTTTCAGCTTCTCGTACATCAGAGTGTTCGGCTTCATCTACAAGAAGCGTCAGGACTTGGGCAAGTTCCAGAGCCAGTGCGACGAGGGGTTCTTCTTGGGCTACGGTTCTAGGTCACAAACCTTCAGGGTGTTTAACAAAAGGACTAGGCTAGTTGAGGAGAGCTGTGACGTCAAGTTTGACGAGACAGCCGGGTCACAGGGACAGTTTGAGAACCTGGATTATGCGGTTGATGAGCAGTTGACCAGGGCAATTCAGCAGATGCCAGTCAGTGATGTCAGACCCATGGAGGTTGAGCCAGAGGATGAAGCACATGTTCCTCCACCGACACCTGACTGGGCACCTGACTCAGGGGGACCCTCACCTCAGCTCAGTGGCTCCAGCTCTGAGTCCGGTCCAGCTCCAGCTCCAGCAGACAGTTCAACCTCAGAGTCAGCACCAGAGGCAGCTTCAGAGCAGAATGAGGCAGTGGCATCGCAGTTCTTGAGGCAGCACCACACCATTGCCCGAGATCACCCAGCCGGGCAGGTGATTGGTGATCCGACACGTGGAGTTCAGACCAAGTCCAGGACAGCCAATATGTGAGTTCTAGGCCTTCGTCTCCGAGCTTGAGCCAAAGAAGGTCGAGGAGGCACTAGCAGATGCCAACTGGATCAATGCAATGCATGAAGAGCTCAACAACTTTGAGAGAAACAAGGTTTGTACACTTATTGAGAGACCGGTGACTGCAATGTGATCGGCACCAAGTGGGTATTCAAGAACAAGTAGGATGAATTTGGATCAGTGGTAAGGAACAAGGACCGACTTGTGGCTCATGGTTTCACACGGATCGAGCGTGTTGACTGTGGAGACATATACGCTCTTGTGGCTCGTTTGGATGCAATTCGGCTGCTTGTGGCATTCTCAAAATGCCATAACATTGTGCTCAAGCAGATGAATGTCAAGAGCGCAATCCTCAACGGCTACATGGGGAGTTAATATACGTTGAGCAGCCTCTAGGGTTCGAGGACCCACAGCACCCAGATTGCGTGTCCAAGCTGTCGAAGGCACTATATGGTCTGAGGCAAGCTCCACAGGCTTGGTATCAGCGACTGAAGGAGTTCCTCACTCTCAAGGGCTTCAGGGTTGGACGAGTCAACTCGACTCTGTTCACCAAGGTGATTGACGGAGACCTCTTCCTCTGCCAAGTCTACGTGGATGACATCATCTTCGGCAACACCAACGAGGCTCTCTGCACCGAGTTCAGCGAGATGATGGCCAAGGAGTTCGAAATGTCGATGATGGACGAGCTCAACTTCTTCCTAGGGTTCCAGATCAAGCATCTGAGGACAGAGACATTTATATCCCAGGAGAAGTACATCCACGACTTGCTCAAGCGATTCAAGCTACAAGATTGTAAGCCCATTCGGACTCCCATGCCGACAAATGGGCATTTGGACCTCGACACTCAAGGTATTCCTGTTGATCCCAAGCTTTATCGTTCAATGATTGGTTCCTTGTTGTACTCGACTGCTTCTAGACCTGATATAATGTTTAGTGTATGCATATGCGCTAGATTTCAAACATCCCTTAGCGAAATGCATTTAAAAGCTGCTAAACGCATATTTCGGTACCTTAAACACACCCCAAGCATAGGCATTTGGTTCCCGAAGGGTGCACGGTTTGAGCTCCTCGGTTATTTTGACTCGGACTACGCGGGATGCAAAATTGACCTTAAGAGCACTTCGGGGGCATGCCATTTCCTAGGGAGGTGTTTGGTGTCTTGGGCTTCTAAGAAACAGAACTCCGTGGCACTATCAACGACTGAGGCCGAATACATAGCGGTAGGGAGCAGTTGCGCACAGTTGCTTTTCCTCACACAATCACTTTACGACTATGGCATAAAACTTGACCACATTCCCTTGCTATGTGATAATGAGAGCACAGTGAAGATAGCTTGTAATCCAGTCCAGCACTCGCGTGCTAAGCACATTGACATCCGACACCACTTCCTCAGAGACCACGTAGCAAAGGGTGACATTGTGGTTGAGCACGTGCGTACTGACGACCAGCTTGTAGACATATTCACAAAACCACTAGATGAGGCTAGGTTTTGCAAGTTAAGAAACGAATTGAATGTGCTTGCTAAGTCAAATGCATCTTAACACCTAGACTGGACTACGGGAGAGGTCCCATGAGAATACCTATGTACATATTAGCTTGCTATCAGGGCTTTGCTTGTTATACTTGATCTCTAGACATGCTTAGTTGTTCTACTATATGGTTTGGAGATCTTGTACATGTGTGTGCCGAGTCTTTTGTTCATATTTAGCTTAATTAACTCATGTAATGAACTCGACACCTTAGGCTTGTGTTAGGTCAACCAATAGTCACTTGTATCATCTAGTTGCTCAACTTCTGTAGCTGACTCCGTGCTCTTGACCTAAGACTATGCCTTACTGCTATGAATTGCTTGAATTGCTAAATTAGAACCATTTTCTAAAATGTTGAGCAGAAAAATATGAATAAGTAGAAAAATTCTCACTACTCCTCCTTCACGAGATGGCTCTCCATTGCACTAGGAGTGAACTTGGGAGGACTGTGGATGACCAAGACGCTTGTCTTTAGTGTAACGCTAGGCATCGTCAACTATGGCTTGAGATGACGACATGCTTTGAAAAGAGGCCTAGAAGCCCAACAATTTGAAAACTGCAAAAATGCTCAAATCTAACCTCAATTTTCTCTCAAATGGCCCGACAGTGATGAGTGGTGATAAGGAGTAGTCCTTAGAGTCAGTTGCATTTAGTCACCATGTGAATATGAACATCTAGATGCGACTAGTGCCTAAAGTTCACCTACACTTGCCTAAGTTCTAATCAACTTGAATAGCACTCGAAAATTAGCTAGATATGATGTTGTGTTCTTGGCAAACCATGCACTAGTTTGATATTTTGTATGGTGGACATCTAGCATTGTTTGGACATTTGCATAACTCTCAAAGCCCTCGACTGCTTCACTTGTTGTGCATTCAAAGTTCGTGCCAGTTTCCTTGTCTTTTTGCATTTTGATAACAAGAAGGGGGAGAAAAATGTGCAAACTAATCTCAATTTGCTTAAAACTGGCTAGGGAGTGATGGAGAGCAAAATGATTTAGTTGTAGTGAGCATGTGTTGAGGGGGAGCATGTGAGCAAGACAATAATTGAGCCCAAAAATTTTAATTTCAGAACTTCATTTCATTGCATTGATCTAGGGGGAGCTAGGAATCAGGCTTATATGCATATTCTTCAGTGTTGGTCTGTTCGACTTGTGCTCAATTCCTGCTCATGACTTGTGCTTTGCTTGTGCTCAATTCCTGCTCATGCTTAATTTATCTTGCTCTTGTTTTGGACCATGCTCATGCTCACAAGATATTGCTTATATGCGTTGATGCTTACCATCATGACTAGGATGTGCTTAGGATTGATTATGCTGGCTTGTGATGTGCTCTAGCTCATGATAAAACTGCTTTGGCTAGCGCTTATATTGCTCAACACTTGGATGGACATTGGATCATATGCACTTGCAATTAACCCTCTGCCATAAACCATATACACTTGTCTTTGTGAGATTGATTTTGCAGGTCTTGTCACCAAATTGCCAAAAAGGAGGGAGATTGTAAGACCTAGGACTCCTAGGCACGTAGTTTTGGCATTTGGTGACCTGCCACGTCAGCTAAGATTAAGGATCTTGTTTTTAGCTTTCTTTTAATGATTTTGGTTGCGTGCGTGTCAAGGCCCGTGCACGGCAGGTGCAGGTATCTCACTGGCAAGTTGGACCCACTGAGCACTCTAGTCGTCGTCTCTACCCTGAGTCTAGCTGTGCCGGGAAGGATCGAGAGCGATCGAGACCAGGTGTCCGAGGTTAGTTTGCTTCAGATAGAAGACACTGGAAGGGCCCGGAAGGATCCGAGGAGCCTTTACACGTGTCCGGATAGGTTTCGTAGCCGCCAAGTCCACTCCAAAAATATCCGGCGCGAAAACCGCCCGCCCAAGCAAAGTCGTGCTTATCCGAGTCCAACAGCCAACAAAACAGCCTAACAACCAGAGTCGAGCAACCGAGGGAGCGAAAGAGGAGAGAAGAGCAACTGCCCGGTGGCCCTGCGGGCTAGCAGAGGCGACCGGATGCGTCCGCTGGGGATCGGACCGTCCGGAGGACACTGTTTCCAGAGGCGTTGCACTCAGGGGAAAACGTGTACGGTCAAGGGACCGGACGCGTCCGGTGAGGCGCGCACAGTGGCGACTGAACGCGTCCGATGAATTCGTAAATTGGTTCCCTGTAGCACTGTTTCAACCGTTTGATCTCGGGAGCGTCTCTGATCTGTTGCCACATGTCTCAGGTCGGGTGAGGGGTTATAAATAGAGGTCGTGGCTGAGAGGAGAGACTTGAGAGAGCTCGTGTTTTGATTTCTTGTGTGTTTGAGAGCTTCTCCCCATATGTTCTCCCCTGCCTATGGCTGTGTTCATCTGGGTTTCACCTTGAGAGAGAGAGGAGAAGGAAGAGAAGGAGAAAGGTAAGGATGGTGCCTCCCTTCCTTCCCGGTGTGTTTGCCTTCGTTTTGGTCGGTGTTTGGGTGGTCTCCCGGTAGTTCTTCGTGCTCTTTGGGTCTTTCTTGTCGGAGTTGAGACCTCCACCTCGCCGTCCCCGAGCTTCACCGGTTTTGGTCTCCATCGCTCGTACGACTACATCCTCTACGTCCTCTTCACGACGAAACTCTTGCCGGTGCAAGGTCATCCGATTGGGAACCGGGTGCTTCCACTTCGTCGCCAACGAAGTCCGAGGGAAGCCGTGATCGCCTACAACCTTTGGAGCACCGAACTCGCTCAAGGTTGCCGAGACGCCGCAAACCCTCCGTGTGTTGGGGTCACCGTGCTTCTCACGGTGCGTTCAACCAAGACCTCCGTTGATGTCAGGTTTCGTCAAGGTCTCCGGGTTGCCGTGTACAAATACCTCCTGTGCGGAGGTCGGCGCCGCTTCGGTGGTGCCGAGGTGTCGGAAAGCTTCCATCTTGTGGAAGAGTCCGGCCTTGATGTACGGGTTAGGAGCAAGCCTTGGGCTCATGCCCTAAAAGCTCGCCAAGTGGATTGAGGGCACGGGACGAGAGAGTCACAGCTTCCTTTCTGGGAAGTTCCTCATCGAGGAGTAGGTGCTTTGCGCCGAACCTCGTTAAAAAATTGGTGTGTCTCCCTATCTGAATTTACTTTCCGCACTTTACTTCATTGTCGATTCGGCTATCTCTAGTTGTCGCTTCGACTATTTGGATAGTTTCATTTCCGCGCATACTCGGTAGCTTAGTTTCAATCCCTAGGGTAGCTAGTCTAGTTGCTAGGATTGGAACTAGGCTTGGTTAATTCAACTTGACAAATTAGAAAAAGAACAAAAATAGGCTAAAAACTTGTTAGAAACAGCCGCTTCAACCCCCCCCCCCCCCACCCGACCATCTGTTCCGCTCCAGTGTTCACCTAAAGACATAAATAAGCAAGGGTTAGTCGAAGACTCGACAAGTACATGATAGTGATGGCATAAAACACTTTCATTAGAAATCCATAGCAACAAAACATCCTTTCACTTATGACCTGCTCCTCCATGCAGTACAACATTATGGTTGTCAATGCCATGCAATATGCTCATCAATGCAATCATGTATGCTCATATCTCATAAGCGTGTATCGGTACTGCTGTGTACGCCGGTCAGTGTCACACCCTACACTCCATCCCATAGAGGTTGACCGTCGAAGCAGGTCTACCCCACCATCCTGTGGGGGTGCCTACCGAGGTAGGGCTTCAGCCATATCTTTTTCTATGCAATCCTAATACCTAGGATGCATATCCATATAAGTAAGAGGAGGTCCACTTTACCATTGATCACATCAGTTCATCATCTCTAAATTAACCATAAAGTAATTCACACATCATAGCATTAAACCAGTTATGTTACACATCACATCATATACTTGCCTTTGTTACCAAACGAATAAATGAAGCGGCGATGACATCAACCCTGAAGGTACTCCACCTACAAGGCAAACATTACACACTTACAATCATCGAATAATATTACAGCTATGTCCCAACATCGACGTGGAACCCTCTAGCTAATGTTATCCCGAAACATAAAGGAGCTAGTAAATGGTCTCAGACTAAACACCATTGAACGTAGTCATTTACTATGCCTAATCCACTCACACAAAGTACTACTTGCTGCAAACCAAATTGGACCGCGACATGGTTCAAACCAAACCACTTCGTCAATCTTAACGTTCTTGGACTCTACAGAGCACTAAAAATCCATTATACATTCTTGATTACCAAACCAAACTCTAAATCTCGACCGATCTGGCCTGAGCACCCTCTGAGCTCGCTGCACATATATCCCAAATGCCAACTATATGTCATGCATGACAAGGAGAGCGATAGCGTCGGGTCGCCCTGCGTGGCGCAAAAGGCCGATGAGGCTTGTATGCGACTTGTGGGCTGAGAAGGGAAGTCTCGTGGGCCGTGTGGGCCGTATGGGTGTGTGAGGGTTGGCCTGGGAGTGGCCGTTAAATACCGATGCTCTGGTGTGGAGAGGGTATGGAAAAAGTAGAACAAACTTTCCCCTAACTAATTCCTCTGTTCGTCTTGTTCTTCCTCTCTATTTCTCCAGTGGCATTGTCTCACCCGATCAGAACCAGGGCGTGACACTATACAAGTAGCCCCAATAAATCCCCAAATCCAACATGCCTAGCCTCTAATCGACCCATCTAGCCATGAATTGCATAGGTATTAGTATTTGATTCATTACCCCAAAGTAGGTCGGAGGAAACCGTGAAGAACCCTAGTTCCTCCTCTTCTTTCCTCCTCCTCCTTGTCCTTCTCTTTTCTTCTAGGTCAACCGTGCTCGGGGGAGGGAGAAGGAGGGGCGGAGCTTGGTGGAGGAAGTAGCATAACTGGAGGGGAGGTGCTGCTCAGGCAGGATAAAGGGAGAGGCGGCGCACGGTAGAGAGCAAAGGAGGCAGCGGTTGCAACCTGGGGATCAATCCCCATGCCTGTGCCTGCCTTATCCTATCCGTAGGGAGGAGATCAGTGAGGGCGGGCTAGGCCTGGCATGGCATGGCCCAAGTGGCCTTTATGTTGAGGTATTACATTCCTCCCCCCATAATAGAATTCGTCCTCGAATTCTAGACTCAATGGCTAGAAACAGAGACACAACCCACAATAAGATAGTTCCGCATACTTCTTATATGTATGTGACTCGAGCTCCCACATTGTCCCTCGTGGCGTCTGATGTGTCCAAAACACATGGACATGCCTTAAGGTCCTATGTCTCAACACTTATTCTAATTCTCCTAGAATTTGAACAGGTCGGGACTCGGATCGTGAGTCAAGATCAATAGTCAGGCTCCACTAGCACCTGGTGTTTTGTTAGATGCATCCTCAACATAGGTACATAGAGCACATTGGTACTCCACAAATGGACTTTGGGAGGTCCAAATGGTAAACCAATTTCCAAGACACACCATGATCTGAAATAGTCCAATGTACCTTGGGCTCAACTCCCCTTTGGTACCAAATCGAAAAATACCCTTGGTATGAGAGACCTTTAATAATACCTTGTCAGTTGTCACCCATCTCAAACTCAAGATCTCTCAATTAGGCTGCTAGCGAATCGTAACCAAACATTGCAACTCTATCAGGTGTCTGTCGGGCCCATAACTATCTTCTCTTCCATTGCACCCCAACACAAGGGATATCTACACGTATGCCTATAATGAGCCTCGAACGGTGTTGCTCGAATGATGGCATGGTAGTTATCATTATTTCAAGCAGCCAAGCACCAAAAGATCCTTCCAACTACCTTACCAAGATAACACATAGAACCTAAGCGCGACCTCTAGTGTTTGAATGGTGTGTTATAATTAGTTATCTAATTGTGCGTAGAACACAATACAAGAGAACCTACATACCCAAAGCCTTCTACATGCTCCTCTAACATTTAGACAAACTTAGCATCTCTATCTGATCAATATTTCAATAGTCTTAGCTTCCATCGGATGCACGGTATGACGGGTACGATAGTCTTCGCTTAAAATTTCATTCAATAAGCCTTTTTTCGTTGCACAGAACTACCGTCAAACTAGAATGCCCTGACATCAAGAACGAAATCTTACCCTTGTTGAATCACTTTCTTATTTGCTAGTGTAGTATATCATCCTTCTCTCACCTATGCTAATGGTGTTGATTCTAGAAGTAACTTGGTTTCATCTTAGGCAACTCCCTGCATAGCCATAGGAAATCATCATTCGATCGAGATAAAAAACTAGAGAATTTAAAGTAGGAGGCATCACATTGCGACTAAGAGCACTAGCCACAATAGTTGCCTTACTGCGATGATTATATAGGGTCATAACACAATCATTGCTCAGCTTTAATGATCTCCTTGCCTTAGATTTATATGCTTAGGGTGAAAGTGTATTTCGAATAAGAGAAGATAACACAAGGCTCTCCATACATAGTTCCTACAGAGCTTTTGAACCAAAAGCCATAACGACAAGCTCTAAATCATGAGCTCGATAAATCTAGTCATGTCTATTAAGTTGCTTACATGCATAAGCAATCACCTTCTCATCTTGCCTAAGCACCCGTAAGATGACATGGGATGCATCAGAATAAAACATGAACCGCTTTACTAGGTTCTTGAGAAAATAAACGGTCACTAACTTCTCCAACGACAAGCGGAAACTATGCTCTAAATCCTATGTTCAATCATGCTTTGCACCTTTCTGAGCCAACCAACACATGAGCTTAGCAATGACGACAAAATCCTTCACGAAGTGCCTCAAGAAAACCCTTACTTTTTTCACTTTGGAAGATTTCTTCTAGTTGATTAGAAAGCTCACTTAGGTTAATAGAAATGCCTTTTAGCTTGATTTGGCCTAAGAAACCACTTCAATAATTGGAAAAAAAATCATACTTCAGCAGCTTGGCATAGAATTGATTTTCTCGAAAAGTTTGAAGCACAAGCCACAATGCACGACAACAGACATTTGTTCTTAATCACGTGTCTAGGAGCACTACAATCAACACGCATCCTCTAACCCCATCTTCCACTTATGTGAAAATGCATGAGCTCCCTAGGGTGGCAAACTCCATTGGATTAACACCTTTGACAACAAACCCGGCCTCCATCTACTTATTAACTCTTCTCGTAATGAACAAATTCAAACCTCCTATCAATTATGTGCTTTCATCTTTCATTCCAATTTTTTTATTATCTAGTGTGGTTGATTTTTAGAACTTTGACGTAAATTTAAAACATTAGATTTTAGCCTGAGGCTTAGTGAGATCCTGGATCCACCACCGGTAGGTATCGTACGTACCGACCGTAGCTAGGAATCAACTGTGTAGCATCATCAGCTTTATGTAGAGAAATGAGAATGGATTAAGAGGCGTGGGATTCCTGCGGTGGGAAACAGGATTAAGAAAGGTATTTCTATCTTTTCCCTTGCCCTTCTTGCAAGGAACACCCCTTGCCCTTCTTGCAAGGAACATATATACCTCGAGGTCCAGCGTACTGCCTTCTTTACTCCTTTGCTCCTAATAAAAAGAACAGAGACATTCTTGACCATGGACGGGATGAACAACGAGCTATTTCCACAGCCATAGGATGCAGAAAAACATCAGAAGTTGCTGTATCCTTTGGCTCAAAAGTAGTCAAGTGAAAGTGTGAAACCATCTTTCTTCGAATCAATGGTACGCAAAAATATCATGTATAAGTTACCTCCTCAAAATTTATTGTTTTTTCGGCGATTCTAATTCTAGGGAAGGACTGATGGAACATTGTTGTACTAACCTAGCTACGTTGAATAATATATGTTTTGGCTTTTCTGACATGCATGCCTCCCGCTAGTTCACAAAGATACATTTTAGTGATGCTAACTGCTCTAATGTCGTACTGTTCGTGTTCATGCAGCCCTGGAAAGCACGTGAGATTGGCATTTGGCTAGCTCTGTAGCCCAGCTTAATCAAGGTCCCTCTGTATTCGCCGTAGAAACCAGCATCCACGAGCAGGCAATAATTATTCTTCTTATATTTTAATTACGTGGACTCTTAATTATTTCTGTCAGTTACTTTTAGAGAATGTTGTTTGTACCACTAATAATTGTGCAGTTTTGGTTATGCCGCTGTAAACCATAGATAAATTCAAGATTTTTTCCTTTAGCTTTTTGGACTATTTTGTTTTTGCCACTGCCGTGAGTCAAGAGATTTTTGACCGTCACATGGGCTAAAGACTTTGGTAGAATCAAACTTACGCCCTTGCTTCGAATAACAAGAAATAAATATAGAAGTTAAAATTAAGGATCGTTAAGGAGAATTAAGGAGAATCAAGTAATCGAATAAATGATTGTTTTGGGTAACCAAATTATTTAACAGAAAGTATTCTCCTAATAAAATTTCTTATAAAAATAGCATTTACTCAAAATCATGATTTTATTCAACATTAGATTCTCCTTTTTAAATTTTTGTAAATTTACATTTTACATGCTGTTAAACTTTGTATTTTTTAACACAAGTTAAAATATAAAACTTAATTTTGTGATACTAGGAATAATTAATTTTAAATAAAATTTCACATTCAATTTTTTCCATTACGCAGAAATATTTGAGAACACTTAATTTCTAAACCCCCGGAACGTTTTCTCATAAAGAATTTTATATGATTTATTAGGATTTATCTTATTTTCTAGTTTATTCAAAGGCATGGGTATAAGTGTCTTTATGCACCTCTGTAATAGCTTGGCCAGTCAATATTGGTATAGAAGGTATTAAATTGCTAATGAGATGATATATGTGGGCATAGAACGAATATGGTGGCATGGAAGGGATTGATGAACTCTGTAGTGGTAACAAGGATTCGACCATTAGAAAAACTACTATTGTTGTATAAAATTCTTTGTGTACACACCATAGAATTAATGTCTCTCCTTGTATACGTTAAGGGGAGCAACTGTACTCCCAAATTAAGGGGAGCACCCTGTAGTCTGGGTAGTCGGTGAAGTTTAGCACGGACGACGGGGGTCTTGGAACGATCCATCCCTTGGGTCGACGACGGACAGTCGAGGAATCTCCCAGAGATCCAAGGTGGCGTCGTCGCTGATGGCATACTCGACGTGTTCTCGAGGAACAGTCGTCCGGAAAGCGTGTGCCACCACTCCCTAACGGAAGTAGACGCGAACATCAACGAGGCAAGCCAGACGAGGCAAGGCCTCGACAAGCCTCCAAAAGCAGCGAGGAGCACCATCAAAAGCCAGGTACTGGCCCATCCGACGTAGTGCCCCCGGGTACTCACTCTCGGGTCCGTGAAAGTACCCCAGAGAGCTATCAACCCTAGTGAACTAGTGAGCGATCTCCTCGGCCATCTGCAAAATTTAAAACATTTGCATTCCTACAGTCGTATGCTCTGATACCAGCTCTGTCAGGGCCCTCCATTGGCTTACCTTCCAAGGCAAAGACACTGACTGGCACTAATCACTGGATCAGTACATTAGCACATAGTTACATAGCTGGATCATTTCATACATCGATACAGTCCTAATACATTATCGACAATCATCAGATCGTCATTTGTTCAAATAGTCATAGGCCTTAGTTACATCAGAGTCTTATCGCGGAAACATCAGAGTAGCAAGGCAAAAATCCAACAAAATCACTCTAGCAGTTATGTAACCACACACGGCTGGAGGAATCACCCTAAGATCTCCTATCGAACTATTCCTGCTCTGGATAAAGCGGATCGCTATCCCCATGGCATTCATAAGCGTCATCTCCGGCTCTAGTTAGCTCCATCTCTAGGGGGAAATAATGTGAGAGTCCGTGCTTTATCCTTACTTGCACTAGCGAGATAACAACCAACCAGTAATGCTTAAGGTTTATCAAGGAAAGGCTAGGTGTTTTTATTTATTTGCAGAAAGCCATCTTTGTAAAAACAAAGCCTAAGACTTAGCCATTTTAAAGAACCAAATCATTATATGATTCATAATCATCAAGTGAGATACTAGATCTTTCCATAATACCAACCATAACCATGTCCAACAAATCCAAACCACTTCTTACCACACCATCATATCCCAAGTGACGCACATTCGTTGTGGATCTAATCATCCAGGGGAGTTCCTGTCTTGTTTTAGGATAGGCTGCCATGCCCATATAGACTCAAGGAAAACTGCTGGCAATTGGATTAGATCTCGCTACCCCATGTGTTAGTTTCAAAGTTTATCTCCAAATTTATATGACTTTTTTTGCAAATTGGAACAAATTGATTTTTTTTTTTAAAAGCTATTATGCTTCAAACAAAAAATATTATGATTTGATATGCTTGTTAAATATCTAAATGTAATATCCAATAAAACTATATTGAAAATAATTGTTTTATATCCTCGCTACCCCATTTTGACGATCTCGCTACGGAGATGAGGTCGCTAATAGACAATAGGTTGGCCAAATTTGACAAGACTCTCCTCGTTCTCGGTACCTTGACTAGTAACATGTAAATATATAGGAAAGAGAATATGAGCAGGTGGTTAAGTAAATAGTAAAATATAGAAATATGTTTATTTTACTTTTTTGAACTATTGAGAAAATCCACTTAACCCTTCAAACTATAAACGTCCCATTTTACATAGCTCAACTAAAAAAACTAGAGTAAATAACCCTACAATGTGGTTTGAAGATGGTTTTTCTATTTGTAATTTGAGTGAGTTCATTTTACACCTTGAAAATGGTGAAAAGGTCCCATGAACCCTAAAAGGACAAAATGCATATTAAATATATTCAATTATTTTAAAAGTTTGAATGGAAATATTGTGGTTTAATGATATTATATCGATAGGATTGTGCTTTTTCACAAAAATATAGCCATTTAAAACATTCCCCGTTTGTTTAATAGAATTGAAAAAATTAATACCTAAACTATAGATTTCTTATATTTTGAGTAACGTTCTATAGAAATTGATTTGTTTTATGATTAGTTTTCTAGTTTAGGGTTTTGTATTTTCCTTAATGATTTGAGGTGTAAAACACACTAAATCAAAGTAGAAATAGCAACACCACCAACATGGGATTATTTGTTCTGGTTTTCATAGTTGGCGTATGTGAAATTAACCATTTCATGGTTTGGAGGGAGGGTCGTTAAATTGACTTTCTCGATGGTTCAGATAGTAAAATGAACTTATTCCTAAAACATAATAGGGAGAAAATAAAGTGTAACAGTTAGAGGTTGCTATACTAAGGATATAGGGCCAAAAATAACGAGGTTGTTGAAGATGGTCTAATGTCATTCACTATTTTTCTTCAATACAAATCTTTTTGTATACTTCATCGGATGAAGATTGGTACCCATACAAAAGTTTGCTACAATTTTCTTATTGATAAAAACCTTTGGTGCATATGCACCATCAAAACAGGAAATCTATCATCCAATTATGGTGAGCATGATTGAACTACTAAATAAGTGGGAAGCCCAACTGCTAGTCCTCCTCAGCTTCACGCTGCAAGTGCTATTATTCTTCATTGGTGGCTTTCGACGGCGTTGTAGCAACGCATTTCTAAGGATTTTTACGTGGTTAGCGTAT
Organism: Raddia distichophylla; assembly: GCA_005191435.1. NCBI lineage: Eukaryota > Viridiplantae > Streptophyta > Magnoliopsida > Poales > Poaceae > Raddia > Raddia distichophylla. The sequence continues at coordinate 1,453,687 of SPJY01021906.1, forward strand.
CTGGGAGCAAACTTTGTAGCAGTTTACACCCTTGGATACCTTTCTAGGCTCGAGGACGTCACCACTGGAAGGGATGCATTAGGAGATATGCACCACCTGTTGTACTTGTGGGCACCCTTTCTCCTCATTCATCTTGGTGGACAAGACACAATTACTGCTTTTGCCATTGAAGACAATAAATTGTGGTTGAGACATTTGCTAAATCTGGTAATGCAAGTCGTCGTGGCGTTGTATGTCTTCTACAAATGAATGGGTTGGCATAATGTGAAGTTTCTAGGAGCTGGTATCTTTGTGTTTTTTGCTGGAATCATCAAGTATAGTGAGCGGACATTAGCTCTCATGTATGGCGACCTAACAAACATGACAACCTCAACTAAAGAAGAAAATAAAGAAAAACATCCATCATTGAATGATCGTTTTGATTATCCAAGTATTATTTTCTTCGCGTTGCATTCGACGTCAATCATCCGAGATATCTTTGCTGGAAAGCGTATCACTAATATCACACGAAGGCAGACAGAAAGTCTTTCTATTGTACTTTTGAGAAAAAGAATTATTTCTATTGAGAATGCCACCTACACAAGATTTTAGAAGTTGAACTTGGATTGGCATATGATGATTTATACACAAAGGCCAAGGTGCTCCAAACAATTCAAGGCATCATACTTCGGTGTCTCTCTCTAGTCTGCATAGTGGTCGCATTCGTGATCTTCCATTTGAGCAGTCTACGGCAGTACAATAGGGTTGATGTTGCAATAACCTATGCATTATTTATCGGAGGCATCTTTCTAGAAGGATGTGCTATGCTTGTGATGGTCGCCATGTCGCCTTGGACATGGGCATGGTTGGAGGCTCGAGGGTACCACAGGCTTGCAAGAATGTCCATGTATCTTCTAACAAGTAGTGTTGGTTGGCCTGAGAAAAGGCCCTTGTGGTCAAATTCCATGGGGCAATACAGTCTACATAACTACTTGGGATATTATAGTGGAAAACCAAAGATATCTCAAAGACTGATGGCCATTATCAGGAAGTTGGGAGGCAAAGTTGGCATCAGAAGGGATTGGCTCTTGTGGTTGAGCAAGCTCTTAGACACAGAATCTCTTCATGTCGACAACAAGCTCATCAATGATGTGTTACAGGGGGTGGATCGCATACGTCCACCTGTTGATGCACCAAAGGCGCCACGTCCAAATTGGCCAAATCTCCATCCATTTCTGAGAGATATGACAATGCAGAGTGGTGAGATGTCTCTTGGAGACCTGATTATGTACTTGCACTTGTTCACGGAGGCACAACTGAGAAAGTACCCTCCTCCCTCAGATATGGAGGAAAACGCTGGAGAGACATCATCAACATCAACAACAGCCAACATGAGTGTTCTAGTCGACGAGTGCCGAAAACTCTCCAACTACATGCTCTACCTTCTCGTTGCCCAACCTTCCATGATGTTACTCAATGGCATTCCAGAAGACATCCTGAAGTACTTCAGTACGGTCGGCCTTTTCACGGAGGGTGACCTCGACTGGAAATACCACAATCCCGCGGTATGCAGAGAGACGTTGGAGGAGACGAAAGAAATGTGGATCCGGTTCATCCTCTACGCCGCTGGCAAGTCCCGACCGGAGGCGCACGCAGCGCAGCTAGCCAAGGGCGGGGAGCTCCTCACCTTTGCTTGGCTGCTCATGGCGCACTGGATGGTTGGGGAAGTGGGCCAGAGGATGGAACTTCGTGATGCATTTGGCCTGCCTTCTCAGCTTGACACTAACTTGATGGATTGAACAATCTGCAAGCATACCATTATAACCAATTAGTGTGTGGTGCTTGTATGTATTCTCTGGAATCATCTCTATTATTATTATTATCATGTTTGTTTCTTTGCGAGTGTTCAATGTATTTGACTGTTTTCAAAATCGTATGTGGAATGAATGTGGTGTACTGTTCTAGATATCCTACACATTACTTCTTTCGCAATGTATTTAATAGAGTAAACTTTTAACGTAGCACCTATAAGTTGCGCTGATGTCTCACTTAGCTCCATAAATTTTAAAATTACTTGGTTGGTCCATGCAGAAGTTATTTCCGTTCAAGGGTGGAACTAGAGCAAAAACTACACTGGTTCACCACTCCACGAGCATAAATAAAAAAAGTAAATATATATAATATAATTTCTAATCATCAATAGTTCCCATTAAAACCAATGCAAATATACAATGATAAGAAAATGGAAACAAAATGTAAAAATGCTTACCAAAATGGAGAAACCTACTAAAAATAATAGTGCATGAATGTAGCAAAGAGCAGAAATTAAAAGTGGAATAATTAATCGTGGACAAAAGATGGTGGACATTGGTAAAATTTATCATCTAACTTGAATAGCCTACAAAATTAAGGGAGAAAATTAATCAAAATTATAAGGGATAATAGGTAGAATACATTACCTTTTACACTATTTTTATTCTTTCAGATTTTTAAAGTGATGAAGGTTACTGACTTAGCATCATTCTCCACATGACAAACCCGATTATTACTTTTCTTTTCTTTTTTTGATAACTTTCCATGTCAATATGTCATTATCAGACTACTTGTCATGCATATGAAGATTAATGATTTATTACTATATTTTGATATTCAATACAAAAAACAAGCTATAATTATTGGCAACATATCTAGTGCTAATACTCATTGTGTGCTAACATGCTAACATCCAATCCAAGCCATCAAATCTATAAGAAGCAATTCAGATATGAAGAGGTGGAAGTCCTTTTCCCACTTAAAAAGGTAAGGAAGGTTGTGCGAAAGCATTTAAGTGAGAAATGAGGTAATTAATGTGGTTTTCACCTCTCCATATCTGAACTGTTCCTTATAGATCTGATGGTTTGGATTGGATGTTAGCATGTTAGCACACAATGAGCATTAGCACTAGATATGTTGCCATAATTATTTTATTGGCATTTTTTACTGATTGCACTAATAAAAAATCCATCCCTAACTCAAACAATTTCAGGGGTCATCAACAAAGAAAACAAGAAATCAATAATGTATTGCATGAATCATGAATTTCTGAACTATGGACTAGTTTATGCAAACACGGCCTGTGGAGATTGTTAATAGTACCTTGTATAGGGGCTTATTTGCATTTTTTCCTTTACCTTGTACTATGTATATGAAGACCCGAGCTAGGCGGCTAGAGGGGGGTGAATAGACGCCAATCAATTTTGACGCTTTCATTTCACACATGCCGCCCCTATAAGCATTCCGCAAAAACTGCTTCGTGTCGGTGATCAAACCGCAATGGACAACATGACAACTCTGTGTACCCAAGACTTGTATGGATGATATCCATATGAATATGTGGGGATTTTAGAGCCACAATCCTGGTTGTCAAGTGTCCAAACAAGAGGAATGAATTCAAATCTTGCTTTTGAAAAAAGATCATGACAAAATCTCAAAGCAACTTTTAAAAAGCAGATTCTTTCAGAACATGTCCTGAATGGAGCAGGAGGTTCGTGGATTGAAGGAGCTCTAAAAATCATGAGAATTTTTCTTCCTATGTGTCAACGTGTCATAAAGCACTCCATTAAAAATCTCCTTAAAACGTATTACTGAAAAAAAAAATGAAAATTCAAACAACACAAGTTGCTTTCTGGAAAGCAAAAGCAGATTCTTCAGAGTTTGTTTCTACTTGGAGCAGAGAGATGATGGCTTTCTGTTGCTCCAAAAATTGTGGGAATTTTTCTCCCTATGCAAACATGAGTCATGAAGCACTCCACCAAAAATCATCTCAAGAATCCATCCACAGAAAAATAAAAAATCACACACCACGAGCTGTCAAGAATTTCGAGCAGAAAGTTTGGGGCTCGGTTTTCACATCATAGCTCCCAAATGGAGAAACCAGTGGACTTCAAATTTTTACAACAGATGGGTATATGAGTCATGAATCTTTTCCAACTAGAATCATCCCAAAATGGTTGTTCTATATTTTTGTAAAAATCTATTACTGACTGCTGCGCGGATGAAAGTTTCTGGACAGATTTACAACAAGTCAAGAACTTGATCTCTTGCCTCTCATATTGTTGCAAAGAGTGTGGTAAATCATATTAGCAAACTCAAGGCATCTTAGACCATCAAGAACCAGCAAGAAATCTCCAAGACTCATCTCCAAATAAGAGCTCCAAAAGGGAAAAACAAAAGAAAGCAGAACATGGAGCAAATCAACACAAGATGATCATGAAGATGAGAGATTTCATTGCATAGAAGTTGGGGGATTACAAACCACACTCCATATGGTCACAAGCACTCTAAGTGCCACCCTTACATACCCAACTCACCCTCTCAATTGCTGAAATTTTCAGCTCTAAGGGGATGAGGAGGAGGAGCTCCCCTCCCTCTCTATTTATAGCCCAAGGGTGAGATACCCTAACACCTAGAACCCATCTCCACCCTTCATTTGAGGATGAGTGGTGTACAAGTCACACACACTACAAGTCACATTCCCGAGAGGGAATATTCTCCACATATTCCTCTGGGAAATATCTTTGCAGTTTCCTCGGTCGCCAGCCCACGCCTGGGCCCACCGGTCAGAACCAGCTTCGCCACTAGGTTATCGACGCCACAGCCTCCAGCTGCCTCAGATTCCTTGCCATGGCTAAGCTTCTCGAGTGCACCACCTCATGTGACCACCAAGTCATCGAATCCGTTCTCCTGCACGCCTCCGGACGCACCAGCCTCCAGCTGTCCCGCGAAGCGTCAGCCACGTACCCGCCGATACCTGCATCACTGAGATGAACACACACGAAACCAGCACACCTTACCTCACCTATAAGGTTAGTTCATCACAAAATTTTCAACATCATAATCCCTTCGTGAAATCACAATTAAGACGCCCTAACACACCACGTGTCAGCCTAACAAATTCCCCCGGACCATGTTCGATCAAAACAATCACCTAGCCCAAGCGCCCAAGCTCAGCACAATGTTCCGGTTCCAATTCCACGGTAATTTCCACAAATGCACCAATAAAAATTCTTCAAAACACTTCAAATTTCATCTTGTCACATATATTCATCATCAAACCAGGGTACCCTCCACATGGGTCTCAACACTTCCCCTTGATGAATATATTGACAAACCATCAAAAATATTATGAAGTTTTTTTGATTTGTGGAACAAGGCATGTTGGAAATGCCGAATCACGCTTGGAGCAAAAGATAGGAATACATGTGTTCAAAATCTCCAGGTCGTGAAAGTCAAAGCTTCTTAAGAAATTCTCCTTTCAATCCTCCCCCTTTTGGCAATATAGACATCAAGAAATTTGAGGAACAAGCACAAGGCATGATGCAAACAAAAATGCAAGTCCTAGTGGGTTTTGAAAATTATCCATTTGAACATGAAACACATGGCAAAGATGTTCGAAGCAATGCAATTTCAGTTCGGTGCTCACAAGTTCAGGAGATGCTAGTAAATCGATTTTTCATATTGGAAGATGTGGCTTAGAAAATCACAATCAAATATCACGACATGACAAGGCATAAGATGGCTTCAATAGACCACCACATGCAACCTTTTGAAATCTAAGTAGCTTCAAATCGACAGCTCAACTATCTAGCATTTTAATTTTTTTTGATATTTTCTTTTGATTGAATTTAGACGGGAGAGCCTCTAGCCGAACAAATGACCGACGATGCTCAGCATCACACTGAAGGAATCACACGTCTTGGCTATCCGATTCACTTCCAAGTTCATGCCTCTTGTGTGCAATGGCAAGCCATCTCGTAAAGGATAACCGGCGAAAACTCTCCAAAACTTGAAATTGTGTATTTTTGGTTTTTCAACTTATAGGGGCAAGATTTGGCCAACAAAAAATTTTACTAAGTTGCAAGTATGACTGAAAGAAGACTGCAAACGCCTCATCAAGTAACAATATCCAGAAAGTGAAAATCTCATGCCACATCAAAGTTTTTGGAAAACCAAAAGCAATGTTATTTTTGGACTAGACACCAATTGAACGAGGTAGCACAAACTAAAATGTGAATAGTCTCGACATCTTACAAAGCCTAAATTCAAAAGCATAATATGCAAAGCTCCAAAATCAAAACGAAGACTATATGCTAATGCAAAGTTTTCCGAAAAATCTTGTTTTTGAAAAGAGATCATGATAAAATCCCAAAGCAACTTTCAAAAAGCAGATTCTTTCAGAACTTGTCCTATCATGGAGCAGGAGGTTCGTGGATTTAAGGTGCTCTAAAAATCATGATGTGTCAATGTGTCATGAAGCACTCCACCAAAAATCTCCTTAAAACTTCTTACAGAAAAATATGAAAATTTAAACAACACAAGTTGTTTTCTGGAAAGCAAAAGCAGATTCTTCAGAGTTTGTTTCTACTTGGAGCAGAGAGATGATGGCTTTCTATTGCTCCAAAAATTATGGAAATTTTTCTCCTTATGCAAACATGAGTCGTGAAGCACTCCACCAAAAATCATCTCAATAATCCATCCACAGAAAAATTGAAAAATCAAACATCATGAGCTGTCAAGAACTTCGAGCAGAAAGTTTGGGGCTTAGTTTTCACTTCATAGCTCCCAAATGGAGAAACCAGTGGACTTCAAATTTTTACCACAGATGGGTACATGAATCACGCATCTTTTCCAACTATAATCATCCCAAAATAATTTTTATAGATTTTGCTAAAAATCTATTACTGACTGCTGCGTGGATGAAAGTTTCTGGACAGATTTGCAACAAGTCAAGAACTTAATCTCTTGCCTCTCATATGGTTGCAAAGAGTGTGGTAAATCATATTAGAAACCTCAAGGCATCTTAGACCATCAAGAACCAGCAAGAAATCACCAAGACTCATCTCCAAATAAGAGCTCCAAAAGGGAAAAACAAAAGAACGAAGAACTTGAAGCAAATCAACACAAGATGATCATAAAGATGAGAGATTTCATTGCATAGAAGTTGGGGGATTACAAACCACATTCCATGTGGTCACAAGCACTCTAAGTGCCACCCTCACATAACCGACTCACCCTCTCTATTTCTGAAATTTTCAGCTCTAAGGGGATCAGGAGGAGGAGCTCCCCTCCCTCTCTATTTATAGCCCAAGGGTGAGATGCCCTAACACCTAGAGCCCATCTCCACCCTTCATTTGAGGATGAGTGGTGCACAAGTCACACACATTACAAGACACATTTCTGAGAGGGAATATTCTTCACATGTTCCTCTGGGAAATATTTTCGCAGTTTCCTCGGTCGCCAGCCCACGCCTGGGCCCACTGGTCAGAACCAGCTTCGCCACCAGGTTACCGACGCCACAGCCTCCCGCTGTCTCGGATTCCTTACCATGGCTAAGCTTCTCGAGTGCACCACCTCATGTGACCACCAAGTCATCGAACCCGGTCGCCTGCACGCCTCCGGACGCACCAGCCTCCAGCTGTCCCCGCGAAGCGTCAACCTCGTACCCGCCGATAGCTGCATCATTGAGATGAACACACATGAAACCAACACACCTTACCTCACCTGCAAGGTTAGTTCATCACAGAATTTCCAACATCATAATCCATTCGTGAAATCACAATTAAGAAGCCCTAACACGCCACATGTCAGCCTAACAAATTCCCTTGGACCATGTCCGATCAAAACAATTACCTAGCCCAAGCGCCCAAGCTCAGCACAATGTTCTGGTTCCAATTCCACGGCAATTTCCATAAATGCACCAATAAAAATTCTTCAAAACACTTCAAATTTCATCTTGTCATATATATTCATCATCAAACCAGGGTACCCTCCACATGGGTCTCAACAGTATATTTTGGCCCATTGGCCCATTGGAATAGATGTTGCCCATTTGACATGCTATCAGAGCTAGGCTCCAAACCCTACCCCACCAGCAGCTGCCCATCAACAAAGAAAACAAGAAATCAATAATGTATTGCATGAATCATGAATTTCTGAACTATGGACTAGTTTATGCAAATACGGACTGGGGAGATTGTTAATAGTACCTTGTATAGGGGCTTATTTGCATTTTTGCCTTTATCTTGTACTATGTATATTTTGGCCCATTGGCCCATTGGAATAGATGGTCTCCATTTGACATGGTATCAGAGCTAGGCTCCAAACCCTAGCCCACCAGCAGCTATCGCCGTTGAGTTCCTCACCGGCGGCGCCGCCGCCGGTGACCTCAGTCGGCCGCGCCTCCATCTCTCCTCCTCTTCTTCCAGATCCGCGCCGCCCCGCCTCGGATCTGAGACTCGCTGCGCCGTCCACCTCCAGTTTGCGCGCCGCCGTCTCCTCCTCGGGGCCCCGCAGCTTCGCCCAGCATCGGGCCACGCGGGGCCGCCTCTGCTTCGGGGCCCAACACCTACTACGTCAGCGGCAAGGCTCTCTCCATCCCGGCGTCGTAGATCTCCGCCGCCACCTTCTCCTACTGCCTCGTCGACCATGACTCCCTCTCGGCATCCACACTGCAGTCCGGCGACCCCGCCGCCGACGCCGTCGTAGTCACCACGCCACTCCTCTGTAGCCTGCGCACTGCTTCGGGTGTGTTGTGCCTCCCTAGCTCCGATCGCGGCACCTCTTCAACCTCTGCATCGTCACCAGTTCCGCTTGAGCTACTCCTCATGGCGAACTCAGCAGGCGTCGCTTCCCCAGCTGCTCGTATTCCTGGATTGATGCAGCTCCCACAGGTGCTCTTTGATGGGACGAATTACCGGTCTTGGGCACCCATGCTTCGTGTGTGTCTCGACAGTCAGCGTCTCTGGGTCCATCTCACATGGTCTACTCTGCTCCCTCCTACTCCGACTTCTACAGAGGAGCCTCGGCCTGCTGCAGATGGCACCCCTGTTTCTGCCGCTGCTATGAAGTCCTATGAGAAGGCCGTGGGGCAGTATGTTACAAATGTCGAGGCATTGGAGGTTTGGCAGCGAACAAGGCTCGTGCTGTTGCTATCCTGATAGGCAGCATGAAGGTTGAGCTTGGATTGGAGATTGTCAGCTTGTCGTCCTCACGTGAGATGTGGACATATGTGCAGTCTCTCTACGAGGCAAGCAGTGATGCACTCTACACCCCTTTGCTGAACCTTGCTAGCTCGCTCACTCAGCAGGACAGTACCGCAGATGCCTTCTATCATCAGATTACAGATGTGTGGCGTCAGCTTGACTCACATGATCCAGACTACTGCCGTACCTGTAGCTGTTGTCTTCTACGTCAGGCTGCCGAGCGACGACTTTGCCTGTTTGAGTTCCTCCGTCGCCTGGCCCGAGTTTGAGCAACTTCGTGCTCAGCTCTTGGCTCGGTCGCCGCAGTCTTCCCTGGTCGTGGCTCTCACCCTGGTTTGAGCGGAGGAGACTTGCCTTCGTGGTGGTCTCTCGTCCGCCTCGTCCGTCCTTGCCGCTCCTGCAGCTTAAGCGGTGCTAGTCTCTACTACACCCTTGGCTGGCGCTGCCCATGCTTCCTCGACACCTATAGGAGCCGCTACTGTCGCTGTTCGTTCCCAGCTAGCTGCCTTGTACTGCACCTACTGCAAATGGTCTGGTCACACCATTGAGCGCTGCAGGCAGCGGCCTCAGAACCGCAGGAAGGGCCCAGGTGGAGGCCCTTGGGGGCAAGTATCAGCACTGCCGTTGCTCCTCCGAGTAGTTACATTGGTGGTGCAAACCCTCCACCGCCTGACTATGTCCGTCTGCTTCATGACATCAGTCAGCGCCTGGAGCGTATCGAGTGTCGTGATGCTCGCCCAGTCTCAGCTCCTGACACTGCCAGTCTAGCCACTCAGCCTCCCTCAGGTATACCTCGAGTCCTCGACCCTACATACTCGACTCCGGGGCTTCTTTTCACATGACCTCTAATCCTACCAATCTTGGTCCTTTGAGCTCACCTACTACTCCCGTGTCCATTAAGACAGCTGATGAAACCCGTCTTCCTGTCACTGGTCGGGGCACTCTTCATACATCATCCTTTTATGTTCCTTCTGTTTCACACGTTTCTTCTCTTGATATGCAGCTTATTTCTGCTGGCCTGCTTACTGATCACCGTTGTCGTATTACACCTGATTCTGATCATTGTTCCATTCAGGATCACACCAAGCTCAAGACATCGATCACACACAGAGGCATTAAGAACAGTATCATTGACTGGCTTCAGCTTCCCTCCGCTTCCGCCTCTTCCACCTCCAGCAGCCACTCGTCTACCTCCACTAATGCCACTGCCTTCACCATCTCTGCCTCCATCACTTTTGTTTAGTGGCATCGTCGGTTAGGGCACATGTGTGGGTCCCGTCTGTCGTCTCTAGTTAGTCGTGGTGTTCTTGGGAAGGTCTCTAGTGATACCTCCCTGTTTGGTTGTCTCGGTTGTAAGCTTAGCAAGCAGATACCGCTTCCATATCCTCCCAGTGATTCTGTATGCCGGAGATCATCATCAAGCCAAGCTTCATCAACCGTACCTCCACACCAACGAAACCCGTCCGTGTGGGCAGTCACCTCCTCGTGTGGGGTGCGTGGCGAAACCCTTCTCGCGGGAAGGTCGGTGACGGTTCCTTCTTGCGGGAAGGTCGGTGACCCTTCATCGGTGTCGCGTGAAACTCTTCTTGCAGGAAGGTCGGTGACCCTTCGTCGGTGCCGAGGAGAAATCCGTCTTGCGTGATTAGGAACGAGCGAGTTCCGGCTTCCATTCGTTGGAAGTTTTCCCAACGAGGAGTAGGAGCTTGCTCCGAACCTCGGTAAAAAATCGGTTTGCGCCTCTCTTGCCGACTCTTTACTTCTTGCACTTGATAATGATTGTGTGAACTTGAGCCATCGAGCCAAGTGTAGTCGCTTCCATTGCTTGAAGTTGAGCTTGAACCATTGCCAAGTGTAACCAATTTGCTAATCAATCAAGCAAACCCAAAAGGTGTAAAATTTGAAAAGCAGCCGATTCACACCCCCCTCTTGGCCTGAGATCCCTTCAATCACCATGAAAACCTAACCAAGAAGCAGTAGACGGACGGCGAGGCGGTGGCGTTGCTCCTGGCCGCCGCACCTGAAGAGTGAGGAGGGGCGGCGACGAGCCAGGTCACGAGGAGGAGGAGGTAGGCGACTAGCTCCCGACCGCCTATGCCTAGGAGATGCTGCGGCAGTCGACGCCTAGGAGATGCGGTGGTGGCCGGCGACCTCCCCTCTGAGAGTGTGTGCGCCAGAGAGAGAAGGAAGAGGAGGACGGCATGGCGCGGCGCGGCCGCCACCCAGGGCGGCATGGCATGGCGCGGTGGCGACGACGGCCGGCAGCCGGAGGCAGGGACACCGAGGGCATGGTGCAAGGGCGGCGGCGGCTTCCCTGTGTGAAAGCGAGAGAGATGGAGAGTGGAAAGAGGAGGAGAGATATGATTAGGAATGGGGATTTAGAGTACGTATCCTATGCAAATGCACCTCTGGTGCACCTGTGCAAATGAGGCAACGAGAGACACAGGATGCAGATCCGACGCACCTCCTCCTTCTCCCTGTAAATTTTCATTTTGCCCCACACAGAGGCGCACAGGACTTCCCAAAATCCTCATCTCCCCAAAATCCCTAGCGTGGCGTCGTGGAATCCCCATCCGCCGCCGCAGCCATCGATCCACCACCGTCGTCGACTCCGCCCCGTCGCCGCCGCCATCTCCACCCCATCGACGCCGCCATCTCCACCCCGTCGAGTCCACCCAGTCGACGCCGCCGTCTCCGCCCCGCCGCCATATCCTCCCCGTCAACTCCCAACCGTCGTTGTCCTCACCGCCGCCTGCACCTTTCGCCTCATCATCGCTGCCATCTCCTCCCGTCGACTCTACGCCGTCGCCGCTGCCATCGACTCCATGCTATCGCTGCTGCCATGGGCTAAACTCCGTCGCCGCTGCCATGGGCTAACCCCAGATGGCGCTACATCATGCCCCCTTCTCAGTTCTTCAGTTCTTCAAAGTGTGCAAGGCAATTAATTGTCGTGTAAAAATAGGTTTTTATGGATTAATGGTATCTTAAATAGTTTTATTAATTTGAATTCAATGATTTATTAATTTATAATGACAAATGGTTATTTTTAGCCACATAATATGCTGACTAAACCGTCGTATCATCCAAACCACTATCTTCCATATCACTTTGGACCTAACTTAAATGAAAACGCAACTTCGTGTACCCAAATATCTTGTTTTCAAAGTTTTGGACCTAAGTGAAACTTTGGGACAACTTTATGGACCTGTGGTGCAATTTACTCTTCCGAAAAAACGTTTCCCGCCCTGTGCGCCAGCGGCCGCCCTGTGCCCTGTGCCTGCGGGAATCGAACCTCAGACCGGACGGTCGACTGCGCACTACCTTACTAACCCGACGCTTAGTCGACTGGTGTTTGGCTGCACAAATTGTTTTCCTTAACACTGCAACTCACAGCATGGCGCCAACAACCAACGAAATAATAGGAACGAGCCCCTGGGAATAGATCGGTACCTTGGGAATAGACCGGTAATGAGATTAGGTCAATGGGAAATCAAAGGAAGTGGGGTCTCAACCATCCTTGTAAACACCGTTGGATTAGATTAGATCAACGGTTAAAAACAATTGAGGTGCGTGCTAAAAAACTCCTAGACTTAGACCACTAGTGCTAATAAAACTTGATCAGTCAGCTCGGAGCACAAAAATAATAATAAAATTAAAGTTCAGCTCAGGAATAAAATTTAATTACCGAAAAGTATAACAATATCTATATAATAGTATGTGGATCGAAAAATTGAGCATCTTAATCATTTACTGGAAATGGAATAAATCACATGAGTGTGACCATCGGTTTTCATATTCCTCTTTCTTTTGCGAAAATGAAGACAAGTTTTCCTTTGATCACATGAGTAGCGTAATTTAATTGTACTCCGTATTTTACATTATACGTACTCTAGCGTCTATTGCATTTGCTTGTTTTTCTCAAATAAGTTGCATCATGGATGAATGGAGTAACGGCCCAGTCAAAGGGGCGATCGCGTCGTTTGGAGTATATATATATGGTGGGTGAAGGTGCTCTAGAAAGATGCACGAGGAAAGGTGAGACCCTTCACATGGTAGAATATAAGAACATATACCTATCACTCGGGCATTGAGGCATAATCAAGCATATCAACCTTATTCTCACGATGCGGTGGATACACACTCCACATTGGATAAGTAGATATCTAGGAGGGGTGGGTGAGCGTGCCCAGGGAGATATGCCCAGGCTTCCCCGATCATGAGGCGGCTATATTACCGTAAGATGCTACTCATGTCGATGTGAGTGAGTAGAACGGTTGCGAGGGCAGTGTGTGGGGACGGGGTTGTGAGTAAGGAGCGTCCTCCCAAGAGCACAAACACTTCCCATCAACCGGGTTGGAGATGTAACCTACCGAATAGGATAAACACTCTGAGTTCCGACTTGTCAGGGCGGCTATGGGTAAAGTGGTACAAACCCGTGCAGGGTAAAAATCATGAATTCGTGCCTGTCTCCTTGATTGGAGGCTACGGAGGCTAAGTCCGCCTCATATACGGGTGCTAGTAGATTTTACTAATCTAAAAGAAATCAACCCTTTTAAGAAAATCTGTATTTTGTTTCGTAAAGTAGAATGATTACATGGCATATGCTTACTTTGTATGAGAAGGAGTTTTGTTTTTATTAGTTTTGTTGTTATTATCGCTTGCTGAGTACTTTTGTACTCACTCTTGCTATTTAATCCCTTGATTAGATTGTAATCTGGTGGAAGACTTGGTTGTGGGCTACGACACCGTTGAGGGCGAAGGTCGTTCAGAGTCCAAGGAGATTCCGGCTAGAAATTATACTCGGGAGGGCTGCTTGTAGAAGTCCTTGCACTATAATAGTGGTCACATATGCATAAATAATGTGGCGTCGCAAATGTGGACTTAGTAGTACTTTAATAAGTTGAACTCTATTGTAATATTAAGAATTTCAGCCCTGCGTGACATCATGATGTGATAAAGCATGATATGTCTCTAATTATTGTTCTGTTGTAATACACTGGACGTGGCATATCATTCCGATAGAAACTCGCAACTCGGGCGTATATTGGAATCATATGCCGAGGCCCGTGTGTTTATAATATGGTTAGTGGCATGGCGAAGCCATTAGCATATTATAATCACCCGGGTCGTCTCACCATGGAAAGTGATAATTCTGAAAAGTGGTTTGATGTCATGAAAGAAGTGTTAAAATCAACAGATGACAATAAAGTTTGGGAACTAGTCGAGTTACCTGAAAATGCGAAACAAGTCGGGTGTAAATGGGTCTATAAGACCAAAAGCGACTCCAAAGGCAACATTGAAAGATACAAGGCTAGACTTGTCGCCAAAGGTTATACTAAAAAAAAAGGTATTGACTATAAAGAAACCTTCTCTCCGGTTTTAAAGGACTTTCTAGGAACTATTTTGGCTATGGTGGCTCATTATGATTGGCAGCTTATCTAGATCTAGATGGATGTAAAGGCCGCCTTTTTGAATGGTGATTTGGACGAAGAAGTGTATATGAGCCAACCTGAAGGGTTCATAACTCCAGGAAAAGAAAATTTAGTGTGTAAATTAAAAGAAGTCAATATATGGGTTGAAACAAGCTTCCCGTCAGTGGTATATTAAGTTCAATGATACCATTACGTCATATGGTTTTGTGGAGATTATCGTTGATCGGTGTATCTACATGAAGATCAGTTGGAGTAAGCTCATTATTTTGGTCCTATATGTTGACGATATTCTGCTTGCTACTAATGATAAATCATTGTTGCAAGATGTAAAGAAATTTCTCTTCAATAATTTTGAAATGAAAGATATGGGTGAGGCATCCTATGTGTGCGGCGTAGTAGCAGCACGTTTTCGTCTCTCCTGTCGTGTCGTGTTACTGTACCAAGGGTACTGTACTGCCTACCCCTCGGCCCTCTCCGCCAGTTCAAGGCTTGTATAAAAGGGGTGGAGAGAGAAAAAAGGGAGGGGAGGAGGGTTCGCGTTGTACTAGCGTACGTGCATTCGAAACTCCCTGTAAACACATTCCATTCAACCACAACCAAAGAGCTAAGGCTCAGCAGGAGTAGGACTATTACCCGTGAGGGGGTCCGAACCTGGGTAATTCCGGTGTGTTGCTCCTTGCTGCGTTCAGCGCTCAATCGAATCGAGCTCGGCCGAAAGGCTAGCAAGACAAGAAATCTGACCAGGGGTGTGATCCGCAGTGGTTGAGCGGTGAGCATGCCGTCACTATCAACGAGGCCTCCATCTTCATACACCTCTCCTTCAGGGTACATCTCCTTTTGGTGGCAACCTGCTCGTTGGAATGAGCAGATCCGCATGAAAGACGAGGGTGAGTACGCGAATACTCAACAAGAGAGGCTGATTATATGTAACTAAGGCTCCAAAGGAAAGGTTTGGGGGTCATTTGCATAAAGCCAGTTTTAAAGGATGTTCTCCTGAGTTTTGAAACATGAGGAAAAGCGTTAGTAAAACAAATCTTTTTATAATCATTTTTTCTTTTCTCCGGTGGAGCCGGTATTTCCCAAGTGGCTAAATCATGGCTCCCTATCATGACCCTATACCCTCATCACTCACAGCTCCCCGCTGTGAGGAGAATAAATCAAAACACACAACTGTCATTGTGGTTTTCTTTCAAATGATATTTTGCAAATAAAACAAAACAGTACCAATGAGGTAGCTCCCCGTCATCCGCCCTTGACCATGGGCATGGCTATCATGACAGTTTTACACTCTGCAGAGGTCGCACGCTTTACCTATGAGACAAGATTTCCCGAGCCAAAGGGTCCTCCTGACAAGGCCTTTGGCAGTCTTCCTCCTAATCCGGTAACCCCGTTTCCAACAGCACAGCAGTGGATACCATTGGCCTCAGCTTAGTACGACATTCGACTGGCTGCGGGTTGCACCATTGCCAGGATAGTACAAGCCAAGACCATTGCCCTCAGGACAGTCCCATCGGATGGGCACCGAACTAAGGCCCTGTTTGTTTGAGCTGCAGCTTCTCTAAAAGCTGCTTCTGGGAAAAGTCAAAAAAACTAGCTTCTATGAAAAGCTCAGATCACAGTACAAATTGGGCTTTTGGTGGCTTTTGACTTCTTTGAAGGGGGTTTCAAAAACTGGCTGTTTGTTTGAGCTTCTAGCTTCTGAGGCTAAAAGCTGGCTAGAAACTGAAACAAACAGGGCCTAAGATTCCAAAAGCTACTAAGTCAGGGCCTGCCCACACAGGCACTCGATGGTCGCACTGTAGTACTTAGCTCGTCTCCTCAAGGAATCGGTCCTTAGTGATTGGGGTGGGTCCCACACTTGACCCAAATCTCGTGCAACATTGGCCTCAGCATAATGCACACCACCTTGCATCCGACCACCCTAATCAGATTTTGCAAAATACAATTTTTACCCTGATAGTTCCCCACTATCATCTACACCTATTTAAAAGTGACATACACAGCTGTCTTTTCAAAACACACGTAGTTCATTGGCATGGCAGTTAAACAGGTGCAGATAGGGACATTGCAGTTCTAAGCAAGTATAATGAGAGCAAAACCTAATTTTCAATGGAGGGCTATAATATAAGACTTTATATTAGTCCAATGGCAGCAAGGGATGTTTTAGTATGAACTAAATAAATAATTCGGACTAGCTACTCTAGTCAAATAGCCGATTTTACTTTTAACATACATGCATATTTTAGAAAACATCTAGAAATGCATTATAATACAGTAGGTAGCAATGTTCAGCACTTTCCTTGTTGAGCACAGTAGAAACACTCCCTCGATGCGTCGTCAAAACGATCCTCGTCGATTGATCCTAACGTACGATGTTAACGAAAAGAAATTCAATAATACGAGAACTCAAAAATTAAATGGATGCATGTGCATATGGAAATTTTACAGTAAATACTACTCTATTCAAAGGTAATTTTAAAAATGGTTTTATAATTTTTTCACTATTATTTTAATTACTAAAAATGCTACAATAGTTTTTAAACAATAAATCACATAGAAATTAATATGTGCTGAAACAGTACCAAAATAGGCTGTAAAATACGACACATTTTATGAACATAGGAAAATTGGTTTAATATTTTTTCGAGCTACAACAGATTTTAAATAATTATTTGAAGTTTCAGCTTTTTCTGGAAAATCAAAAAATTCAAAAAACGAGTGGGCCGGCCTATTTCACTACGTCTTCAACCTCTGGCAGACTGGCAGTAGCCAGAGCAGGGGAGGGCGTGTGGGCGGCTCGGGAGGTCAACGACGGTGGCGCTCCGGCGCGAGGCTGCGACGGCGAGCGGCGGGGGAAGGTCGGCGGCGGCGGCGTGGCGACCTCGCCGGTGAAGGCAGCGACCAGGCAGCATGGGGGCTAGGGGAGGAGGGCAGCATAGCTGTGCGCGGGCACAAGGATGCAAGCGGCCGGCGGTGGCTCGGCATGAGGTGGCCCGAGGCGGCTCCGCGACAAGGGGCTGCATGGTGGCCATGGCGGCATGAATGCGAGCTCGCTAGTAGGGAGAATGGAGGGGCCCGGGGTCGGTGACCATCGGGGAGTTGAGAGGGAGCTCGAGGAGGTGGCGGCCAGGTTCGAGATAGCCCGAGGCAGCAAGACGACATGCAACCGGTGATGGGGAGGATTAGAGAGGCAACGACAATGCAATTCCAGCGAGGATCGACACGGTGATTGTGACAGCAAGTCCTATTGCATACCTAAGGATGTTTCGAAATAAGAGGAGAGAGTTTTACGGAAGAAATGAGACGGAACAGTGAAGGAATTGGGAGAAACCCAATTTCTAGATTCCGGCGAACTCTGCGTCCATCTTCGGCGTGCAACGGAAGGAGCTCCGCTTTTCGAATCGAGCGGATCCAAGGCAAAATGGAATCGTTAATTAGAAGTTTCTCTAGAACGTCCTCGGAGGCTTTTGGAACATGAGACTTACACTGGCCGAATCGGAGGAAAACGTCAAACTCCGGCGAACTTCTTCAGCGAACTTCTTCAGCGTTGAATTCCCGAGGCTCCGGATGTCATCTCCTGTGGTTTCAGGGCGAAATGGATTCCTCAAGGGATGCTCACACTGGTCGTGATGGTGGGGAAACCAAAAAGGGGAGGAAGGGAGCTCGGTTGGGGATTTTATAGGAGCTAGGGCTGCATGGCTGCGGTTAGTGGGAAATTAGGGAGTCACTAGTGACCCACTAGCAGTAGAAACTGCAGGCACTAAGGCTATGGCCAATAAATGGATTTTGGGTGCTCTTTCATGGCCATTTAGGCACTAATTGGGGAAATTGGTAGGGCTATGGCCTATGGGTAATGGCTGCACAAGGGATGGTGGGAGGAGAGAGAAAGGGGTGATAGAGTGTATGACAAGTGGGTCCCACTTAGATTTGAGGAGTTTTACTATTTATTCCCTTAAGAAAAGGGCCAAAAAGGACTTAAAATATTATTTAAAAATACTTTTATAATTTCCCTTTACTCAAAACTATTAAACAAATATTTATATATCATAAGAAATATAACTTTCATTTTTTACCAAATTTCCCAATCAAAGGATAATTTTTATCAAAGTACCGGTCATTTTCTAGTTGACTAGAAATAATAATTCTGATTTTTAAAGTAACATACTCAATTTTTAAATAAAAGGGATTTTTAATTTCATAAAATAATTTAGATGCTATGCACAATGATTTTGATTTTTAAAAATGAGGATGTTACAAGTCTTCTTCTCTAAAAATGATAGGTACTTGAAGGGAGCAAAACATATAAATTCAAAGTACCTTGCAATGAAAGGGGAAGTTCAAAAGAAAAGTGTATCAATTGAGCACATTGGTATAGAATTGATGATAGCAGATCCGCTAACTAAGAGGTTGCCTCCCATAACTTTCATTGGCCATGTAGAAAGGATGGGAATTGTTGATAAAACCTTGTTAGCATAATAAATATATGTTATATTCTCGTATTGTTTAAAATCATAAATTCAATAAAAGTGTTGTTTTGCATGTTATCCACATTATGGCATATATGATTATAGTTGTGGTGAGATAACATTATTGTTTTTCCATTACAGTTTATTTGAGTTTAGTCGATTGTGATGCATGGAAGGAATCTAGTCGTAAAATGACTTGTGATTGTCATGATCCTATTATCTCAATTTCAACTTAAGGTTGACCAGTTAAATTCAATGTATGGAGTATACCTAAAAGTTTATTGAATTTCCGAGTTATTACAAGGGGCAAGTAGGAGAATGTAAGAATATATGTGGCCCATGTAAATTATAGAGTGGTTCTTATATTGATAGGTCTAAGTATGATGATGGCTAGACTAAAAGAATAAGAACTATGTCTCTCGCCTCTCCCTTCAATTTATAATGTGTTATAGCAATGGTAATAGCTAGAACACGAAGACAATAATCTAAAACAAGTGAAGCTGATGAAGTTTGTGAATGCTCGTGCATGCAATGCTAATGCCTTTAACTCTTCATGGATGAATAAAAGTTTAGTGCATACATTAACTATGTAACTCTTTATTGATGAGAGGAGAGTTATGGAGAGCATATAACACTTTCTTCATGAAGAAGAGTGTGCGTTCTTGCATTTCATTCATGGCATCAATGTTCAAGAATTCACATGCATGAAAAAAAAAGCCTATATATAATAATGGGGCTAACTCAAGAAAAGACACAAGAAAAGAAAGGAATAGTGCAGACATAAAGTCTTGTTCTTTGATCATTAAAAGAACTAGAAAAGATAGAAGGAAGAGAGGTGAGAAAGTAATCTACATGCAAGGTGGTAACATGTCTCAATGTGGGTTTGTGCTCATGCACATATGAATGTAGCAATTTGGTTGAATCAAATTGTGTTAAAAGATCCTAAAAATTTCTACGTTAAATTAAGTTTTGCCTACATAGAAAGCATGTTTCTGGCGCCCTTCTGATTTAACACAGTACTTAGGCTATACTATCACTCCGTGAAAGTTACTGTTATCATATTCTGAGTTATTTATTAATTAGGTAGTCCCGCTGTCAGTTGCTTTAAAAATATTCCTTTGATTGGTAGAATACATGAGCAGTCTACAAGTATTAAAAAAAATGATTTGATCATACAGTCACGAGGGAAAGTAATCAATGAAAAAAGGCAGCAACTTTGGTGCAAACAACAGATCGATGTACTCGTGCAATCGGCCGCTCCTGGCCAAAGATCATGCATCCAACGCAGGCTGCCTCTTTTGCAAAGAAACGCCCGCTCGATGGCTGGTTTTTGCAAAAGGGTACTACTCGATGGCCGTGCCCGCCTCGTTCTCACTCATGGCCCGCCTCCCACCGCCCCTCTTCCCCCGCCGCCTCCTTCCTCCGTCCCGAACGATGGCGTAGCCGCTGCCGTCCGCTCCACCGCCCCCTCGTCCACCCTAAATGAGTTGGCGAGGCGCGGTGCCCCCTGTATCACCGGCCGACCCCCATCTTTCCCCTCCCCCGGCTACAGCGGCATCGCCACCCCGATGAACCCAACCCACCTCCGTGCTGCCGCCTCCCCAACCTCCCTCTAAACCTCGGGGACACAAAAATCCCCGAACTGCCGGCAGCGAGGTAGGCTCTCTCCTCCCTCCCCCCGTCGTGTAGAATTTCCTTTTGCAAAATCGCCCTCCCACCACAACCCAATTTTCCTCCTGGCTCCTGTTCGCTCACTTCTGCCATTCCCCTTCCTCTCTCTCTATCTCTCTCTCTCTATGAGCTCACCAGTGTGACGCCGTCGGAGCTCGCAGTCGACATCCTTCTCAATCAGGTTCTCGGCGCACCACCTCGCCACTAAGCTCCCAGGTTCCACTTGTTCAGGAGAAAATTGATCATTTGCCCTGAAGTTGGCATGCCTTGGATTTTTTGCCCAAGTTAGCATGCCTTGGATTATTTGCCCTGTTGGGGCAAACTTGGGATAGTTTTGCCTCCGGGAGGTCTTTTGCAAAATTTCGACCTCACAGAGCTCCACACAGTCCAGTCCCCTCTCTCTTCTCTAGCGAATGAAGCAAGCCGCTGCCCTCCCCGCCGCCGGCGCTGGCGCCATGGCCGGCTCCTCCGCATTGGGGAAGAGGGACGTTGGGTGGCTCCCTCCACGGAGATGGCGGCGAAGGTGGAGACGAGGTGGCGGTTCCCCGGTCTAGTGGAGATGAGGCGGCGCCACCGGCAGCGGCGCTCGTGGCAGAGGCAGCGGCAGCGCGCTCCGCCCGCGTCTGAGGCTTGGAGAAGGTGGCGCGGCGGTGCACCAACCGCGCCCGTCACGAGTTGGTGAAGAGGCGACGCGAGGAGAGGACGGCGGCACGCCACGGCTTTGGAGACAGGTGGCGGCGTCAACCAGTGGCGGCGCGGCGGACGGAGACCACGGCCCGGCAGTGCGAGCGGTGGCGCGAGATCAGCGGCGTGGCCTTCTCGAAGCAGGCGGGGGTGAGGTCCGCACGGCCGAGGTCAAGCCAGGCCAGGCCGGAGCGATGTATGTGTGTAACAAGGCGACGACCTTCACGGCCGCGGAAGGGGCGTCGTGGGGGGCACCGGCAAGGAGGAGGATCTTTGGCGCCGCCTGCCTGATCTCTGCCTCTAGCGGAGAGGGGCCGGCCATGGCGCCGATGCCGGCGGCGGAAGGGCGGCGGTTCGCTTCATTCGCCAGAGAAGGGAGGATATAATTGATCATTTGCCCTTTAAGTTTAAGTGCCTTTGATTATTTATCCTGCTATTTGATCATTTATCCTACTGGCCATATGTCATAGATACACATAAGGGTAAATAATCAAGTGCATATCAACTTTGGACAAATGATAAGGGCAAATCAACTTCAGGGCAAATAATCAATTATCAGGGGCACGGCGGGGCGGTGGTAGGTGGGAGGGAGGAGGGCGCTGGACAAAGAGAAAATTGATCATTTGTCCTAAGTTGGCATGTCTTGAATTTTTTATTCAAAGTTGACATGCCTTGGATTATTTGTCCTATTGAGACTAACTTGGGATAGTTTTACCTTTAGGGGATCTTTTACAAAATTTCCATCCCACCTACCACCACCCCGCCATACCCTAATTGGTTGCTATATGTTTACATGCTGCCATATTTACATGATTGGTACAATATATAGCATGCAGTATTCACCCTGGTCCTCTATCACCAAATTGCCGACGTTCTTTCTACTTGGATATGACCAAATTAACAAGGGTGTGTGCAGCTTTTGTGTGCAGAAATTTCGAACTCAGGGATATGATGACCAAATTAACAAGGGTTGTGTGCAGCTTTGTGTGCAGAAATTTCCCAAGGAGCTCAAGGGAATGCAATGCTCAGGACATGTTCTCTAGTGAGACAACTCCAGGACTGAAATTCCTCCAGCTCCAGTGAAGCCTCCGGTAGAACTTAAAGTACATGTAATTGAGAAGAAATTTTTGAATATATTCAATTTTTTTGTGCAATTGTCAGCTACAACCTGATACTATTGAAATTGTCATATGCCTTTACTAGCTTAAATTCTGAGAACATATTGTACAGTGGTTTGTCTATTAGGCTGTCTGTGTACTATTTAATTCATGCAAGGCTTTTATTGCTCCATATTGATCAAGCATACATTTGATCTTTTGTAGCTATTTTGTTGCATGTTTAAGAATACATGGTGGATACTCAAATAAGGCACATGAATTTTATATAGAAGCATTAAAATTGGTTTGGATTGAACCGGACCTTTGGTTTAGGAGATAGCAATTGGAGAAATGGCACTGTTTAACTGTTCATGAACAGTATTGATTTGGGATTTTTCCCAACCGTAGGATCAAAAAGGGCATAATCCCCTTATCTCTTCCCCGTAGCCCATCTGAGGGAGAGAGAGAAAGACATTGGGGAAGGGGGAATGGGCCACGGCAGAGAGAGATGGAGGGGCTCGGCTTGGCTCCGGTGAGGCGGCGGCGCGGTTCACCGGCGACGGCGACAAGACAGGGCGGCGTTGGGCGGCTGCGGCGGCGCGGCTGCATCGGCGAGGATGGCGCGGGGACAGGGCGGCAGCTCGGTCTGGGCTCTCCAGGGATGGGAGCGGCGGCGGCTCGGTCTGGGGCCGGCACGACTGCACCCGAGGCGGCATCCCAGGCAGCGGCGGCTCCGGCGACGGCTCGGCCTCTATCTGGGGGCTGCACGGCTACAACGCCGGCGGCAGCGTGCTCCCGGGGAGGCGATTGGGGTGGTTTCGCGATGGGGTGGTTCCCGCGCCGCAGCAAATCGCAAGGTCCTCGTACAGCGGTGGTTTCGCCGTCGCCTGGTTCTGGGAGCACGAGCCGGAGCCGACGCCTCGCGAGACGACGGCCTCATCCTCTCTCTTCACTAATTGCTATCCACGTAGGATTTTTCTTATTAATCACAGCTGATGTGGCATGATACAGACGGCAAAATAAATGCGGCTGTACATGCCCTCAACTTTAAGCAAATGATCAAGGACACATTAACTTCAGGGCAAATAATCAATTATCCCGGAAGAGAGAGGGTGAGATGGAAATTTTGCAAAAGATCACCTGGAGGCAAAACTATCCTAAGTTAGTCTCAATAGGACAAATAATCCATGGCATGTTAACTTTGAATAAAAAATTCAAGACATGCCAACTTCAAGACAAATGATCAATTCTCTTTGTCCACCGCCCTCCTCCCTCCCACCTACCACCACCCCGCCATGCCCTAATTGGTTGCTATATGTTTACATGGTTGGTACAATATATAGCATGCAGTATTAACGTTGGTCCTTTATCACCAAATTGCCGACGTACGTTCTACTTGGATATGACCAAATTAACAAGGGTGTGTGCAGCTTTTGTGTGCAGAAATTTCGAACTCAGGGATATGATGACCAAATTAACAAGGGTTGTGTGCAGCTTTGTGTGCAGAAATTTCCCAAGGAGCTCAAGGGAATGCAATGCTCAGGACATGTTCTGTAACTTGTAGTTGTTGATCTCTAGTGAGACAACTCCCAGGACTGAAATTCCTCCAAGAGCTCCAGTGAAGCCAGCTTTCTTCTCATCTTCTAGTCTAGTTGTTGAGCTCCAGTGAAACAACTAGTAGGACTGAAATTCCTCCAGCTCCAGTGAAGCCTTCGGTAGAACTTAAAAATACATGTAATTGAGAAGAAATTGTTGAATATATTCAATTTTTTTGTGCAATTGTCAGCTACAACCTGATACTATTGAAATTGTCATATGCCTTTACTAGCTTAAATTCTGAGAACATATTGTAAAAAAGTGCTAAAACCTGGCACTACATATATTGAGACCATGTTGAATACATGATGGTTGGCAGTTGAAAATTTTCTGTGAAGAAGATATTTTGAGACCTGATACTATAGAATGTGAACATGCTGGAAATTCTAATAGCCAAGCATTGACACTGCTAGGTGATGAAAAGATGCCCAACATTCCATTTCTCATAATCAACCAGAAAAGTAAAAACTTAAAATATCATAGCGATGTCTCAAATTTCAATACAAAATTCAAGAAGCTGCATATAGCATAAAAGTATATGAAGAACTTCGATATAAATTCAGCAAATTGCAGATAACATCAGGAAGCTGGCCGTTCTTTCTTTGGACAATTGCCGCTGGTCGGGCGCTGGCCGTAGGGGAGGTTTTGCTTGCAGCCGGGGAGGTCACAGATCGCAAAGGGACGATCGCCAGGGTGATCCATCATCTGCTTCAACGCTCGCAGGAGAGGAAGACGAAGATGAAACGCCCCTCGTGCGGGCCTGGAGGAGAACGAAGATGAATCGATCGGATCCTCCTGTTTGCACACGTGAATTGGGTTGAGGTGGGAGGGCGATTTTGCAAAAGAGGCAGCCTGCGTTGGACGCATGATATCCAGCCAGGAGCGGCTGAATGCACCAAAGTTGCTGCCATGAAAACACACGTAGGTACGACAACAATATATAAGGTAATAGCTTAATCAAGGCATAATCGGAGGTAGCTGAATCCATCATGTTTAGTCAGAGTCAAACTGTAACTAGGAATTGGGGTGTTAGTTGTTTCCAAATTATCGGACACTAAAATCTGGCTGGTAACAGATGCAGTAAGCTAAAATGCGAAATACTATACATATTGGCCATCCGAAATACTATTTTATGACCACTCTATATGTATTTCTATTCAAAATCTATTAAACCATTTGTATATTTTATTTTCGCACGGACAATTAGTTGAGAACTATTTATAGTTTATACTGTGACCTCATGTTTTCGTTTCTTTAGGTGAAATGTCTTATTGCAGTGATAAAACCATGCATATGCACAAGTAAAATGTAGTAAATCATAAATGTATTCGTCTTCGAAAATATCAAACTCCAGTTCAACAATATCTAGAATCCACATCAGTATCGTAGATTATCCAAATCCGATTCATATCAATTTCATAGATACGGAATTACGAGATCCGCCGTATCTGATCCAGTGACATCCCTACTGGGAATAGATCCCTAATTTCTATCGTCTCACCTGCAGCCTCGGCTGTCTTGTGTGCCATGAACAGCCAAGCCAAGGTAAGGAGCTCCCCGCCTCTGGCCAGCTGTGCTGCGTGCGCCTCAGGCCGAGACTTGCCGGCGGTGTAAAGGAGTAACCGAACCCACATTTCTTTGATCTCCTCCAAGGTTTCCTTGCACACCGGCGGGTTATGGAATATCTCATATTGGCCGTGCCTACCCTGTGCGATGTCCTTGAGGTCGTTCTCCGTGAGGAACCCCTGACCGATGAATGACTGCAGGGTGTCCGGAAGGCTGCTAGATGTGACCAGCAACATGGAAGATTGGGAGGCAACAAGGTAGAGCATGTAGCTGGAGAGTTTCCGGCACTCCTCTACCAGAACATGAGCACTAGCAGCATTCGTCTCGGTATCCGAAGGTGGATGGGGTGGGGGCTCCTCAACCAAAACATTGACATTAGCAGCACTCGTCTCCATATCCATAGGAGGATGAGGTGGAGGCTCCTCCTCCAGATCATCAACACTAGCAGCATTCATGTCCATTTCTGAAGCTCCGTGAGGTGAATTCGAATGAGGTGGAGGCACCTCCTCTGGAGCATTAACAACATTGGCCTCCATGTCTGAAGGTGGATGAGGTGGAGGGTATTTACATAGATGTGCCTCTGTGAATATGTGCAAGGCGACAATCTGGTGACCAAGAGGAAGCATTGGTTCTACTAATTCTTTGAGGACTGCGCGCAGATTTGGCCAGTCTTGTGTTTTGAAGGGTAAGCTGTGTAAAAGTCCCTTGATGATCTTGTCATCCATGGGGACATATTCTGCATCTAAAAGCTTGCTCAGCCAAAAAAACTTCTCCCTTCTTATACCAACCATGCTCCCCATCTTCCTAAGTATGATCATCAGTCGTTGGGACAACCTTGACTGACCGCTGTAATAGCCTAGATAGCCACTTAAATTGTACTGCCCCATGGAATTTGACCACAAGGGCCTTTTTTCTGACCAACCAATACCACTTGAGAGAACAGACCAAAATATTCCAGCAAGCCTGTAGTACTCTCTGACCTCCAACCATGCCCAATTCCAAGGTGACAACATGATCATCACAAACATTCCACAACTGTCCAAAAGGATGCCTCCAATAAATAGTGAATAGGTTATTGCAACATCAACCCTGTTATATCTTTGTAAACTGCTTCCATGGAATAGCACGAGTGCAACCACCATAGACACCTGAGAGATGCATCGAAGTATAATGCATAGCTTTGTTTGAAGAACTTTAGCCTTGGTATACAGATCATCATAAACCATGGCAAGCTCAACCTCCAAAAGCTTCGGAAGCTGACCTTCGTTTAGTTTGTCTTCAACAATAAGGCTATGCCGTTCCTCGTCTGACATAATAAGGATGGATCGTCCAGCAAGGATATCTCGGATGGCTCGTGCAGAATTCAAAGTAAAGCAAATAATACTAGAATAGTCGGTTCGCCTATTTGTCTGTGGAAGCTTTTCCTCCTTTTCTATATTAATAGAGCTCCCAATGTTTTTTAGGTCCCCATACATGAGAGCCAATGTCCTCTCTCCGTACTTGATGATTCCAGCAATAAACACAAAGATGCCAGGTAATAGAATCTTTATATTTTGCAAACCTGTCGACTTCCAAAAGACATATAAGGCTAGGCCAACTTGGACCACTAGATTCAACAAATGCCTCAACCACAAGTTGTTGTCTTCAATAGCAAAAGCAGTAACGGTGTCTTGGCCACCAAGATGAATGAGGAGAAAAGGTGCCCACAAGAATACCAGTTTGTGAGTCCCTCCTAATGTGTACTTTCCAGTGGTTGCATCATTGTGCCTTGAGAGATAGCCTAAGGCGTAAACTGCTACAAAATCTGCTCCCAAATATGCTAGCCACATCGTAAACCTGAGCAGCATGTTTCCAGTATGTCGTCGCAGGCCACCAGCGAAAAAGAGGAACATCTGTAGCACGAAGCTCAGGACAACTAGCAGTTGGATTTCCCATTCATTAAGTAGTTCAACCAAGCTTGCCATAGGTGGTAGATATATTTCCTGTCTTGACAATGTGTGCACTTCAGTGACTTTAGCAAATAAAAGATTTTCTTACGTGATGCCTGATTAATAGGTAGAATGGAGATGCAACCAATGTTGACAAAAAAATAGTGAATACCACTAGCAGTCCAGGCAGTATGAGCAACAATAGAAGTAGGGAGAGCCAGAGCAGTGGCAGTAACAGTAGAAGTAGTTGATAGTTATCTCATATGAAACTACCTCAACATTACTCCAATCTAGTAGCCATGAACAGTCACGATGAAACAAAATATCATATTGCTAACATACAAATTCAAAGACTCCTCAAAGGACACCAATATTATTGACATGACATAGCTTTAGATAATTATTCTAGCATCCTAAGGCGTAATAAACAATTAAATATAATATCCTCAATGACAAATGTATTTCCAGGATGTACATTCATAATGAATTTTACACAATAATAGTAGTTATTCAAACTATTACTTTGATTTGATTGATCCATCAACATTAGATCCTTCTTAGTGAATCAATGCTTTAATTGCGTCAAATGAATGTGATCTCTAGAGTCCAGACCAATACTAAGTTACTAACCTCTCTATGCACCACTACAGGTGACTTGACCTCCAACATTCCGATTCACCTCCTGACCTCCTCTCCATACCTCTTCAATAATCAGGCCTAACCATCGCATACTGATCAATAGCTAGATGACAGAAACCCTGTCCACGACCTGCATATAAAAATAATGGTAAAAAATATATATCTGGCCAGTATTTTCATGGTCAAAATTGTCTCCATTCTTTTCGATTTATTGTCTTATGCTTCTCTACTTATCTTTGGTTTTGCCAATGCAAATGCTTTGGTTTTTTTTGGTCCATTCTTTTTATTTGTCTCCATGATGCACACAAAGCTCTAAAAAGCAAGTCAAACAAGGTGTGATAAACTCTCGAAGTCACTTTAGGAAACTCTCGAAGTCCACCTAATCGTCAAATAAGCAGATCAACAAATCAGAAAAGTTGAAAAGAAGAGTGACAATGAAGAAATATCCCTAATCTAGCTCAATGAAGAAATATCAATCTAAGAAATAAAAATGGTTTTAATCTAGTTAAACATTGGAAAATCTTTCTAAATGTAAACCATCAAATTGATGTAGTGAAACCTTAAAACAAAAAATAGATAAACCAAAAACTAGTTCATGTATATTACTGCAGTATTTCAATGCTGCTGCATATCTGCAAGTTTATCATTTCTATTGCATATCTATTTTTTTAAAAAAAAAATCTAGTTCACGTTCAAATACTATTGCACATACAGAAAAATGTTCAGTATTAGTGTTCATAATTTGCACAATATAGCAAGCTGTAAAAACATACGTAACTGCAGAAGTGAAATGTGAAATTTGTTATTCTTTAGGTTTTTTGGTACTACTAGAAAGACACATTAGTGCAAATTAACACTATCGACCCGAAAATGCTCTTTCTAGTGTTTGTGCTGATTAAAACTGGAAACAAGAGATGCCTTGTCCAAACATCCATGAACCTCAAGCACATGCAATGCCTTGTCCCAACAATGTATGAAGCAACGGAGGTAATCAAAGATTGGTATACTTCCAAGTGTATGTAACGCCTTCAGAGGTGGAAAGGAGCCTGCAATGGAGCATCTCAAAATAAAATCTGATCCAACAAATTTGTTTTCATTATGCACCAAGAAATGTACCTGATGATATCTTAATTAGGGCAAGGCATTTTAATGTAACTCCAGCATTAGACCAGAACTAGACGTTTGCAGTGCACACCATTGACAAATGACAATGCATATGGAGTCGCAGACATATCTCATTTGTATCCTTAATTTTGCACAAATATACAACATGTAAGACAAAAAATAGAAGCACATTGGAGAAAAAATATGATCAATTACCACGAAATAGGCTTTGTCAGCCTAAGATTTCAATTGCTCACTTGCTGGAACTAAGCTGCTTCACGTGCCTTCATGTACAGAGTCCAGAGCAACACTACTCAAAATAAGAAAAGAACTTCTCCAATATTACAGCCTTCTTGGGTTGTTGAACTCTCATCTCCTAGTTCACCTAGGATAAAATTCAATTGGATTCGATCAGTATTTGAATATAGTGTGGTCCATCCGTTTATGGAGAGGACCTTCTCGCATGACAAAAGTGGAAATTGATGATGAACTCCCAAATGAATGAATTCCAAACAAAGACGTACTTCCTGAGGTCCCTAAACCCATAAAATGCAATTGATCCCACCGAAAATCCCTCAAAATTAGTCAGATCTGACGCATTTCATACCATACGTAGTTGGTTTCCTCCCTCCCTCCCCCCTGAGCTTCCCTCCTGCAGGCTGCAGTCCTGCTCTTCCTGCTCGTGCTTTCCCTCCTTGACAGATCTCTCTCTCTCTCTTTCTCTCTCTCGGTGTCGAGCGTTGTGGCGTCCATCCGGCCACCCCTGAGGCCCTGACCCCCCTCTGCTGCTCCTCTCTCTCCCCATTTGTGTGTACTCCGCAGTGGAAACTGGAAAGTGCTATGTAATATAACTCCGTTAACACACAGGTGTGCAGAAAAGAAAGGGCGCATGTTAAGGCCCTGTTTGTTTGAGCCTGTTTGAGTTGCAGCTTCTCTAAAAGCTGCTTCTGGGAAAAGCCACAAAAAACTAGCTTCTGGAAAAAGCTTATATCACAGTACAAATTGGGCTTTTGGTGGCTTTTGGCTTCTTTGAAGAGGGTTCCAAAAGCTGGCTGTTTGTTTGAGCTTCTGGCTTTTGAGGCTAAAAGCTGGCCAGAAGCTGAAACAAACAGGGCCTAAGACAAGAAGTACTCCCTCCGTTTTAAATTATAGTTTACCGTTGATTTTTTAACACGGCTTTTGACCATTTATCTTATTCAAACATTTAGTGCAAACATGCAAAAATATAAGTCTTGCTTAAAGTATGTTTAATGATAAAACAAATCCAAAACAAATAATTTTTACATATATTTTTTGAATAAGACGAATGGTCAAATAAAATATTCAAAAGTCAACGGTGAACTACAATTCAGAACGGAGGGAGTATAAAGCATTTCGATAATACACTAGCGCAGAGTTACCGAAAATGGGAGTATCTCCGATGATCAGCGTCCTGTAAGATGCCAACTCACTATTTTACTTATATCAAAGAGAGGAAAAAGATAAAAACACGACATTAATTTATAGTTAATCTAAAACAGATTCCAAGATGTTTGTTCAGTGTTACATATGAACCCGTATTTAATTTTGTAGATTATGTTATAAGCCTTTAAATAGTCTGTTGAAAATATTTTCTATTTGCTATATAGATGGCATGAGATTTAGTTTGTTTTGTGTTTGTATTTTACAAATGTGTTGACCGGTGCACACAATCTCTAACCATCATGTGGAAGAAGCCAAACAGGTGCGCACAAGCCCTATATTCCATCTGTTCCTGGCAGCGGCTCGCTGGCTGCTGAGGCCGCCTAAGATTTCTAAGTTCCAGTCTAAAATCCAAAATATCCCAAGAACACCTAAAAACCTAGGTGAGACGTCGAGAGGGGTAGAAGGGTGTTAGAATCCTTGGGCTGAATTTTTCCAAGGCCATCGGACACCATCCAATCAGCATCGGACGTCGTCCGATAAGTCATTCCCAGAAAACACCCTTTGTTGAACGTCGCCCGATGAGCGTGCAAAACCCTAGGCCGAGCCGTCCGATAAGCCATTCCCAGAAAACACCCTCTCTGTCGGACGTTGTTCGATCAGGTTCGGATGCCTTTCGATGAGTGTGCAAAACCCTAGGCTGTCCGTTTGCTTTGTGACGCTTAAGTGTCCATCGGACGTCATCCGAGGGGTCGAACGTCGTCCTGTGAGTATTGAAAACCCTAGTGTGATGTTGTCCGGCTGGGCTCGGGTATGCCCATCGGACGCCGTCCGATGAGTGTGTAAAAACAGATCTAGAAATTCCAGCATGGCATCCGAGAGAGGGACTTCGAGTAGGCCTATATAAACACCCTATCTGCTCGAGGGAAAGGTTTGAGAGCCTCATTGACAGCCACCCAAGTTCATCCCCTTCCTCGAGAGAGCTCTCCCATGGTGGTTTCCTTTTGGGGCCTTCATATGGATGTGAGGGAGGGTTTGTGAGAGGGAGAAGAAGAAGAAGAAGAAGAAGAAGAGAGAGAGAGAGAGAGAGAGAGAGAGAGAGAGAGGGAGAAGAAGAGGAAGTAGCCCCTACCATCTTCTCCATCCGTCCCCAAGGTGTGTACCTCTCCCATGGAGTCTTTGGCCTAGGGTCTCCATGTGTGCGAGGGATGTGGTGAGGTGAGTGGTCTCCGGTCTTGTACTCTTGGGACCCTACCGCCGAAAGGGAGATCGTCACCAAGCCGTCTTCATCAAGCCTCCGTTGAGTTCTTGAGCCTCTGTGTGTCGGATCTGACTCCGTGTGTCGGAGTGAAGTATACCGTGTGTCGGTGGTCACCACCGTGTGCCGGTGGTGGTGGTGTCTCCGTGTGTCGGAGGCGACTCCGTGTGTCGGGGTGAAATCCACCGTGTGCCGGTGGTCGCTATCGTGTGTCAGTGGTGAAGGGTGTGAGGAGCTCACTACGTGTGTTAGCGCTCATGACCGTGTGAGAGGTTTGGAGCTCACCTCGCCGTGTGTCGGTGCAAGGGCTACCACAAGTGGATCGAGGCATAGGGTCAAGAGGGACCCGGTTCTCATGTGTCGGGAACTAGCCTCAACGGGGAGTAGGAGTTCGTCTCCGAACCTTGGAAAAAACTCGGTTGTCTCCCTTTACCTTCTCACACTTATTTTCCCGTAAAGCTTACTCTTTTAGTGTGATTGTGCTTGCCCTTGTGATTGTGTGTGGTCTTGTGCTTGCCGTAGTCTTCGGTAGTTGTAGGATTGGCTAGTTAATTGGGTAATTTAAATTTGGCTAATCATCCAAGAAAAATCCAAAAAGAATTAATTTTAGTCCAATTCACCCCCCCTTTGGCCTTAGATCCCTTCACATGGTATCAGAGCACAAGGATCTCCTGTTGTGCTTAACCGCTTGGAGATGGCTTCAGACGGGGGTAGTGTGGCTTCCAATAGGATTCCTCTGTTTAATGGCACCAACTTTTCTTACTGGAAAATCCGTATGAGATGTTATCTTTAGTCGCTAGGCTATGAGGTGTGGAAGGTTGCTGAATTCCCTCTAGGTTTAGAAATAGATGACAAGGTTGGTTGCCATATTCTCTGGTTTGAGTATGGAGGTCTTTGATCGCGTTAGCAATCTCACTTCCGCAAACTCTATATGGAAAACACTAGTTAAAATTCATGAAGGTACCTCTGATGTGAAAGAAGAAAAATTGGTAGTAGTAAAAGAAAATTTTGACCAATTCAAGATGCTTCCCAATGAGACTGCAAAAGACATGTTTACTCGCCTCAACCCCATTGTCAACGAGCTTAAAGGGCTCGGATCTCCTATATCAAATGTTGATGCGTGCAATAAGATGATTTGGGTACTACCAGGAAGGACTACAAGAATATTGTCACTTAACTCTCAAACAGTGACGATTTGAAGACCCTGACTCCCACTACTCTCTTGGGGAGGCTATCAGCTCATGAAACGCTCATCAATGAGCTTGAAGATTCTATTGATCCAAAGAAGGACAAGGGGATTGCTCTAAAGGCAAGAGGCTCAAGAGCTAGCTCTGCTGATGGTCAAGATGGCTCATGTTACTGTGACATTGGAGAAGTTGAGGAATTGGCTTTACTCATGAAGAAGGACGACAAGCTCATGGGAAGGTACAACTATGGGGACAAGAAGAAGTGGAACTTAAGAGACTTCCAGGTAAGCAAGAATGCCTTTTCCTCAATCAGATGCTATGAGTGCAATGAAAGAGGTCACATTGCCTTTGTGTGTCCCAACAAGAAAGACAAAGGAAAGGCCAAGGAGAAGGGAAAGGAGGATGGTGATGAGGAGAAGCCGAAACATAAGGACAAGGAAAAGAAGAGGATCATCAACAAGTCTGGATTCAAGAGCTACACCATGAAAAGAAAAGGGCAAGCCTTTGTTGGTCAGTGGGTGACTGATGACAGCTCAAGTGAATTTGTTGCTTCAACTGATGAAGAGGAGAAATCAAGAAACAAGGGTCTTGCTGGGCTTGCCATTGCCGAGTCCATGCGACCTCCTCTAGCTTTTCCGCCAAGGTGTTTCATGGCTGTCTTTGAAGATCAAGAATGGTATTCTGATAATGAGTCCACTCCATCAACTCTTGCTTGCCCTCCAAGGTGCTTGATGGCTCTACCTGATGATGAGGTATTTGATTCTAAGCCTTCTCGTGAAGAGTATGTTGAATTGATCAATGATATATCTCTTCACTTGTAGAAAGAAAATCTGAGATTCAGTACTTTGAAAAGATCTCTAGATGCTATGACTGCTAAATTTAATTCTCTTGATTCTAGGTTTGATAACTTAAAGAACGATCATGACATCTTGCTAGGTTCATATCATGATATAGCTGAAAGATACAAATTGCTTGAAACTGAACGTGATGCCTTGCAAGAGTCAGTAGATGATATTATCTCTGTGCACAATAGTCTTAAGCATGATCATGAGATACTTCTTGCTAATAATATTGCTTTTGAGAAATCTCCTGATGTCATAACTTGTGATGACCTAATTGATGATATCTTGTTAAATGCTGCATCTCCTAGGATTGATAGCTCCACCACTAGTGATGATTTGAAAGATGCTCTTGCCATAACTGTTGCACCTGCTAGGATTGATATTGACACTAGTTGTGATGATTTGATTGGTCTTACCATGGTTGCTTCTAGCTCTAATGATGCTTCTAGCAATGTTGTCATTTGTGATCTAAATAATTGTATCAATGCTTTAGCTGCTAGAGAACATGCTATTGAAAATTCTGAGCTTAAGACTAAGCTAGAAAATTTTGACAAAGGTCTTGAAAAGTGCTATGAGGGGAGTCTTTCCCTAGATAAGATGCTCAAGGACCAAAGAAACCTCTCCCAGAAAGGTGGGTTGGACTTCATCTCTGAAAAGAAATCAAGAGAGAAAGAGAAAGAGAAAGAAGGGTCCTTGAGCAAAACTCTCATAATGTCTATCCTAGGAGAAACAATCAATATCACAACACCTGACATAACAATTCCTGGAACGATAACCACAACTGGCACACTAGAAACTATGAAAATAGGAATCACTATGGGCATCACACTTGGCAAGGTCCTCCTCCAAAACATAACTACTATGGTAGACAATTTTCTCTTAGGAGACAAGCTTGAAATCTTCACTATGACAACTACCATGCTCCTCAACCCAAGTTCAGAGGAGTGTATGTTAGGAAGTTTGATGTTGTAGCTAGGGATTACCTTCTCAAGAAGGATGAGCATGGGAAGGTTTATACTAGATTCATAGGGCCACTAGAGAGATTCCATAACAAAAGGCAAATCTGAGTGCTCAAGTCATTCCTGAATTATTCATTTGTTGTTGGTCATGTGAAGGCTAACCCTTGTGGACCCATTGTTTGGGTTCCCGAGTCATGAAAGTAATTCTCTCTTGTGACAGGTGAACTATCGGAGTGGAGGGCGCCATTGGGTCATTGACAGCTGCTGCACTCAGCATATGACTGGCATTCCCGATTGTTCACCTCATTGGGGGAAGAAGGCAACTTCCCCAGGAAGATCACATTTGGTGATGGGAGCAAGAGCAAGGTGTTTTAGCTCAGGAAGGGTAGCTATAACTTCTAACCTTTCAACTGACAATATCCTATTGGTAGAGTCTCTGAATTATAATTTGCTCTCCGTTGCCCAGATATGTGATCTGGGGTTCCATTGTCATTTTTCATCTCATGGGATGTCGGTATTTGATGAGAAAGAAAATTTGGTTTTCAACGGCTTTCGCTTTCAAAACCTATATCATGTGAACTTCAACTCGACAGCGTCGTACATCTCGACTTGTCTTGTTGCGAAAGTTTCACTTGGTTGGCTTTGGCATAAACGTCTTGGACACGTTGGCATGTTAAATTTGAAAAAGCTTTTAAAAAATGAGCTGGTGCTTGGTTTGCGGGATGTGAAGTTTGAGAAAGATAAGCTCTGCAATGCCTGTCAAGCAGGTAAATAAGTAGCGAACTCACACCCTACAAAGAGTATCATGTCCACCGCTCGACCCCTGGAGCTCCTACACATGGATTTGTTTGGCCCACCGACTTATGTGAGTATAGGGGGGAACTTGTATTGTTTGGTGATAGTGGATGATTTCTCATGCTTCACTTGGGTCTCCTTTTTGCCTGACAGAACTCCTGTTGAAAAGGTTTTCAAAAAGTTTGTAAAAAGGGCCAAAAACGAATTTGATTGTTCCATCAAAAAGGTGAGGAGTGACAATGGAACGGAGTTCTTGAATACTAACATTGAAAATTTCTGTGATGAGTTTGACATAGGGCGCATCAGTTCTTTGCTACCTATAAACACAACAAAATGGCATGGTTGAAAGAAAGAACCGCACCCTGACTGAGATCGCAAGACCCACGTTGGATGAATACAAAACATCTGATGTGTTCTGCGCAGAAGCAATCAATACTGCCGGTTACTCTATCAATCGTCTATATCTGCACAAGCTATTGAAGAAGACCTCATATGAATTTCTTGTCAGCAGATGCCCGAATGTCTCATACTTCAGGGTTTTTGGCTGTAAGGTATACATCTACAAGAAGAGTCAACATCTGGGCGAGTTTCAGAGTAGATGTGATATTGGGATATTTCTGGGGTATTCTTCGAGGTCTCAGACTTTTAGGGTATTCAATGAGACCACTGACATGGTTGAAGAGAGCTGTGATGTTAAGTTTAATGAGTCAATTGTGTCTCAAGGTCAGCATGACAATCTGGAGGATTAGTGGGATGAGCCTCTTACAAGGGCAGTTGATCAGATGAATGTTGGAGATGTGAGGCCAACCACTGCACCTAAGGAGACTGAATCTGAGCCACCATCTCCTTCGCTTGACCCAGTGCCAAGTCTCAGGGGGAGCCTCACCTTAGATGAACAGCTCAAGTGACGTACCATTTCTAGAGACAGATGAAGAGCCAGTGGAAGCACCTTCTTAGTTGGTGAAGTCCCATCACACCATTGCTCGGGGTCATCCAATTGATCAAGTGATTGGTGACCTGACTCGAGCAATTCAAACAAGGTCAAGAACTGCAAACTTCTGTGAGCATCATGCTTTTGTGTCTAAGCTTGAGCCTAAGAAAGTTGAAGCATTGTCTGACCCTAACTGGATCAACGACATGCATGAGGAACTAAACAATTTTGAGAGGAACAAAGTCTGGACACTTATGGAGAGGTACAATGTCTCATGGCATATGTTGGGTCACTAGCCAACTTTGCATTTTCAAGGTTGGGTATTGATGAGGCTTGGATAACTGTTTCGGAGGTATGCCCCCAGTGGATTGCCAGTTGTACACCATAACGCGGGTACAAAATGCCTCTCTGCCAAACTTTATCCAAACGGTACACCCTTAAGATGGTCGCTAGCTGATCCTTTTTACGGTTGGGACAGGTACCAACGGCTGAGAAACGTGCCCATGTTGGGCCAAGGGCTGAATTCTCCAAGACAGGGTTAGGCGTTTGATGCTGCTTAAACTGAAAAAAAGCAATACACCGCAAGATAGGAATTGTGACTGCATGGCTTAAGGTGCGCCCCATGATGAGCTAATCACTATTTTCACAAGATGGAAATGGGTACCGAGTAGCCAAATCAATGGAATACACCATTAAGAGTTGAGTAGCATGCCTCATGACATGCCAACTGCCTCCTGGCATTGCCGGACAAGGCGTTACTTACACACTCTAACATTAAAATCTCTTTAGTTCTTTACAATCTCCTTACAGATAACAGGGATAAACAGCTGATGAACCAGTCGGTGGGAATTCTGACTCCATTGCAAAGCACTTAGGCGCTACTGTGGAGAACATGGGCCTCGAGTATCCTCATGACAGGCCCACAAAGCACCGAACAGGGGTGGCCCGAGTCGACTGGAGGGAGTCGTAATCCACGTGGATGGCAAGAGACTTGGATGCCAAGGAAAGTCCTAAAGATGGAAGGCGATCCCAACTTGCCGGAGATACATAGTTGTAAAGACTGGTGCGTATACGTGCCGGATACTCTAAAGATAGCATCCCACGTAACCAACTAGGGAACGTGATTGTAACCCAACCCCTCTCCACTATATAAAGGGGGGACGGGGGCCATTGCTTGGCACCTTGATCCGATCATCCTGGATCGAATTACTTTCATCCAACACCACGACATACAATCTCGAGGGCTCCTTGTAATCGAGATTCCCTCATAATCCCAGAGCACAGGACTAGGGTATTACCTCCTCCGTTGAGGGCCTGAACCTGTATAAAAAAGTCTCCCTGTCTTGTGCTACCATCCGACTTGAGATCTTGTGCAACCCATATAAATTCTATTGTTGACAAGTACCACCAAGGATACAACCGTCGACAGGCCACCCCTGTTGGGTACTTCGTGGGCCCGTCATGAGGATATCCGGGGCCCATGTTGTCCACAGTAGTCCCCGAGTGCTTTGCAATCGAGTCAGATATCCCACCTACTGGTTCATTAGTTGTTATCCCTGTTATCTGCAAGGAGATTGTAAAAACTCAAGAAATTTTAATGTTAGAGTTTGTAAGTAATGCCCTATCCGGGAATACCAAGACTTTTGGCAATCGGCCTGTTATGAGGCGCGCAACTCGACTCTTAATGGTGCATTCCATTGATTTGGCTGCTCCGTACCCATTTTCATCTTGTGAAAACAGTGATTAGCCCATCGTGGGGTGCACCTTAAGCCATGCAGTCGTAATTCCCGTCTTGCGGTGTATTGCTTTTTAGTGCATACGCAGCCTCAAACGCCTGACTCTGTTTTGTAGAATTCAGCTCTTGGCCCAGCATGGGGCGCGTCTTTCAGCCGTGTGATATCTGTCTCAACCATAGAAGGGATCAGCTAGTGACCCACTTAAGGGCGTACAGTTTGCATAAAGTTTGGCCGAGAGGCATTTTGTACCCGCGTCACGGTGTACAACTGGAGACACACTGGGGGCATACATCCAAAACAGTATCCAAGCCTCATCAACACCCAACCTTGAACATGCAAAGTTGGCAAGTGACCCAACATGGGGTATGCCATGAGACATTTTCATGGGTGGCGCTTCTAGTCATATGCCCTCATGGGGTGTACCAAGGTCAAAATAGGCTCGATTTCAACTTCACCGTTCGGCTCGTGTCGTTGAGAAAGCCTGTTAAGGGGATCGCCCTTTGCTTAAAGGAATTTGGGCTCAAGCCCTGTAGGGAAAACGAAGAGTTCCCTTGCCTTTTTGACTAGGCTGAAGAGTCACGCGCTGTCGTGGGGAAGCGTGACCCAACTAGCGTCGTCCCATTGCCACAATAACTCGCCCCGCATTTTAACGCGTATGAATGAGATTAATCTCTTCATATTCTCGATCTATAAATGGATTGGGGACGGTGCGGAATACCATACCCAGCCTCAGACCTCTTTCTCCTTCCTCCGAGTGCTCATCCATCCCCCATTCCGATTGCAATGGCTGATCAAATGGAGGAGCTCGATGGCTGGGCTATCACCGCCGCCGAGCAGGTCGTTGCCGCCGCCGCCGCCCGCACTGCTGCGGACACGGCGTGGAAACAGTGGTGGGAGGATTACACAGAGAGTCACGCTAAAGAGGCAATCCACCTCTTAGTTTGTGGGGAGCCGTGGCTATTCCCGATGCGCATCCCCCGAAGGATGCTCTTGTTACCGCTATCCTTGGACTAGGTTGGCCTTAGAAAGCTGCTTTTTCTTCCTCTTCTTTTGGTCCTTTGCAAGCCAGCAACGAGTCCTAGCTCATTTTGCTGCGCTGCAAAGCGTCTTGTATTCCGGCCTAGGAGCCATGTGATATATATA
>SPJY01021906.1:1495653-1628000 GCA_005191435.1 Raddia distichophylla
ATATATATATATAGAGAGAGAGAGAGAGAGAGAGAGAGATTTGCTAGTGTGAATATATAGGAAAATAGAATGGGACTCCATGGAGTCAGTGCTCCATTGCATGTTGCCGTTGGATTTCACCAAGATTCGTGCACACAAAGTAAATGCATGCACAACATTATTGTTATGTACCATTCAAAGGTGTGAATGCAATAATTACACAATTAATTGTTTTCAAACAACGTACGAAACACAGGCTCCATGGAGCACCAAGTACTTTTACTCTCTCTATATTCTCTATATATATATATGTAGAGAATATAGAGAGAGAGAGGGAGACAGAGAGAGAGAGGAGCTATAGAGCTCCTAGGAGTACTTTAGTTAAAGTACTCCCGTGTTTAGAACTTGCCACGTGCCCTTCCACCCTCCCCTCCTCCCAAAAGGCGCCTCCCACTCTCCCACGCGTGCACCCTCCTCCCCAAAAGGCGCCTCCCACCCTCCCCACGCGCATAGATTTCGTCAGCGAAATTATAGTAAACTTGTGTATACGTTATTGTAAATTTGCAGTTAAATTATAGTAAACGCCAATAAAATTTTGGTCAGATTGCTCCCCTAGTGCAAACACATGGTGCTTTAATTACGCGAATTTCTCTTCTTTTTTCTACTTTTCCCGTTGATTGTGAGCCCCGATGGACGAACCGTTTTCACATACGTGTTGTTTACATTTTTTCGAACAAAACTAGACCGGTCATGCAAAATAAATTTTGGTTTACTATAATTGTTACTCCACTTTATATAATACAAAAAATAGTAAAACCTATTTGTCGGGGTAAAAAAATTCCTGTAAAATGGTTTACTATAGTTGGAAACCAACGTTTACTATAGCTCACAAGTAATGTATTTACTAGGATGTTGCTTAGTTCAAATTATAGTAAAATTACAATAACGAACTTTACTATAACGTGCTAATAAAATTTACAATAATATGTTGTCCAATTTACAATAACGAACGTATTTTTGACATCTTTTCCAACAAAAGTTGACCGGTTTTACCAAATAAATTTTGCTTTACTATAATTGCTACTGTACTTTACTATAATACGAAAACATAATAAAACCTATTTGCCAGAGTAAACAAAATATTTTCTGTAAAATGTTTTACTATAGTTGGGAAGCAACGTTTACAATATCTCACAAGGAATTTACTTACTAGGATTTTGCTTAGTTCAAATTAACTAATAATGAGCTTTACAATAAAGTGTTAATCAATTTACAATAATGTGGCAAGTAACTTTGATCTTATACATCAATTCTGCAAAAAAAAAATCTTATACATGGAGCACGACAGCAGCAACGTCGATCTGCACCAACTCGATCTACGCTAATTCATCCGCATCGTCGTGGTCGGTGTTGTTGTGGCCGCCGCAGCATCATATAGCCATCCCGTGACACCATATATGTTAGTTTACAATAATGTGCTAATCAATTTACAATAATGCGGCAAGGAACTTTGATCTTATACATCAATTCTACAAAAAAATCTTATACACGGAGTACGACAACATCAATGTTGATCTGCACCAACTCGATCTACGCCAATTTGCCCGCATCGTCGTGGTCGGTGTTGTTGTGGCCACCGCATCATCGTGTTGCCAACCCGCGACACCATATATATATGAGTTTACAATAATGTGATAATCAATTTACAATAATGTGGTAAGAAATTTATAATAATGTATAATGTGCCATGGAACTTTACAATAATGTAGTAAGCACCTTCACAATAAGATACCAATTAACTTTACTAGAATCTTAGCCACAATAAATTTACATGCGAACATTGGTGGGTTACTACATTATTGGGATCATGCTTTACATTACAATACTATGATAAGAACTTTTACAACACAAACGAACTTTACTACAATCTTAGACATAGTAAATTTACAAAAGGATATTAATGGACTTTACAATAATACACTAATAAACT
The DNA here is from genome assembly GCA_005191435.1 of Raddia distichophylla. Classification (NCBI taxonomy): domain Eukaryota; kingdom Viridiplantae; phylum Streptophyta; class Magnoliopsida; order Poales; family Poaceae; genus Raddia; species Raddia distichophylla. The sequence continues at coordinate 1,497,623 of SPJY01021906.1, forward strand.
TTACAGTAATGTCTTTGTATAACTTCGGATGGGTCAACGGAAGCTCAACTGTCTCTTTGATTTCTTGAATCTGAGCATCTAACCCACCAATGTCGGCATATGATTACAGGGTAGCTTTCTCAATTTTAATCACATATACCATAGGATCGACTTCATCTTGCAAATTTCTAACTAGAGAGAGAACCTACAATATGGTCCACAACAAGAAGTATCCCTGTATTGACCATCCTCCCAATCAACAACAGATTGTCCCTCAAGTCCCATTTCTCCTTCTTCCCCCATTTTTATTTTGATATGTATAAATCAGTGTCACAAATGGAATATATAGACTAGGGCTCTTAAAGATTTGATACCTACTTTCCACTACCTTGATCATGTCGTGGGTGCCACCTCCTCAGGACGACGCGCAGCAGGGCGACGATAACTCGGGGAATATGGCCGCCAACCTCACGGAGCAGCTCTTCGGGACGCCACCACGACAGCCTTGAAGTTTGTTTTATTCTGTTTATGATGTTGATACTGTCATTACGATGTTTGTGAATATGGATTTGATCTTTGTGAATGTGGATTTGATTTTGTGATCTATATACTGCGATGTTTGTGATATATTGAAATTGTCGGACATATATATGTATTTCTGAAATTGTGGGAAATTTGAATGCGGGGGCTATTTTGGGTGTGCAGGTTGCAGCAGCTGCTGCTGCTGGGTGCAGTAGCGGCTGCAAAAATAATTGTGTTTTTTACAAATTTTTTAAAAAATTTTGCTTTTTTTTAATTATTCTCGACGGCTAGGACCTGGCCGTCGAGAAAAGTTCTACGGTCCACCTGTCAGCTCCGTCGTTGCCGTGACAGCGCAGAATCTATCTCGACGGCCGTAAGCTGTCGTGAATAACAGCCGTGCCCCACCTGTCAGCGCCGCATTGCGGGGACAGGCTATCTCGACGGCCTGAGGCCGTCGTGAATAACTAGTGGGCTGGGCCGACTACGGCCTGCGAAAGAACAATCTCGACGGCTTGAGGCCGTCGAGAAAGAATCCACCACCTCGTCGTGCCTGCCTGGTGCATGTATCTCGACGGCTTTACTACTGCCGTCGAGAGAGATTAATCACGACGGCTGAGCCGTCGAGAAAGGTCATCTTTCTCGACCGTGCTTTCTCGACGGCCAGCCGTCGAGATTAGTCTGTCTCGACGGTTTTGGTATCTTTATCGACGGCTTTAGCCGTCGAGAATTTCAGCGTTTCGCGTGGTGTCCATGTGTGATTGAGAGAGAGATTGAGGGAGAGAAAAGAGAGGAGAGAGGAAGAAGAAGGTGTTGCTCCTACCTGTGCTCCATCATCCCCGAGTTCCTGCCCCTTCTCCCATGGAGGTCTTGGCCTAGCTCCATGGTGGGAGAGAAGGGAGGGTGAGGTACGGTCTCCGGTCTTGTGCTCTTGGGACTTCACCGTCGGGGAGATCATCACCATGCCACATGCTTCATCGACCGATTGGCTAAGTCAACCGAAACCCTCAGTGTGTCGGGGGGTCACTTTCGTGTGTCGGAAGTGCATTGTGTTCATCCGTTGAAGGCGAGGTGTACAAAACCCTCCGTGTGTCGGGGGTCAGTGCCGTGTGTCGGCGCCGCGGGTGCGAGGAGCTTCCGCATGGGGAAGAACTCTTCTTCGTGTGAAGGTTTGGAGCTCGCCTACCATTCGTTGGTGAAGAGCTACAACTGAGTGGATTGAGGGTTAGGGACGTGAGTCCCGGTTCGTCTCTGTGGTGAACTTCTTCAATGGAGACGTAGGTGCGTATGTGTTGTGCACCGAACTTCGGTAAACTTCCTGGTTTGCGCCTCCTCGCCTCCTTTACCTTCTAGTACTCCATATTGTGCAACTGCTTGTGTGAGCCGTTGAGCCACCTATTCATTGTTAATTAATTGTGCAAATGCTTCCGCATCTAGCTCATAGGGTTTCATCGGTAGCTTGGGTAAAAACCGGCCTAATCAATCACGCAAACAAAAGTTAAAATTTGAATTAGGCGTCCGATTCAACCCCCTCTCAGCCTAGGTTTCCTAGAAGCCTGCATAAGAAGACGTGTTGTATCTTCCTTCGTAGGAGGACGGAGATACTGAGGGCCGAATACATTGACGACGGCACACCCGAAATGCCTTGTCAAATCGAGTATGGTCGCCTTTGAAATATGAAGATACTCGTCAGGGCTATCGGCGGACCTGCCGTATGCAAGCATACAGAGGGCCACTGTCGTCTTCACGAGCGGGTGTATGCCTAACTGCTTCGCCCTATTGTGCTTGTGCTCGAAGTAGTTAGGGTTCTCGCAGAGCGCACCTTCGGTAATCCGTAGGAACAGTCGCTTGCTCATACGGAACCTACGAATATGTTGTGCATACAGTTAGTGCAACCAAAGCAACATCTAATAACGCATCACACAGAAAAATTCTACACATTGAAATAAAAATCACCTCCGCCTGAAAAAACCCTCATGGTAGATTGGTTGCTCCACGAAGTAGTCCTGCATGAGCCGTGCACACCCTTCATGACGACCGCAGTGGATCACTCTCCGACCAGGAACGGAGCCCCGGTACCGACACCGGGAGCTCTCCGCTTCCTTCAGCCTCTTCCACTCCTCGAAAGCGGCAACATCAGCTTCCTCCTCCGATGAGCCGAACATGGCGAGCAGAATGTCCTCCCTCCCATTGCTCATAGATGATGAGTCTGACATGGCGAGATAGTAAAAGAGGGAGAAACTGAGGCCTTGTACATTTCAGCTTAGTGTAGCGTAGCGTAGTGTTTCTGTAAAATTTTCCTTTTTTAATAGCCTATTTGGTGTAATAATTTGTAATGATTTCTCCCAATTTTTAGTAGTTCTCTTAAAGATTTTAAAACTATTTTTAAATTATTTTTAATAATATTTAAACCTCTCTTTAAAGACTTTTAAATTTTACTGAAACGCTATGCTACGCTACGCTAAGCTAAAATGTACGAGGCCTGAGATGTGCTTCCCATGGGCATGTACCCCCTCTGTATGTAGTCTCCGTTTCCTTCCCCTGTAAGCTACCCTACGATCCTTGCTGAAGAAGGCACATTTCAATGCAGCTGACTCTTTCACGAGAAGTCTGCTATGACATACTCATATACTGGAGTCATAGCAGACTTCTCGTGACAATTATAATCACGAGAAGTCATGGCAAAATAATAGAAATACTCGGAGTATTTCTATTATTTTGCCATAGTGGGGGCCCGTACGACATATTTTGGAATGGCAACCAATTATAAACTATTTTCGTCATTTGGAATATCCATGTGTACACTTCCTAATTATTCAATTCTTTCAAATGTACACAATAAAACAACATTCCATATTTTTTTCCAATATATATATTGCAATTTTCTTTTATTTTCCTCATATATTATTTCCTCATAATATTACATTTTTTTTATATGTTCTGCATTCCATAATTGCCCTAAAATCGTCCACTACGACAAATATACGCCACAAACACGTGAGTATATGAAAATACGACGGTTGGAAGAAGTTATGGTATTGGAATATTATATGCTGGAGAGAGAATATGGAGGAGCTGTTTGGTGAAGCCATTGGATCTGGATGTTGGAGTTTTGAAGAATGAGAGAGAGAGTGTGGGTTTAGGGATGTATGGAGTGATCCACCTGGAATTGCTCTTACTGGAAAAGAAAACTAGTAGTATATATTTGTTAAGCGGGCCAAGGAACAACTCAGTTCTGAGGTGACCTGAGCAGGTGCAGTATATATTTGTTATAAGTGGGCCCAGGAACAACTCATTTCTGAGGTTACCTGAGCAGGTGCAGCGAGCCAGTGCCAAAGCAGGAGCAGCAAGCAAGCAGCTACTCCCTCCAGTTTGATAATTCCTGTCGTTTTAAACATAATCTCACATACCAAGGAGTGATTAATTAGAGTGTACTTTCTTATTGTGCTATAATAAATATCTCGGAATGCTACCCATTTCACAAAAAGCTTCTAGCTCAGCTGGTTCATCCCACGTTCCAAAGCCTTGGAATCCCGGGTTCGAGTCCCATGCAGCGTGATTTTTTTGCTTTTAGCCGCTGCATGCAGCTGAGACCATGCAGCGCGTGTGCTCGCCATTAATAGCCCAGGAAAAGGAACGTGATTTCCGGCGGAACGCTGCGCAGGAAGCTACCGCGACAAGAATTTCTAAACGTAGTGCAAATCTCTCCAGCGACAGGAAATATGAGACTGGAGGGAGTAGCATTTTTATACCGAATATACCAAACTACCGAACTAACGAATTAGTTCGGTAGTTCGGTTTCGGTTTTGCTTTCTTTCATACGAACTTCGGTAGCCAGTTTTTGAAAACCGAACTTTTTAACTACCGAAAAAACCGAACCGAAAAAACCAGAAAAACCGAATGCCCACCCCTAGAGATTTGATGGGCCAGGCTGGCATGGCCCGAAATGGCGTGCTGGGCAGGGCCTGGAAACCAGGCACAACGTGCCACACAGCCTGGCCCGACTGTACGGGCCGTGCTTGGGCCGGCCCAGCCCAAAAAGAGGCCTGAGTCAGTATTTTATGTTTTTCATGGTCTTCTATTGCTCGGATGAATTTATGCTCAATACAAAAGTTGTAGATAATTTTGAGACGCATCTTTTTCATGTAGACTCTTTTTCATTTAAGCAACGTATGAATTTATAAAAATTATTTTTATCACCGCCTACTTTCGGGCCGACGGCACCGTCCTCGGTAATTCGCCATTCTCGAGACCTTATGTTGCTCGGATGAATATTCGTTGAACAAGAAAGTTGTAGATAATTTCTAGACGCATCGTTTTTGTATAAACAACTTTTTTATTTGAGCAAGGTATGAATTTCGAAAAATCATTTTGCCATATGTTTTGTTACTTGTGCCGTGCTCGGGCCGGCCTGGCCCGAAGCCGGCCCGCCGTGCTTTCGGGCCATGCCAGGCCTAGATTTTGGCACTCCGTGCTGGCCCGGCATGGCCCGAAGTGCTGACCGGGCCGTGCCGGCCCGTTTTGCACCGGCCCGAAGCATGACGGGTTCGGACCGGGTCAGCACTGCACGGCCCAACTCCCACCACTACTTATGACCATAATTATGAATGCAATTGCTCAAGCCTTTGTAGAGTGTAGAGAAAGTATCTTTAGATAACCATTAACTTTATGCATCCACTCTTAATTATTTATTCACCTGAAAATCAAGGTACTAAACTTATATAGGGAAAAAATTGAAGTAATGTACTTATATAGAAAAAATAAAGGTAACGTACTTATATAGAAAAAAACAAAGTAGTGTGCTTTGATTAATTACCAATGACGGTAACCTGTGATATCAATGCAATTAATAATACTATGAACTAAAATTTGAAACCACCAAATTTAGAGAGATGATTGAGGGAACATATAAAAAGATGTCAAGCTCTTACCCTCTAGAAGTCATTTAACTAGGCAACATATCAGGTGTAAACGGGGCATCCCGTGCAACTTGTGCAAACAACAGATCGCTACCCTCCAAATCCATCTGACGGCTTGCACCGTGCGATCGCTGCTAGCTAGACGCCGAACACACGTGAGCTGATCCTGAGCCGCGTGTCTCTTCGCCTAGACGTTGTCGGATCGTGCGCGTATCTAGTGCGCCATGAGACCACCGCCGTCAGAGTGCTCGCCGCTGCCTCCGCCAGTGAGGCCTCTGCCGCCTGGTGGCTCGCCGGCGTTGCGGTCACCCGTGAGGCCGCCGCCGGTGAAATACCTATGTCCTCGGTATGTAGAACTGTGTCGGCACTGTTCCCGATTCCTGTAGTGACCATTGGTTGTATATGTCACGTTATAAGGCATTATCACATCATAATTGACACAATAAGGCATTATCACATAGTAAGTCACATAATAAGGCATCACCACATAATAATTCTCGGTACAACGCTATCACCGTCTATATCACATTATAGGCCCATTATAGGGTTTTATATTACACAAACATAAAATTAAACACTCTCACTCTCTGGGCCAGAGCACTCTAGAACATGTAATTGAACATGAAGCACCGACGCACCGTATCATTACTGTAACACCCCAATTTGAGGATAATTCAAATTTTGTGCAAATTCGAAAAACCCGTTCGAATTTGAATCAAACCCGACACGTGGGTCCCACCTAGACTCTCCCTCTTCCTCTCTCTCTGCCCCTTGGGCCGCCGCCGCTCAACAGTCCTCTCAGCCATGTGCTGTCCCGGCTGCTCTGGCTCGCTCTGCACTGGCCGCGCCGCGCGCAGCATTCCCCATCATTGCCGCGCTGTAGCCGTAACCTCGCCGCTCCGTGTCTCCCTTGCCGTGCTCTGCCGCACCGAGCTCTACGCTAACCGGTGCGCCACTGTCTCCCTCGCGTCACCGAGCGCGTCTCGAGCTCCTCATCACAGCCCAGCGACTATAAATCCCCCCTCTTCCCCGTCGGCCGAACTTTCCATCTTTTTCCCCAAAATTCCGACCTCGCCGGCGCCTGGGTGAATCCGGCAATCCCATGAGCCTCGATCCAATTCGTTTCGCCCCGAGCCTCTGGGCTATGCCATAACTGTTTCGCCCCGTTCAATTTCAGCCGAAGCTCTCGGATTTGCTGGGTCGCCGCTGGCCCCATCACCGAGGCAGAGGAGCTAGGAAGACGACCAGGAACTGTCCGATTCCGCGCCAAGATCCGTGTCGAGAGCGAGCTAGGGAGTCACTTACATGCGGGCCCCACCTGCCAGATACCTCTTCGTGCGCTGGTTCAATATAGAGTCGCTGACACGTGGGCCCCGGGACCCACCTGTCCGGTTAAGTGGTGGCGCCGTGGTAGGTTTGCGTCAACCCCACGCGATGGTGTCCCCCGAAAAACCGCCTTCGGCATCTCTCCCGGACAGCGCTGGCGCGTATGCGCGATTGGGCCATGGGCCGCATTCCGCCGATGGGCCGCTCGGCGGTTGGCTCGGCCCGGTTCGGTTAAAATGGTTTTCCAGCGAATTAACTATTTAGGCAATTGCCAAATCAGCTTTTGATTTATTGAAAATAGCTAGAGACTCCCAAAAATTCTGAAAAAATTTCGATAAATACTAGATGCCATTACTGATTTTATAAAAATATAAAAAGTAGCCACTGTAAAGGGAAATTAGTGCTGCTAAGTTGTAATGGTAGTTTTCTCAATAATTAAATAGTTAAATTGATTCTAGGGCTCTTGTTGGTTATATTAAATTAATGCTTATGACACCAAATGTCCCTTAAAAATTGTTGGTTAGATTAATGCGTTAATAATTTTGGAATAATTTAAATTTAAATTCCAAATTAAATATAACCTTAAGGGTATTTTATTAATAAACACCAATTAAATAGCTAGCTTTTTCTTTAATAAATTTATCCATGAGAGGAATTTTGGACAATGAGTTTATAAAAATTTTATAACCTAGGTTTATCTTGTTTATTTAGGAGTCCTTAGTATGTTGTCAACTCCGTTAAACATTACCTCGTACGTAGGTGGAAATTCCGCTAAGTCGTCATTTTATGTGGCCGAGAAACCCTAATCACCCTAAAATGGCCTTATCGTATTTTGGGTTTTAGTAGACTATTATATACTGGCAGCATTATTTATTAATGCACTGTGTCATGCATAGCATATCAATATGAAAATTAGGTTCGTTAATCGATCTTAAGCATAAATGCCGAGGCTAAGACCTAGGTCGAGCATGCATCATGTTTTCTAATTCATTAGTAAGTATTTATCGGTTTATTGGTATGTTTTAGACGTAGGCGATCCCGAAGGAAGATTTGGGGACGCCGAAGAGGACCACCTACCTGATCAAGGCGAGTTAACACTTACTCTTTAGATGTAGTCCGTATTAGGGAGAGACAGCGATTTTCCCTAGTGCGAATTAACATCACCAACTAAAAATGCGATTTTCCTTAAAGCTATATTGTTTAGATTACTAAAAGTGCATGATTATTAGTCTGCCTAATTGTTAATCATGTAATACTTATACATGCCTGCCTTGAAATGTTTAGCCTTAATGACTGCCTTGATTGTCATTACTCTTTATAGCCTATGATTAGTCTGGTAACCACTTTAACCCTACCTAATGGGTAAAACTTGCTTAGACTGGCTTAGGCTTAACAAAACTTCTGGCTAATCACCACGGAACGGTGAACCGATATTCACCGAACATTCATGATTCTCATTCAATATGATGACATATGATAGTTAGGGATGGTAGTTGCATGTTGGGCTGATTGATTTTGGGGTAAGGTCATGTGGGAAGTCGGTCTATGTGGATCGGATTGGTTGGGATAGTCCAAGTGGGGTGTGGTCGATGACCGTGGAAGTAGAGAAAGATTGGTGGGTTGCCCCTAGTTGGACATCCTGAGGGATGATTAAGGCACAAGATGCCTAGTGCTGGGTTTAGCCAGGGCTTACCTAGGAGGAGCACGGAGTTACACGCATAGCGGGGAGATCGCTGCCATCTGAGGGATGGTTCCAACACAATGCGTGGCCATCGCGTGGAGTATGGGTCTTGGATCGTCAGCTGTGAGCACTCTGTGAAGGCCCTCTAAGACCATTCTCGATAGGGACCTGCATTGGTCGTCACCGAGGGTGATAATGGCCACACATCCCCAGGGTGACGGTCGGCTAGTGAGGGCTGGCAACCCTAATAGGCCGAGGCGGGCATGCCATGGCATGTGTGGTTCACAACAGGATTGCCAAATCCTGGAATGATGGTGGAACTAGAAAAGGTTGGGGGCAACCGGGAGAAAGTCATGAGGAACGTATGAGTAGGTATGGTGATTGGTTAAGTGGGTTGTGCTTATGGTCGAGGATTGGTCGATTGCGAGTTGGTGGGTGTGTTTGGTTGGTAGTTGGATTTGGGTGCATTGTTAAGATGAAAAACCCCTGATTTATATAATTAAGACAAGTTATAGTCAATGCTAGTTAGGATGTTTCTAAAAGTCTTATAAACTTAGCTTTACGCAAATAAAATAACCCTCTCCTCCAAATAAAGCCATCTACACTATATGCATTAAGGGATGTGTTAACTAGCCATCCTTTGGATGACGCTGACCTCGCATTCTTACCTTCTGTAGTCGATGGTGTCGAAGACGACCCTTATGAGTGTCATAAAGACGACGGACAGGACTATGGTGGACCCGAGGAGTCATAGGGGTTGCTCCAGTCGCTGATGGACCGTAGTCGATAGGGATTCTTTTGGATAGATATTTTGGTGACCACTGTACTCTGAACATTGTTTTTGTAATCCAAGGCGTGTATGGGCCGTCTTACTAAATTTGCCTAAGGGCGTAACACTGTCATGTAATATTCATGGATTTATGTAATCGATGTATGCTTGTATCGGCTATGTGATCTTCCGCGCTAGCGTACTGATCCAGGGGCTAGTGCATGGGATCATCGACCCTCAAGGTAAGTTAAAATTGAGGGGTGACAATTACTTTCTTGATCATGATATGCGCCTTTGCTATTGATGACATCGTCAAAGATAAAGGTCGCCGATAGAAGAAGAGAGAATTCTTGTTGTTTTAACTTATTGAAGCACTACATATCGTCAAATACAATTTGGAAAGTGCAATGTTCAGTTAGTTAAATCAATACTAGCTAGGAGCAGTCGTCGATGATCACCCAGGCACACGCTCGAGCCATCGCCGCACTGTGTCGCACCGAGCCAAACGCATTTGGGTGTGGCGGTTGCTCAAGCGTGTGCTTGAGTGGGCACCGATGGGCCAGCCGACAGTGGTGACCACGCAGGAGGAAGGAGAGAGGAAGAGGGAAAAAATATAGGATTGCTTGAATAATGAATATTTAAGAGCATGGACAACATCTACCCCATTTGGCTGGCCTGCATCATAGGAAATGGAGGCAGACTGCATGGGCATGCGTAGACGAAAAAAGGGCGCAGCGCGACTGTTGGTTTATTATGGGGATGTTGCTGGGCATGCTCTATGTTTTTTATAAAATATATTCATTGAGGGAAGTTGGTTTGAGCACGAACCTTGACATACATCGAATAGCCTGGAGCCACATGTAGTCAAGGAAAATGAAGAAAAGAAAAGAGAGGGAGGGAGGTAAAGGAATGCATGTATCATTATCATTGATGGAGCCTCCACTCTTCGCGCGTAGCCTCTATCTGCAAATGAGCGGCTTCCCCGATTTGGATCCATCACCACTTGGCATGCATGCATGCATGGCGCGCTAACGCAGCAGGAATCCGCAGGTCTCCTCCTCCTCCACTGCCATCACCCATCAGCCATTGCCGTCCGCCTCCTCTCCCCGATCTCGCCCTCGACCACTGAACCAATTCACCCTCCGGTCGTCTCCCTCCTTTGCTCCCCGCGCCTAGCTCTCCCCGGAATTCTCCCCCGTCTCACGGTGGTGGCGCAGGCGCCTTGATTCCTTCCCTTGCGACGTCGTTGGGCGGCAATGGCGGGGGGAGGGGGCGGCAACTCGCGGGAGCTCGACCAGACGCCGACATGGGCCGTCGCCTCCGTCTGCGGCGTCATCGTCCTCATCTCCATCCTCCTCGAGAAGGGCCTCCACAAGATCGGAGAGGTGATCGATCGCGATGATGATCATGCACTCGATCGTCTTCTACGCAGCTCCTATCTGTAATAATCACTTCATCAATGTTCTTGTTCTTGTTGGGTTGCTCACCTATGGCGCCGTTCGTTCGTCGTTGCTGCAGTTCTTCTCGCACAGGAAGAAGAAGGCCATGGTCGAGGCCCTCGAGAAGGTCAAGACAGGTGAGCTAGAAGAGCAGATCACTGAGCTCGAAACTGAGAAACGTTTCTCGAGAATTATCTGCTAAAAAATGTTTGAATAGGTGAATTCTAAGAAATTGTAGAAGCGAATTTGAGAAGTTTGTTTCACTTAGTTCATATTTTTTAAAAAAGCTTCCCGCTAAGCTTCCTATTTTTTAAAGGTCACATTAGTTGCCTCAAGATCTACTATTATTATATTAAAGCAAATTAAACGGAGCTACCACATTAATTCAAAAATGCAAGAAATTCTTACATTAGTCATAAAAAAAATAAAGATCTACACCATCGATTGTGATTGTTGTGGGCATGAATTATAACAGTCTAAATTAAAAGCTGCAACAATAACATAAAAGCAATTTAAAACGAGTTCATATGAAATACGAGGTTAGAAAAAGTGTCCATATAAAATACGTGATCTAGCCGTGCAAAAGTGTGGCACACCACAATTTTTCTTTAAAATTGAAGTCAGTAAGTCCAATTTGTTATTTTAAAACGCGTTATCTCGCCAACAGACATAGAAAATCAGATAAATTATAGGTGGAGAACAACCTCTAACTAAACTGATTGCTAGCGATTAATCTGCCATGATCATTTTGAATTTTCAGAGTTGATGGTGCTAGGGTTCATCTCGCTGTTGCTGGTGTTCGGGCAGAACTACATCATTAAGATCTGTATCACGGAGCACGCTGCCAACACCATGCTCCCCTGCCCCCTAAAGAAGGTCGTCATGGAAGCCACCGAGACCGCCAAGAAGGAGCCCGGCGCCGGCGGTGGCGCCGCCAAGGTGCCCAAGAAGGAGGAGCACTTCAGCCTCGGCTCTTCCTACGCCGCCTCCTTCAGCTCTCCTCACAGGCTCCTCGCTGAGGCCAAGATGTCAACCAAATGCCCAGAGGTCGCCATCATTTTTTTTAATGAGATAACGAAGAAACTTTGGATACATGTTAATGCTCATTTGTATCTCGCATCGCATGGTGTGGATGTATCGCTAGCAAATCGTGATAGGATGACCTGGATTATCCTGCAGGGGAAGGTGTCGCTCATCTCGATCAGCGCGCTGCACCAGCTGCACATCTTCATCTTCTTCCTGGCTGTGTTCCATGTGACGTACAGTGCTATCACCATGGCACTAGGCAGGGCCAAGGTAGGCATGCCCTCTAGATAACTTGGCTATATTGCTCTGAGGCGATAACCGGCCGTACGTATCGCTATCCCTGTAGGAAATCAAACCCGGTCCCAAATGTCTGATTTGAATGAATTTTGTCCGAAATTAATTGTCAAAATTTTGTCCCAAATCTGCCTGGTCACCCATATTTTTGCAATTCATGTTTTGGTAGAAAATTGCTGGCTAGTAATCGTCGATAAAAAAAAACTAATTATCTGCAAAATCGCTTCTAGCAGATACCTGCTACAGTAGTGTCTATGGCATTGTTTGTTTCAGGTTAAATTAAATTAAATGAAAGTTTGTTAATTTTTGTATAAGCCAAATGATGTAATACTTTATAATCATTTTATGGGGTTTTAAATAGTTCTTTTTAGAGTATGTTTACCTAGATATATATATTAATCCTATCTGTAATTCTGTATGATCTATGTGCATGGTGAGGATAACCGGTGGTCTCACTGCATGTCATGTTTGATTCCATGACATGTTTTCAGATTCGTGCATGGAAGGAGTGGGAGAAAGAAGCTGCGGGGCAAGACTACGAATTCTCCAATGGTATACCTCCTTCAGAGCTGGAAAAATTAAGCAGAGCTGCATGCATTGCATGCTGTCATGCTGATCTTCTCCGTTCTCACGCAGATCCCACGCGCTTCAGATTCACCCACGAGACGTCCTTCGTCAGGCAGCACATGAACGTCCTGAACAAGACCCCGGCGTCGTTTTACATTGTAAGGTCATTTTTGTCTCAAGATTGATTTCCTCGATCGGGAACATACACCTACATGCATGCATGCACCGGAGCTAAGGCCCGGTTCTTTTCAGCCGAAAGTTGATAAAAATTTTAATTTGGAAAGATCTCAACTCCCTATTTAAGCTAAAAAAAAGCCCTAAATGTACAAGTACATGCAGTGGTAGTGGTGTATAACTGTACATGTACGTACAGCGAAATATATGCTAACTGACACGATCGATGGTCCTCCAATGGCACCTGTTGGGGGCTTGCAGAGCAATTTCTTCAGGCAATTCTTCAGATCGGTGCGGAGGGCGGATTACTGCGCGCTGCGCCACAGCTTCGTCAACGTAAGTATAATCAGCTACAAATATACGATGCTACAAAGGAAGGATTCGGAATTTAACACCCAGTTTCTTTGCTCATGAAAGTGTGGCCAGAGTGAGATTCTAAAATACGAATTTTAAAATAAGAGTTGTTTACACCATTGGCAGGTTCATTTAGCTCCTGGCAGCAAGTTCGACTTCCAGAAGTACATCAAGCGGTCTCTCGAGGATGACTTCAAAGTCATTGTCGGGATCAGGTGTGAGGAACAGGCTAAATTTCATCCTGATTGAAACTGATCCCATTTCGCGCCGCGCTTATTATAACAAAATCTCATGACGTCCTTGCTCTCTGTTCCTTTTTGCAGCCCTCCTCTGTGGGCATCTGCTCTGATCTTCCTGTTTCTTAATGTCAGCGGTGAGCAAGCTGGGCTCGATGCTAATTGCTAAGTGCCTGAGCGCACCAACATAAGTTTTGAAATTTGGACAAAATTCATCACTGCTCCTTGTTAAATTTTCTATTATTTCCAGGACTTCACACCATGCTGTGGATATCAATCATGCCAGTGGTGGTAAGTAGATAGACTAAGGCATTGTTCTTTCGGCTTAAACTAAATTAAAGAAAGATTATCATTTTTATATAAACCAAATGACGTGGTGCTTTATATTCATTTTCGTGAAATTTTAGATAATCTCAAGACGTCTCTCGAGTAATCATAATTTTGTAGAATAAAATTTTCAGTAACTTCCAGGTTAAAAAGCAAGACCCAAGTGTATCTGAATCTACCTAGCTACGTTCTTGGGCTCTTTTTTCTTTGAATCGAGAGTTCTTGGCCTCTTGGCTCGCGGAAACAATGGCGGCTAATGACGGCATGGCATTGGCAGATCATCCTGTCGGTGGGGACGAAGCTGCAGGGCATCATCTGCCGGATGGCGATCGACATCACGGAGCGGCACGCCGTCATCCAGGGCATCCCGCTGGTGCAGGTCAGCGACCAGTACTTCTGGTTCAGCCGCCCCACCTTCGTCCTCTTCCTCATCCACTTCACCCTCTTCCAGGTATATCCTTAATTATATTTATATACGTTACGGCACTCTTTGATTATGCATGCCCACAAAAACGATGGATTTATTGCTCGTCCATCACTGGTTGATTCTTGATTGCAACCTGAACGTCATTCGTTTGGCTGATTGGTTCTGTGCGTGCGTGCATTGCAGAATGGCTTCCAGATCATCTACTTCCTCTGGATACTGGTAATCAAGTCACGCGCCATTTCGATCGCGTCGTTTGCTGCAGTTGATCCTGGTAAATGGTAATGAGTGAGTTCGTTGTTGATGGTTTGATGTGTGCAGTACGAGTATGGAATGGACTCCTGCTTCAACGACTCCAAACAGTTCGTCTTCGCGCGCCTCTGCCTCGGGTAAGCAATTTTGTATCTATATGTCTTATGTGGAAAACAAATTTAGCGAAATTCAGCGCTCTTGCTGTTGGAGTCTAGTTAAAAAATGTCTTTGAAAATTATTTGTATTTAATATCTTTAAATTACAAGCTGAACTTTAGCACAAACTTTTGGAGAATAACTATGGAACTCAAAATTTTCATTAAAAACTTTAGACCCAGGAAAAATCTAAAAAATCTAGGTACCCTCGGGAAACATTCTCGAAACAAAAAATTTGCCCTGCAATCTGCTAGCTAGTACCAAAGGCAATGTACCACGCCTGCTTAAGCTCATGGCTTGTTCCTGCTTCACGCACACTGATTGAGCTTCTTCACGCAGAGTGGTTGTTCAGTTCTTGTGTAGCTACGTCACGCTTCCGCTCTACGCGCTCGTCTCTCAGGTATACATGTGCGAGTCTGCATCAGATTCATGCATGGATCTTCGATGATCCGAGCCGCCATTTCTTTCTCTTAATTGTTTGGAGTTTTTCAGTCTCTGATATATTATTTGTGTGCATGAGCAGATGGGCTCGACAATGAAGCAGTCCATCTTCGACGACCAGACGTCCAAGGCGCTCAAGAACTGGCGCGCCGGCGTGAAGAAGAAGCCGGCGCCCAACTCCAAGCACGGCGGAGGCGGGTCGCCGCCGGGGAGCCCCACAGGGAGGAAGCACGGCGGCGATCAGGCCAGGGGCGCCGACGCGGAGGGCGACGGCGCCCACGGCGAGGGCCCCGACGCCGCCGCCGCTGGCACGGGGCTGCAGGCCGGCGCCGCGCAGCGCGCCGGCGGCTCCAGGGAGGAAGGCGAGTACGACTTCGTCAAGCTCGAGCCGTGATCGTAAGCCATGGATCGACCATGCGTTAAGTGACCATCAATTAGCCGGCCATTATTGGTAACATCGACTTGATTCCTTCTGTATCAGTGGCAGTACGTAGCAGCAGTGCAGCACGTATATACAATGTACGTATGCGTAGCCGTATAGGGTATGTAGGACATGCAGCTTGGAGGGAGGAGTCAAATCCTTCTTGTTTGTCTCCCCAGTTTAAAGTGGTGGTGGTGTATTCATGTTGTTAACTTGTAAGTTGTGAGTTGCAATATTGGCAGTGCATCAGATATGAGGTACAATACTCATACTGTTGTTTCATTATTTTTTTTAAAAGGTCACAATCACATCTTTTTATTAGATAACTTCATATTTTATCTATACTAAAACGGACACCAATTCGTACAAAAAATTGAACACTCCTACTCCTCCAATCATGTTCCATTCATTTCGTTCTCTTCCCTATCATGGAGAGGATTTCTAGATTCGTTCCTTCCCCAGAAATACACTCCAATAGCATTTTGTGTTAGTTTCTTCGATTTTTTCTCAAAGATCTCAACAATATGGGAGTGGCTAGAACGCAGGTGCCTGCGTTTTGGTGTTTGGTGCAGGCGACCATTTTTTCAGCACAAAGATACAGATTTTTCACATACGGAAAAACTGAAAAAACAATGTAAATAAAGTGAAAAAATTAAACTAAGAAAAACATGCATAGAAACTAAGTATGATTTATTATTGATGTATATACATCTTGTTTACCTGATCTAGCCAAGTAAAAAAAAATAGTACAAAAATATTTTTTTCCATGTGAAACAAAAAATGAAACATCCAATTTCCTATGGCCAGGAGTATTTCAAGCTAGCTAGCGTCACGTACAGACGCAATACGCGCCCTGCTCGCTAGCTAGCACTGCCGCTGCTCATCAGGGTCTCACGACTCTCATGCTCGCTAGCATTCTACGTCGGACGGCGAATGGAGTGCGCGCGGCCTCCTAGTCCAAGCCATCGCCTGCATCGATTTGATTTTGCAGGCGACTATGCGCAAGCAAAACTGATATTTTATAGCCCTTAGATTAAAACAAGATTAGTGCAAGTAAAATGGATACTATTAGCTAGCAAAACCGATATTTTAACGCCGGAATGGGACTCCATGGAGCATGTGCTCTATGTCTTGTAGCCTTTAGATTAAAACAAGATTAGTACAGATAAAATGGATACTATTCATATCAGGTATACCCGTTAGATGTATAGATATAGAAATGTTTTAGTGTAATTTAAATGCAATCATAAATACATATAACCTGCAATGTTTCTGGCCGGTGGGCAAATAAAGACGTTTTGATCGTTTGAATAGATTATCGATACTCAAATACGCAATTTAAATTAGTTTTTTTATCGATACTCAAATAAAGGCGATACTCGAATACTTCTAACCTGCAATGTTTATGTACGTTTGACGCCTGCAGCTCGGGGTTCTGTTGGTATGTTTCTAAATCGAAAATCTACCAATACTCGAACGTCCAAAACATAAAAGATACGCAGTAATTTAAATAGGACGCAATAGTACTATGATAATAAACAATTATTACATTAAAATCGTGTGAGTCTATTCATTGATTGAATCGAGAACGATGAAATTGAAATGTGATGTAATTGTCCAGATGAACTGCTGTAAAATCGAGAAAGATACTTAGTAATGGAAAAGGCAGGGAATGTGAAATAGATACCCAGATGAACTGCTATTGAATCGAATAGATACCCAGAAAATACTCAGATGAGCTGAGTAATGTGAAATAGATACTCGGTAAATACTCAGATGAACTGCTATTGAATCGAATAGATACCCAGAAATCGTGTGAGTCTATTACATTAAAAGATACCTAGAAATGGGAAAAGACCATGCACAACGGCGATGCAGTTGCTCGGGCTGCGTGTCATTGCCAACCACCTATTTTCGTTTACTTTTTTCGCTTTATTTTTTAATTGATACCTCCGAATGTCATTTATTTTTTAATTGATACCTTCGTAATTGATACCACCTTTTTTCGCTGTGAGTCTATTTCACTAACGTGTTTCTGACATTTTTTTGAACAAAACTAGACCGCACTTGCTATATAAAAAATTTATTTTATTTTTTGCTATATACAGTACCAAAGTTTATGTATGTACGTCTTATTAAGTCACGTACTCATACACTTGTAGTCAAATCGTTTATATTGTGTAGTCAAGTAGTTTGATGTATTGTGTGACTGTTCGGTGCAAGGTATTTACTACTAAACACGCATGCATGACGCAAGCACTAAACAATTTCTATTAGTATCGTGCAGTCAAAACGTTTGATGATTGTATAATTGTTAAATGCAAATATTTTAAATGCAAATATTTTTATTGTTGCACATGCATGCATGCATGATGTTGGCACTAAACAATATATTTGTTCATATCTTATAGTTAAATGGCTCACAATGAGTAGTCAAGTATCTCAATTACAAATGCTTGACTACAAGTACAATGACTAAAGTGTAGTCGAATGGTACATATTAAATAATCAAGTATTTTGCTCATATCTTGTAGTCAAATGGTTCATAATGAGTAGTCAAGTGCTCAATACAAATGTTTGGTTACAAGTATAATGAGTAAAGGGTAGTCAAATGGTATATACTAAGTAGTCAAATATCTCAGTTGGATGTTTGTCTATAGGAACACCGAGAAGCTACTTTACTACATTCATAAAAAATAGTAAAAATATGTATGTACATCATGTGTGGTCAAGCTATTTAATACAATGTAGTTAAATTGTTTATATTGTGTAGTTAAGTATCTTTGTACAATATTTGACCGGAAGAAACTAAAGTAGTATGATATTCTTTGTGATTAATGTATGCAAGGTAGTAAAGTGACAGTATATATTGTATGTGAAGTCATGTTCACGATTTCTCCGTGTACTCTGATGTGCGGCCTGCGAGCCGTTGTATGTGTTTGTACTGGACTATGTTCCGTTTGTAATAATAATATCGTTGGCACTGTTCCGTTTCTGTATATCTGTGTGTACTAGCCATGATCCTTGGGACTAGTACGGGTTTACGCAGGTGGAATCCGATATTGTAAATCGGGTGCCGACAGATATATACCGTAGTCAAGCATTTAAAAAAGCAATTTATATGGCGTGACCGATCTAGTTTTGAGCGCAAAAATGTCAGGAACATGAAGGTGAAAATGGTTCGTCGAACGAAGCCTCAAAATTGTGGGCGAAAAACAAAACGAAAAAGTGACTTTTCCATGGGTTGCATGCATAGTAACATCATGGATTGATATATCAGCATGCGTGACTTGCTGTAGGGGGAGGTGACACGTGCCAAGATCTAGTTGATTTAGGGCTTAGATTCGATAAATAAAAAGTCGAACGAAGCCTCAAAATTATGGGCGAAAAACAAAACGAAAAGGTGACTTTTCCATGGGTTGCATGCATAGTAACATCTTGGATTGATATATCAGCATGCGTGACTTGCTGTATGGGGAGGTGACACGTGCCAAGATCTAGTTGATTTAGGGCTTAGATTCGATAAATAAAAAAGGTGGGTACACGAAGGGGCTGGGTATACTTAATAACACGTTAGCTTCCATGTGTGTGTATAGAGTAGCACTAACGTGTAACTAGGTATATGGAGCCTTCCGTGTATCCAATTTTATATTGTGACACATGTCCTAATCCTTTTCCCTCCCGCGCGCACGTCCCCTAGTTCTCCCGGTGCATGCATGGAAATGTTGACTATCACACGCAATTTCTCCGTCCCGTCGAGATCCATCCCCGCAAAAATTCCACACAAAAGGAAAGCTAGCGTCGCCATTTTTTACACTAAAATCAAGCTAGCGTCGCCATTTTTTACACTAGAATCAGGCTAACTGGGTAGAGAAATGGATAAGTGAATACGCTAAAGGTCCGGTTGCTATATATCGAAAATGTGGATACAATGGGCTAGATGACATGTTTGCGACCTAACAATTCTAATAGACAAAAGTAATTTCGGGTCCCCAACCGGGTCCTCGAGGGAAAAAAAATTCCCCATCCCCGTCCCCGGCATGCCCGACGGGGGATGGTTTTTTTCTGTTTACATTCCCGTAGAGTAAATTTTTTCCCATACCCGTTCTTTAATGGAGGAATTCTTCGTCAGGGAGCGGGAACGGGTCCTCATTGCCACCTCTTGTTATGTTCTTATGCATCAATGTTTAAGAAGAGATAACGTCGATGAATCAACATCTAAATAAAAAAATACATTATAGCCTGTATACATTGCCAGCGTCAGAGAAGTTTGATCGAGCAAGTTTCAATGATGCCCGTGGATCGGGGAGTTCGATGGTGGCTGGCACGGCATCAGCTATCGCCGTCAAACCTCAGCCGTGGCCGTGGCAGCGCCGCAGGGGTCGCGAAACCTGCCACGGCAGGTGACACAGCCTGATTGTGATTGTACGGCTAATAAAAGCCCTCGTCTCGTCTTGTATCATTTGCCAAAAGGACTTCGGGACCATTGAGAGGGTGCCCCGACATACGATAGAAAAACAAACAGATCTTTCTGTATGAGGGCTGCCTACATGTACTCAATACATGATTTTCCCGCTTACGGTATGTTCTTCGGATGGAGCACACATGGGCGGCTTAGTTGTCCTGTGTGTTTGGATGATACAGAGGCATTCCAGTTACGATTTGATGGCAAACCGAGTTGGTTCGACTGTCATCGAGCATTTTTGAAACCGGGACATCTATTTGGAAGCAGAAAAATGCATTCCGTAAGAACACAACAATAAAAAGGAGAAAACGTGGTCGTGTGGGTATTGCGTTCATAAAGGAATGGCATGCCAAATTGGTTCATAGTCAGAATGGAGCTTATGAAGATTACGGTATCTCACATAATTGAAAACACAAGTGTTGCATATACTCTCTTCCATAGGCAAATGATCTTATTTTGCCGCACAACATTGATGTGATGCATCAAGAGAAAAACGTAGCAGAGGCCATCTATGGTACAAACTTTGATATAGCTGAAAAAGTAAAGATAATGCGAAAGCACGGCGAGATTGTCAGGAGATATGTGATCGAACGTCAATAAATATGGCTGAAGGGAAAAAGAAGAAGCCAAAAGCTGCGTATTGCTTAACAGTCTCGCAAAAGGAGGTGTTACTTTGGTTTCAGAATAGTCTAAAGTTTCCCGATACGTATGCGTCAAACTTTGGGCGTGGCATGAACATCATTCAAGAAAAGATAAATGGAATGAAAAGTCACGACTTTCACATATTCATGCGAGATCTCGTACCCGTTGTGTTACGAGGTTACATACCTGAAGATGTCTGGAGAGCGCTCAGTGAACTGAGTTTCTTTTACAGAAAGTTATGTGCTAAGGAGATCAATAAGGATGATATGATGAAGCTTGAGGATTATATCGCCGTGCTCGTATGCAAGTTAGAAAAGATTTATGTTCCAGGGTTTTCAATCCAATGCAATATTTGCTCGTGCATCTACCTTATGAAGCTCGACTTGGAGGACCAATACAATATAGGTGATGTATCATATAGAACGGCGACTAAAAAATGTAAGAGCAAGTGTGAAAAACGAAGCACGAGTTGAAGGCTTAATAGCCGAGGCATACCATGTCCAAGAGATCACTAATTTCACCAACAAATACTTGACAATAGAGAAAAATGTGAATATTTAGATACCGAGGTACCGCCCAGTCGAGCGAAGAGTTCAGTCTGAGTTAAGAATTTATCAGGTGCAAGGCCGGGCGGTAGGTAAGCATCTGATCCGAGATTTATCTGAAGATGAACGAGTTGTAGCATTATTATATATATTCAACAACATCGAAGAGTTGGCAGCTGTACGAGACGAATTTGTTCGAGCCAAATGGAATGGAAGTCGATAGCCAACAGCTGGTGAAAGAACCCAACTCTTGCGAACGGGTGTTGAACATGGACGACCGAATTTCTTAGCATGGTTTTAGAAACAAGCTGCTGTTGATGCTAGTTTACATAATGATCTTCTTAAAATGTTACGTGGATGCATGAGATCTGTGAAAGTTCATAACCGTTACGATATAAACGGTTTTCAATTTCGTTCCTCCACACATGAGCAGTCAAAACCTAATTTGCGATCGGTAAACAGCTGTGTCTTATGACAGGGGAAGGATGGGGTTAACTATTACAGTATAATCGAAGAGATAATCGAACTGATATTCGAAGGAAGTAAAGTGCTCTCAGTAGTTATATTTCGTTGCCTGTGGTTTGATCCATATGATGGCGTCCGATGTAAACTTAACATTGGCTTAGTTGAGGTAAAGCATACTTCCAGACTTAAAGGATACAATCCATTCATTCTCGCAAACCAGGCAGAGCAGGTGTATTATCTCCCCTATCCATGCCAAAACCTATAAAAGACAGTGTTAAGGAAGATTTGAAGTCGTGGTGGGTTGTGTTTAAGGTTCGTTAGCCAGGCGGATTGGTAGACCCAACAACCGATGATTACGAGGGTCCAACACAGGATCACCGACTGAACACCACAATGGTAGTCGATATTGGGTAGGGACTTGACGAACTAAAAGCAATTGAAGACCCGGGTGTCGAAGAAGAACAAGAAGAACATGAGGTTCAAGAAGGCTCAGATGTCGTGGGATCATTAAACGAAGATATTATGGATGTCGACGATAATTACTGCTAGATATTATAAATATCCGAGGTTACATATGTGTACTAAAATATCTTACTTTCAATTATTTATCTAGATTTGCTTTATTTATTTGACTAACTATTCTTTAATTTTTAAATGCACGATATGCCGCCGCGCAGGTTCATCAACCCCCCGCAGCATGCACAGGAGGAGGAGGAGAAGGAGGAGGCCTCTGAGCTTGGGCAGGAGCTAGCTCTGACTAAGAAGAGTGGAGCTAGTGCGTCCGGGGCAGGAGATAGCCAGGGAAGGTCGTCCTCTCATGTTAGTAGGAGGAAAAGGGGCCCAAACAGGGTGAGGGCCGCACCACCTCAGCAGTCTGGACGACCGGCGATCCAGATTGACGGTGCCAGGTACATATTTTTGTAGCAAATTAATTTTGTGATATTTTCGATTTTAATTATATAAACCTGTCACATCTTTTGTTTAATGTGCAGCAACATGTCCACCGTGGATGTCAACGAGAGGCCTCAGCCTGGGACAGCGCATGGCACCCTGGCGCGGCAGTACTATCCTGGGCTAATAACCCAGGACGGGACAGCAAGACCAGCGTACAGCTGGGACGACTACAGGCTAGCCCCGCATGGGGATAGCACTGCCGCGGATCAGGTCATCCGCGAGTTTTGGGTAAGATAAACAATAACTCAAACATGTATTTATTTTAACTTCTAACCATATCTGTTGTTATATCCTACTTCAGCTCAGGTTCGCTCCGCAGGAGGGACTTCAGCAGACTGATTTCTCTCCTGTCATCGAGAGGATGGCGAAGCAGAGGGTACAGGACATGAAGTCCAATGCGCGTGTCTCGGCCGTTCAGGAGTATCACAAATGAGTATCCTAACCTCACAATACATTTAAGTTTCATGTGTTCGTTTCTAATTTCCACCTTTCCCTGTTTTTGTAGGAGACAGGAGCAGCAAAACCTCACGGCCTAGGCTGCTCGTCAGTTGTACTTGACTGCCAGTCAATACAACCAGGTCCGTCCTGAGTGGTGTCAGGAGGACGCCTAGGAGGCTATAGGTAGGAAGTGGAACAGCCCCGAGTGGAAGGGGAAGTCGGAGAAGGCGAAGAAGAACAGGGCGTTAAGGGCTAGAAATCTAACACCGGGAGGTGGTCGATAGCATAGTTGAGGAAGAAACTGGTAATAAAAAAGTTTTTACTTGTCATCACTTTAGATTTTCATACTAACACGTCTGTCATATTACAATTTAGTTGGCAAAGACGGGGGTTAGGCCCAGTCCAATGGACGTGTGGAAGCAGGCCCACACGAAAAAGACGCCGTCTGGTGGACAACCGACCTTGGATCCCATGCATATCTCCGTTTGGTAAGTGTCGACAAGATTGGTACATACAACTATCTTATATTCATTTATTTGATTGATTTTGACTATCACAACGACTTATAGGAGCGTTATAAGGACGCTTATAGAGAGGAGCACGGGAAGGAGAGCAATCCAGAGGAGGCTCCCCTCGATCCTCATGTGATTCATAAGCACATGGGGGCAAGACTCACGGGTGCCTGGCGATCGGTGGCGACCACCTACGGTAAGATCTCTTTCGTACACTTGTATATTATGATTGCAAAACTGACTGCTATATTATGCATGTTACAGGTCTTCAGAGTATATGCCCGAGGTTCGGGCTAGCCAGAGCGGCGGTGAGACCTGTTGCCAGTTCGAGGAGCGCCTGTAGAGGGAGAGGGAGTAGCAGCAGAAGAGGCACGAGGAGGAGCGGGCCCATGATAGAGAAATGCTAAGGGCCATGCAGGAGAGCCTGAGAGCCGTACAGGAGGACTATGACAGAAGGCTTCGACAGCTTGAGGCGTTCGTCGCTGGGGTAACGCATTCGCACTTCAATTCTTTTTTACAGATGCATATCTTATCATGTGTACTAATGGAAAATGTGCAGGCCGGTCCAAGTGGTCACGCGGGGCTTGCGGGCTGCTCCTCGAGCCAGGTGGGGACTGCGGATCCCTACACAGGTGGCCCGACCGTGTACGGTAGCCACCCAGCCCCTCCAGTCACCTATGTTGGGCAGGGTGGCTACCATGTACAGACGACACCACCGGACACCTACGGGACCCAGCCGGCCTACGTCCCCACGCCCAACTACCCGAACGTCGAGCGTCCCTGGTTCCGTGATCCAGCGGTAAGTCTCCTATGCCAAATCAATACACTATCGCATAGTACATATATGTCAACTTACTAATTGAAAAATCTCGCAGAGTTCGGGTTCTGCCATGTCTACGCCTCCGTCTTTCGTGCTACCTCCTCAGGACGACGCGCAGCAGGACGACGACGCCTCCGGGAACATGGCCGCCAACCTCGCGGAGCAGCTCTTCGGGACGCCACCACGACAGCCATGATGTTTATTCTATTGTGTTTATGATATTGATATTGTCATTGCGATGTTTGTCGTCACCGTATATTGTGAATGTGGACTTGATGTTTTAGATTTATATACTGTGATGTTTGTGATATATTGAAATTGTCGGAGATATATGTATATTTGTGAAATTGTGGAAAATTTGAATGCGGGGGCTATTTTGGGTGTGCAGGTTGCAGCCGCTGCTGCTGGGTACAGTAGCGGCTGCAAAATTATTGTGATTTTTTAAATTTAAAATTTTTTTTGCTGTTTTTCAATTATTCTCGACGGCTAGAACCTGACCGTCGAGAAAACAACCATGGCCCACCTGCCAGCGCCACCATTGCCGGGACGTCAGCTCAGAGCGAACAAGCTATCTCGACGGCCGACAGGCCGTCGTGAAAAACTAGTGGGCTAGGCCGCCGGCGGCCTGCGAATGAGCAATCTCGACGGCTAGCGGCCGTCGAGAAAGACTCCACCATCACGTCGTGCCTGCCCGGTGCATATGTCTCGACGGCTATACAGAAGCCGTCGATACAAGTAATCTCGACGGCCGAGCCGTCGAGAAAGACTCTCTCTCTAGACCGTGCATTCTTGACGGCCAAATCTTGATGGCCGGCCGTCGAGATTAATATTTCTCGACGGTTTTGGTATCTGTCTTGACGGCTTTGGCCGTCGAGAAGGGAGACGGAGGGGGTGGAGGATGAGGCGGTGGTGGTAGGGAGGAGGCGGAGACGGCGATGGTGATGGCAGAGAGGCGAGACGGAGGACGCACGAGGGGACGGGGAGGTAATTCACACGTCGGGAGGAGGGGCGGGTTTCCCTGAAGAAAGAGGGGAAAGGGGCCCAATAATCCCTGTTAGATGGGCTTCCAAATGGATCCAAAAAATTTCCAAGAAAATTTATCAGGGATTCCCTCTCCGGGATTGGGCCGGAATCCCAGCCAGGATCCGGGCTCCCAAACGGGCCCTAAATGAAGACAGAACTGTCTAGATAGCAAGTCGCACTTGAAAGGCGGGAGATAAACTCATATATAGCTGTAGTTTCTATGATTTAGTTTTCAAGCCGAACCAACTTCCAATCTTCTTGCGCTCTTTGGACTTTTCAAACTTAGCGAACTGAAACATCTGTTTCTTTTAAATACAGTAAATTTCATGATGATTCGATTGCTTTTAGATATGTTTCTGTTTATTTTTTGTATCCCGAATATATTAATACAAATCCATGCGAACAACCAATTAACTTTAATCAATAGACTTGCAAACATATGCTTGGTGAACACCATAAAATCAAGAAACCGAACTAGCATATTTGCTAAACGTTGCGCACTAATCGTGACTAACATTACGATGAAAACTTCATACTCGATTCAGTGAGACAATTTTCCAATCCTAACTTTGGCTTAATTTTAGGGCTTACTAGTATATAATTTCAGCCGAGCCCATCCTCACAAAATCATAGAGTTCTAATCAAGCACGATACAGTACGCTGCCAATTAAGCCCGAACGGAAAATTCTTGCAGAGCGGCCAAACTATTGCTAGTTGCTACAGCTGGCTGAAGGCCAGACCATCTCCAAGTATTTCTTCAGGGCCGTTTTGTTTTCCCAAAAATATTTTGCTCAAGTCCTACAAATTATCTTCACGGTTTTTTCTAGAAAAAAATTCACGTTTTTTTCTAGAAAAATTTCTTTGTTCATTATCTTTAAAACGAAATTCTCTATCCTTTTATGAATTTTTCCGAAAGGATGATATTTCAAATGGTGAAAAATGAAAAAACAATATAAAAAAATGAATGGTGAAGGAAATAGAAGGAAAAGTCTTACCCGAAGGATATCCTCCCGGCCGTCAGCCCGTCGTTCCGTTTCCAGATGCAGTCAGACTCGGAGAGACAGAGACGGCGGCGACGTCGCGTCGTCGCTCCGGCTAAGTCTGCCGGAGAAGACACGGCAGGTGACGCCACGGCGATCCGGGCGGTGACGACCAGATTAACCACCTCATCGTCATCGCGAGGGATGAGGCCAAGCACGAGCGACGCGCGCAGACCGCTCGATCGGTCGATTTTGACGGGCCGCTGGAGTCTGGAGACGAGGAGGCAGCAGCGGGTTGGTGGCGCTGGCTCTCAGATTCAGCTATGCAAGCCAGCTGCCGAGAGGAAACTAGATCGACGTGTTTGCTGATTGATAGCTACTGGCTGATGGCTATCAAAAGCCTCGAACATAAATTTATTACTTTTATACGGACTAAATGTTAGTATAACGCTTCATAACTATTTTTATAAGATTTTTTAGTGTTTTTTTCTCAAAACTATAAAAGGTATTTTTGACGCTCCAAGTTTCTATGGAGGACACGTAACTTTTTTATGTTATAATTTACAAATTAAACAGAGAAGAATAAGGCAAAAGTGTTTTTAGCTTAAAAAGTATATTGTAATATTTTATTTAAGCCGATGCTTCGACAATTTATATCCATTCATTGCAGATCATTGTTATGCTCTAAAATCTCTCAAAAAACAATTTTTAATGATATTGTGTACTGAATTTTAACCGCTCTAATTAGTGGTGTAGAGCATCTACAAGAATATAGTAAAAATGGAGTCCTATATTGCATTGTAGGTACTCCGTAAAATGTTTTAGGACCTGAAAAAAATACATCAACTTCAACAATCAACTCTAAAACATTTATATCCATTTAATTAAATTAATAGGTACATTTATTGCTCCTAAAATATAGGGAAACAAAATATAGGGCTTGACAGTTGAGTTGTCATGTTTAACAACTTCTCTGATGGCCCCAAACTTTTTTAGTGCTTTTTGTTAAGATAGGATGCATTGTTGGAGTTGATTTTTAAAAAAAATCCTAAAATATAGCGATATCAACCTATAAAGAGCTTTTTTTATGATGTTCTTAGAAAACCTAAAGGCGATAATTTAATAGCTACTGCTATCAGCTAGTGACCCAAACTGTGTTACTAAGATGGCATGATATCAATGCAACATCGAAAACTTATGCTGTAAAACACAAGGTATAATTTCATAACTTTTTTCATTACAACATGTGCAATGGTATAATATATCATTTACAAATCATATCACACTGATGAACACAAAATGATATGGACGAAAGAGAATACAAAAATTACATAAGCCACACATAATGCTTCAATCAAATGTAGCATGAGAAACAAAACATGTCGTGTGTTGGGAGAAGTTGTGAGAGCACTAGAGCTTTAGGTTCCATCCATCTAGGTGTTTCTCCCATCTCCGACCGTTTGCATCATGCGAGGTGCTTGATCTAGTGTGATCAAGACCATTTGAAACTTATTACTCTTAGAGACCTTGACTTCAAGACGGTTGGTGAATTGAGCTTGAGGAGCTCGCCTAGGCTTTTATGTGAGCAGCGAACAACTACCACGAGTAGAGATGAGGCGTGGGGTTCAACAGGGAGTCAGTACTTGTGTGCAAGGGCTAGCCTTAATGGGAAGTACGAACTTGGCTCCGAACCTCGGAAAAAACTATCTTATACTCTTTACTTATTTACGTTTCCACATTTTGACTTATGCACTTTGTATGCTTATTGTTGTTGATCATTGTCTTGCCTAGTAAAGTTTTTGTTAGCATACCTTGGATCACTCTTAATATGACTAATCAACAAAGAAAAAAGTTTAAAAACTATATATATTCACCCTCTATGCCTACTCGATTCTTTCCAACTATAAAGATAAAAAAAAATAAAGTCTAGCCTCTTGCAACGCTATACTTTTTGGGGCTCATTTAAAAATTTTAGCTTTAAATGTTAGGGTCAACGATTCAAGAAGAGGGTTTATGGCCATCTCCAATGTAGATGCTTAAGTAGATGCTTAGAGAAAAAAAAGGGTTTTTTTGCCACATCAGCAAATAGAGGTGCTTAGAGGAGAGAGAAGATGCCTAGGTTGGCATCTTTTCATGTTACTCTAGACACCGGCCATTAGAGATTAAAGCGCCTGGTCGAGATGCTAACAAGACAGTTATAGTTTATAAGCATCTCTGGAAGCTGTGATGCATTGGGAGGAAAAGTTTTTATACGGGTGCTTAGTGATGTGGCACCTTAAGCACCGAGCTCTAAGCACCTTGCATTGAGGATGGCCTAAGAGACACGAGCTAAAACTACAGTTCCACATGTTTAGTTCTTCAAACCTATCCCCACACCATAGTTCACAAAAATCGGTAGAAACCGCCGTTGAAAATCGATGATTTTTATTGGGTAGAATTTAAAATTTAAAATTTGAATTTTTAAATCTGTAGAAAATTATAAAAACAGTATGGGCTTTTAGAATGTTTTGTATGAAGCAAAATTTAAAATTGTCAATTTTTCATGCTCATTTACACATTCTTGTTAGTAGTAGTTTTTAAGCTGAAAAGAGTTGTAGCACGAGGGGTTGTAAAGATACTGAATTGTAGCATAACATTTTAAGGATATGGGATGGCACATGTACTATTACCATGGACAGCAGGCGATGACACAAATGAAGTTCATGCATGTGATTGTTGATCTATGTAGTGTCATAGTATGACAATAAATTTAAATATTGATGTGTGTAATTGTCGGGTTGATGTGAAGTTTGTTGTGATACATATTTATGAACTTATATCTGAAAATTACCAAAGGTCGTGCTGAAATTTTTCACACAATCTTACATAATCACGTGTTACATATTCTAACTATGATATTTTAGAAATTTTTCTTATTTTTACACATATTTTAAATTTTCCTTATTTTCCATATTTTTTTCAATTTTTAAGACAAAAATCAGCAGAAACTAGCATAAAACACATGTTAAAACCAACGGTTTATCGACAAAAAATGTTGAAAAAACCGGCACATTAAATTTGAATTCAAATTCATTCGGTTTTCCAGTGGATTTGATCGATTTTTACCTTTTTTTAGCGGTTTCTCGGTTTGATGAAACAACAGTTTTTTGGAACCAAAATAAAATTTTAAACCCTGCCCCAGATACACGCCCCCAGGCCCTCCAACACCTACCCACCTACATATTGATGCCGATCAGTCGCATCGCATGGCTGCTGAACTAGGACACGTGGTCTTCCTCAATGGGTTGCTAATGATATCGCGTCTAGCGTGTAATATCTGAGGACGAAGCTACCAGAACGCTTGTAGATAAGCTTTAAAAGAGCTCGTGCAAAGGAAGTGCACAAATTGCACACCATTAATTTGTCCTCGCTGTACTAATGCACGTTTTCTTGAACTTAAGCATGGAAGGGTGGCTATGCAATGCAACCTCCCATGTGCTCTGCATTTTATGTTAAAAAAACATCTCCCTAAACGGGCAAGGTCAAAAATGTACATGTCGACGCTTATTAAACAGGGGTATCATCGGCAATAGAATTTATGTGGGTTGCGTAAAAATCTTAAGTCAAATGGTAACACAAGACAGGGAAAACATTTTATACAGGTTCAGGCCCTCGAGGATGAGGTAACACGCTAGTATTGTGTTCTTAGATTATGATGGTGATTTGATGATCAATGTCGAGGGAGATGCCTCTTCATGGATGTAAATGTCTATATATGTATATCGAACCAAGGTCCCCTGCTCGCCTTATATAGTGCGGGGGCAGAGTTACAAGATAGAGTCCTGGTCGGTTACGAGGCAGAATTCATATATCTATCATTTCTTGCCGGATACGTGGTTATCCAAAATTACAATCATATCTTTCATATTTGGGATAGACTTCTATCTTTGGCCTCGTACATTTCAGCTTAGTGCATCGTAGCGTAGCGTTTTAGCAAAATTTATCCTTTTTATATACCTTATTTGGTGTAATAATTGTAAAGATTTTTTTTCAGGTTTTTAGTAGTCCTCTTAAAGATCTAAAACTATTTTTTAATTATTTTTTCATAATTTTTAAACCTCTCTTTTAATACTCTCAAATTTTGCTGAAACACTACGCTACGCTAAGGTGAAATGTACAAGACCTTTATCTTTACTTGCCGCACAAGGCTGGCTGGCAAGCCGGGTGTCCCTTCTACGTTTGTAGCCGGCGCAGCCCACCCCCTGTTGGGTAGTCCTCGTAGCCCGCCATGGAGATACCCGAGATCCATGTATTCCACAGTTGTCGCCGTTCTGGTTGCACTCCGGTCGAGTCATGCTTTACACCGAGAGCTTTTGGTTCTTGACATCGCTTCCCAACTGGTTTTCTTCTTTAGGCCGAGTAATCCATTGCATGCAAGGAGACTGGAAAGGGCTCAATAAAGCTCCTTGTTGAAATTCCCGAGTGGTATTCAGCCCGATTTATTGGACTACTGTCAGTCGGCCCGTCATGGGGAGTACCCTTGTTGGGTAGAGTTTGACCTAGTAATACCTGTACCCGACTTGTTGCGGTGTATAGCTGACAACCCTTTTAGAGCGTACCAAGGGCATAGGCTTTTAGCTAAGCCGTAGTTGACGCTCATGGCGTTGGGTGGCTCATGGCCGGAGGCATTGGCTTGTATTCGTGCCGTAGTTTAGATTGGGTTTAACCAAACGATATTTATACCCGTTTTGTCATGATGCACAACTGTCGAATTTTTTACTGCATATCTTTGTAACCCTAATCCGAAATCAACTTATACCCGATTCCGACTAGCGTGGTAAACAACTCTTGGTCCAACATGGGCATATCACAATAAGTTTTAATCTAGTTGGCTTAGTAGACACCAACGTCCTGTTTAGTACAGTGATTGGCAATCGGCCCATCATGCGGAGTATCATATCTAAAGCCGAGTACACAAATCCCGCCTGATGCGGTGATTTGGCTGTCGACCCATCATGGGGCATACCACATTCTAAATTAGGTTTGCCCTCGTAGCGCAAGTTGGCTCGTGGCCAAGGGCTTAGGCTTGTATCCAAGCCGTAGTTGGCGCTCATGGCGCGGGGCGGCTCGTGGCCAAGGGTGTAGGTAGCGCTCGTGGCACAGCCCTTCTTCGCTTGTAGACGAAGTCGTAAAAGGCACTTGATGAAGAGGAAATCCATGAACTTCTGAGGCTTGCGGAAGGTGGTATAACGGCCTCCAGCACTTGTCATGGCATTGCTAGGAGCAGGAATCCCATCGGACGCGAGTCGGAGCCTACTGTAACATGTCCATGTAGGATTTAGGCAGTATCATGAAAGCATTTAGATGCATGTAAAATCCGACTGCTTTTAAGATATTTTTTTTATACTTTTGCTCCTTTTCCTTTTTCTATTGTTATGCACTCTACCTGACTGGTCTAGCCCCCGGGCATCGGGAATTGACTCATGGCTCAATTCCCATGCACACGTGTCAAGTGACTAGAGTTCGTCGTTTGTGGGTCAGAGCTTCACTGCTCAGAATAGTACTCGGATTCATTTGCAATCATTAAGAGAAAGAAATAAAAGTACACGTAAGTGCACCTATTAGGTGTAGCCCCCGACTTACTGCTTAGTTGGAGACCAATTAAGTAGAAAGTTAAGAAACAACTCAAAAAAACATCATGATGATGAAAACTTAGCTTATAAGCTCCTGGCCAGGTGTAGACGTGTAGCCGAGCCGCGAACTTGTGCGCTTGGTACACGAGCGTAGGCGTGTGGCCAAGCCGTGGACTTGGATGCTCGTTGAGTAGGCGTAGGTGTGTGGCTGAGCCGTGGACTTGGGCGCTCAGGACATGAGCGTAGGCACGTGGCCGAGCCGTAGAATTGGGTGCTCGTGGCGCAGGCGCAGGCATGTGGCCGAGCCATAGACTTGGTCGCTCAGGCACCGGCGTAGGCGTGTCGTGGAGCCGTAGCCCTGGGGGCTCGGAATCGAGTCAGATTTCCCGTCGACTGGTTAATTGGTCATTTATCATGTTATCTAGCAAGAAGATTGTAAAGAAATAATATATTTTAACATTAGAAATCGAGGGCAACGCCCTGCTCGGCAATAACAAGACTTTGGCAGTCAACCTATTTATAAGGCACGCCACTCTATTTTTAATGGTGTATTCCATTGATTTGGCTGCTCGGCATCTATTCTCATCTTGTGAAAACAGTAATTAGCTCATCATGGGGCGTACCTTAAGTATATTGTAATATTTTATATAAGCCAATGCTTTGACACTTTATATCCTTTCATTGCAGATCATTGTTATGTTCTAAAATCTATCAAAAAACAATTTTTATTGATATTCTGGACTGAATTTTAACCGCTCTAATTAGTGGTCTAGAGTATCTGTAAGAATGATAGTAAAAATGGAGTCTTATATTGCATTATAGGTACTCCATAAAATGTTTTAGGACCTGAAAAAAACATCAACCCCAACAATCATCTTTAAAACATATATATCCATTTAATTAAATTAATAGGTCCATTTATTGCTCCTAAAATTTAAGGAAACCAAATATAGAGCTTGACAGTTGAGTTGCCATGTTTAACAACTTCTCTCATGGCCCTAAACTTTTTTAGTGTTTTTTGTTAAGATAGGATCTATTGTTGGAGTTGATTTTTAAAACAAATCCCAAAATATAGAGACATCAATCCATAAAGGGCTTTTTTTATGATGCTCTTGGAAAACCTAAAGGCAATAATGTAAGAGCTACTGCTATCAGCTAGTGACCCAAACTGTGTTACTAAGATGGCATGATATCAATGCAACATCGAAAACTTATGCTGTAAAACACAAGGTATAATTTCATAACTTTTTTCATTACAACATGTGCAATGGTATAATATATCATTTACAAATCATATCGCATCGATGAACACAAAATGATATGGACGAAAAAGAATACATGCCTTGTGTTGGGAGAAGTTGTGAGAGCACTAGAGCTTTAGGTTCCATCCATCTAGGTGTTTCTCCCATCTCCGACCGTTTGCATCATGCGAGGTGCTTGATCTAGTGTGATCAAGACCATTTGAAACTTATTACTCTTAGAGACCTTGACTTCAAGACGGTTGGTGAATTGAGCTTGAGGAGCTCGCCTAGGCTTTTATGTGAGCAGCGAACAACTACCACGAGTAGAGATGAGGCGTGGGGTTCAACAGGGAGTCAGTACTTGTGTGCAAGGGCTAGCCTTAATGGGAAGTACGAACTTGGCTCCGAACCTCGGAAAAAACTATCTTATACTCTTTACTTATTTACGTTTCCACATTTTGACTTATGCACTTTGTATGCTTATTGTTGTTGATCATTGTCTTGCCTAGTAAAGTTTTTGTTAGCATACCTTGGATCACTCTTAATATGACTAATCAACAAAGAAAAAAGTTTAAAAACTATATATATTCACCCTCTATGCCTACTCGATTCTTTCCAACTATAAAGATAAAAAAAAATAAAGTCTAGCCTCTTGCAACGCTATACTTTTTGGGGCTCATTTAAAAATTTTAGCTTTAAATGTTAGGGTCAACGATTCAAGAAGAGGGTTTAATAGACACGAGCTAAAACTACAGTTCCACACGTTTAGTTCTTCAAACCTACGCCCACACCATAGTTCACAAAATCGGTAGAAACCGCTGTCTAGACGGTTTCAAAAATCGATGAACTTTATTGGGTAGAATTTAAAATTTAAAATTCGAATTTTGAAATCTGTAAAAAATTATAAAAACAGTATGGACTTTTAGAATGTTTCGTATGAAGCAAAATTTAAAATTGTCAATTTTTCATGCTCATTTACACTTTCTTATTAGCAGCAGTTTTTAAACTGAAACGAGTTGTAGCACATGATAGAGGGGTTGTAAAGGTTACCGAATTGTAGCATAACATTTTAAGAATCTTAATAACAACCAATAAAAGTCCTGTAAAAATGTAGTATGAAAAAAATATTTGTTGCGGCGGTAATTTTTTTTTCTTAAAAAGAACAAGCCCAGCTACCTTTGTATGAACCTTGTTTGTTTCAGATTAAAGTTGAGTTGAGTTTTATTATAACAAATTTTTTACCCCTCGAAATACATTTAAAAAAATTTAAAAAATTATGAAAAAATTATTTTATAAACTTTAAGAAGAACTATTTTAAACCCCATAAAAATGACTACAAAATATTATATCATTTGGCTTATACAAAAAGATAAATTTTTATTTAATTTAATTTAATCTAAAACAAACAAGGCCATGGTGTGGGTAGGACTAGGAGGTCCATGGGTGGGTAAAAATGCGAAAATACCCTCACAATCATTGATTCAACAGTAATGCCCTCCACGCCCTACCCACCCACAGATACACGCCCCCCACGCCCTCCAATACATACCCACCCACATATTGATGCCGATCAGTCGCATCGCGTGGCTGCTGAACTAGGACACGTGGTCTTCCTCAATTGGTTGCTAATGATATCGCGTTTAGGGTGTACTCCAATACACAACACATGTATCTGAGGACGAAGCTACCAGAACGCTTGTAGATAAGCTTTAAAAGAGCTCGTGCAAAGGAAGTGCACAAATTGCACACCATTAATTTGTCCTCGCTGTACTAATGCACGTTTTCTTGAACTTAAGCATGGAAGGGTGGCTATGTAATGCAACCTCCCAAGTGCTCTACTTTTTATGTTGAAACATCTCCCTAAACGGGCAAGGTCAAAAAATGTACATGTCGACGCTTATTAAACTGGGTGTATCGTTGGCAATAGAATTTATGCGGGTTGCATAAAATCTTAAGTCAAATGGTAACACAAGACAGGGAAACATTTTATACAGGTTCAGGCCCTCGAGAATGAGGTAATATCCTAGTATTGTGTTCTTAGATTATGATTGTGATCTGATGATCAATGTTGAGTGAGAAGTCTCTTCATGGATGTAAATGTCTATATATGTATATCGAACCAGGGTCCCCTGCTCGCCTTATATAGTGTGGGGGCAGAGTTACAAGATAGAGTTCTGGTCGGTTACGAGACAGAATTCATATATCTATCCTTTCTTGCCGGATACGTGGTTATCCAAAATTACAATCATATCTTCCGTATTTGGGATATACTTTTATTTTTGGCCTCGTACATTTCAGCTTAGTGTATCGTAGCGTAGCGTTTAAGCAAAATTTATCTTTTTTATATACCTTATTTGGTGCCATAATTTGTAAAGATTTTTTCAGTTTTTAGTAGTCCTCTTAAAGATCGTAAAACTATTTTTTAATTATTTTTCATAATTTTTAAACCTCTCTTTAAATACTCTCAAAGTTTGCTGAAACGCTATGCTGCGCTAAGCTGAAATGTACAAGACCTCTTTACTTGCCGCACAAGGCTGGCTGGTAGGCCAGGTGTCCCTTCTTCGTTTGTAGCCGGCGCGGCCCACCCCCCGTTGGGTAGTCCTCGCGGCCCGCCATGGAGATTCCACAGTTGTCGCTGTTCTGGTTGCACTCCAGCCGAGTCATGCTTTACACCGAGTGCTTCTGGTTCTTGACATCGCTTCTCAACTGGTTTATTCTTCAGGCCGAGTAATCCATTGCATGCAAGGAGAGTAGGAGACTGGGAAGGCTCAATAAAGCTCCTTGTTGAAATTTCCAAGTGGTACCCAGCCCGATTTATCGGAATACTGTCAGTCGGCCCATCATGGGGCGTACCCTTGTTGGGTGGAGTTTGACCGTGGAGTTTGACCTAGTAATACCTATACCCGACTTGTTGCGGTGTACAGCTGACAACCCTTTTAGAGCGTACCAAGAGCATAGGCTTTTAGCTAAGCCGTAGTTGACGCTCATGGCGTTGGGTGGCTCATGGCCGGAGGCATTGGCTTGTATTCGTGCCGTAGTTTAGATTGGGTTTAACCAAACGATATTTATACCCGTTTTGTCATGATGCACAATTGTCGACTTTTTTAGAGCATATCCTTGTAACCCTAATCCGAAATCAACTTGTGATACCCGATTCGGACTAGCGCGGTAAACAGCTCTTGGCCCAACATGGGCATATCACAATAAGTTTTAATCTAGTTGGCTTAGTAGGCACCCAAGTCCTGTTTAGTACAGTGATTGGCAATCGGCCCATCATGCGGAGTACCATATCTCAAGGCGAGTACGCAAATCCAGCCTGATGCGGTGATTTGGCTGTCGACCCATCATGGGGCATACCACATCCTAGATTAGGTTTGCGCTCATAGCGCAGGGTGGCTCATGGCCAAGGGCTTAGGCTTGTATCCAAGCCGTAGTTGGCGCTCATGGCGCGGGGCGGCTCGTGGCCAAGGATGTAGGTAGTGCTCGTGGCACAGCCCTTCTTCGCTTGTAGACGAAGTCATAAAAGGCACTTGATGAAGGGGAAACCCATGAACTTCCGGGGCTTGCGGAAGGCGGTATAACGACCTCCAGCACTTGTCATGGCATTGCTAGGAGCAGGAATCCCATCGGATGCGTGCCGGAGCCTCCTATAACATGTCCATGTAGGATTTAGGCAGTATCATGAAAGCATTTAGACGCATGTAAAATCCGACTGCTTTTAAGATAATTTTTTTATACTTTTACTCCTTTTCCTTTTTGATATTTAATTCTTCCAAGTAATCTTCCTATTGTTATGCACTCTACCTGACTGGTCTAGCCCCTGGGCATCGGGAATTGACTCATAGCTCAATTCCCATGCACACGTGTCGAGTGACTAAAGTTCGCCGTTTGTGGGTCAGAACTTCACTGCTCAAAATAGTACTCGGATTCATTTGCAATCATTAAGAGAAAGAAATAAAAATGCACGTAAGTGTACCTATTAGGTGTAGCCCCCGACTTACTACTTAGTTGGAGACCAATTAAGTAGAAAGTTAAGAAACAACTCAAAAAAAACATCATGATGATGAAAACTTAGCTTATAAGCTCCTGACCAGGTGTAAACGTGTTGCCGAGCCGCAAACTTGTGCGCTTGGTGCGTGGGTGTAGTAGTGTGGCCAAGCCGTGGACTTGGATACTCGTTGAGTAGGCCTATGCATGTGGCCAAGCCGAGGACTTGGGCTCTTAGGACATGGGCGTAGACGTGTGGCCGAGCCGTAGAATTGGGCGCTCGTGGCGCATGCGTAGGCGTATGGCCGAGCCATAGACTTGGTCACTTAGGCGCCGGCGTAGGCGTGTCGTGGAGCCGTAGCCCTGGGCGCTCGGAATCGAGTCAGATATACCGCCGACTGGTTAATTGGTCATTTATCATGTTATCTAGAAAGAAGATTGTAAAGAAATAATGTGTCGACGGTTGAGATATCGATCCCAAGTCGATTAAGGTTCTTTAAAGAGGGAGATAGGAGACACGCCGAACAACACGAACAGCAACCAACGACGAACAGGGAGACAAGTGTTTTTATTCTGGTTCAGGCTTCTCGGGAGAGATAATAGCCCTACGTCTAGCCTTTCTTTATATCAAAGAGTGTTACAAGAGGGAACTCGGCGAGATTAACAGGTCTCAGCGAGTGGTATGCGACAATGCGATATTGGATGCGATGCTCTCGTGTCGTCCGATGATCTTGGACGTGCCCTCTACATGCCGTAGGGGTTCGGTTTATATAGTGTTGAACAACCGACCTACCGGGGGATAATCGGGCCGGGCTAACCACGAGTACGTAACGAACTCGTACATGCCAAATACATCCCGAGGTAGATAAGGTATACTCCAATTCTTGGGGATCACGACGTCTGCTCCAATCCGGGAAACCACGTCCGGGTCTTCACGTAGCCGTGCAGAACTCTTGCTCGAGTCGAACTCAAACAGGAATCCTAGGCCGTTACGCACCGTGCCAGCCAAGAAGCTGTTCGGCAGGATGCATATGGGTCTGATAGAACCTTCTAGGGAGCTGGGCCCTAGGAGGCTGTTCGGTTGGGCCGTCAGGGAGTGGGCCATGGCAATGGGCCGTATTTTTATCCCCGACATAATGTATTTTAACATTAGAAATCGAGGGCAACGCCCTGCTCGGCAATAACAAGACTTTGGCAGTCGACCTGTTTATAAGGCACACCACTCTGTTTTTAATGGTGTATTCCATTGATTTGGCTGCTCGGTACCCATTTTCATCTTGTGAAAACATTAATTAGCTCATCATGGGGCGTACCTTAAGCATGCAATTGCGGTACCCGTCTTGCGATATGCTGCATTTTGCATATTAAAGGGTATGCGACATCAAATGCCCGATCCTGTCTTACGGAATTCAGCACTTGGTCCAACATGGGGCGTGTTTTTCGCCGAGTGGTACATGTCCCAACCGGAGGAGGAATCAGCTGTCGACCCACTTAAGGTCGCACCATTTGGATAAAGTTTGGCCGAGAGGTATTTTGTATCCGGGTTACGGTATACAACTTGCGACCCACTAGGAGCATACCTCCAAAATAGTATACAAGACTCATCAACACCCAACCTTGGACATGCAAACTTGGCTAGTGACCCAACATGAGGTATGCCATGATACACTTTTAATGGGTGGCCCTTTCGGTCATATACCCTTATTGGGTGTACCGAGGCCAAAATATACTCGATGTCAACAACGTATTATCATTGTTTGTGACGTACTGTCGAGAAAGCCTGTTAAATGGATTGTTCGTTGCTTCAATGGATTTGAGCCTTCGAGTGCTTTGTAGGCGTAATCGTGTAGCCGAGCCTCACACTTGGGCGCTAGCTGCGCAAGCGTAGGCGTGTATCAGAGCCGTAAAATTGGGTGCTCATGGCGTAGGTGTAGGTGCGTGGCCGAACCGTAAACTAGGAGCTCGTGGCGTAGGCGTAGGCGCGTGGTCGAGCCGTACACTGGGCGCTCGTGGCGCAGGCGTAGGCGCGTGGCCGAGATGTAGACTTGGGTGCTTGGGGCGACGGCGTAGGCATGTCGCCGGGCGTTGACTTGGATGCTCGTGGCAGAGGTCTATGCGTGTCGGCCGGCGTAGACTTCTTGCCGAGCCGTAGACTTGTACGCTCGGTGCACAGGCGTAGGCGTGTCGCAGAGCCGTAGACTTGGGCGCTCGTGGCGCCGGCGTAGACTTGTCGCTGACCCGTAGACTTGGGCACTCGAGGTGTAGGCGTAGGCGTCTCGCAGAGCGGTAGACTTGGACGCTCGTGGCGCCGACGTAGACTTGTCGCCAAGCCATAGACTTGGGCGCTCGGGACGCCTGCGTAGGCGTGTCGCCGAGCCATATAGTTGGTCACTAGCGGCGTCGGCATACGTGTGTTGCAGAGCGTAGACTTGGGCGCTCAGGGCGCAGGCGTAGACTTGTCGCCGAGTCATACACTTGTACACTCAGGACCCGGATGTAGACGTGTCGTTGATCCGTGGACTTGGTTGCTTGTGGCACTGTTGTATGAAACAAATCAAAATTCTGCTGTGGAAATACATGGCAACCAATCTTCACGTAGCCGTACGGAAGTAGTCATTCACGTCTCGATCAACACCAAGCAACACGTGTCGTGGTCGATGTCGAATAGCACACGCTCGCCGAGGTCTCAGTCATGGTTGGCGAAGTCGGCCGTAATAGTAAATGATCTCCACGCGGTTGGTGTAGCTCGACGAAGGTCGCTGAAAGTCCTCGCTGGTTTTCAAGGCCCCACAAGATATGCCACGACCGATCCTCACACCGTGGCTGGCACTAATGAGCTTTATGAGCTCGCTGAAATTCGCAACCTCCATGCGCAGTCTGTCTTCAAACAAGCGCCACGGTCGCATTCGAACTCGGATTTAGGTGCTTTTGGATTCTTTGGGAAGATAATAAAATAAGTTTTCTAACGCATCTTATATCACCCTGACAATCCTTCTGAGTTAACGGTAAATAGTGACACAAGTTCCGTCCAGATTCTGAACAAAAACAGATTACATCTTCTTCTCACATTCATCCCGCGGTTGATGAAGCCGGCGTCGCACGATGGATGCCATGATCGTCGAGTCCGAGTGAGTTGATGCTGATGACTGCTACCATCCGAGATTCGTTCTCGGTCGGGTCCTCGCCGTATCTGAGTCGGAAATTGAGCCCCCGGCACACTACTCGTCGATAGGCAGCGGCGACATTTCCTAACACGAACGGGAGTCCGAGTGAAGCGTTGTTGAAGTTTCTCCCGGATCGGATCTTGTCCGAGTCCAAAAGAGTGGATCTTGATGTGTTGGTGAAGTCTCTCCCTGATCGGATCTAGTCCGAGTCGAAAAGAGCAAGCTTAGACCTCTAGCAAATTACGCGTTGGTGCGGTGGCGGCGTTCTTGAACATGAAGAGGAGTCTGGGACCGTCGTTGATAAAGTTGCCCTTAGCTTGGATCTGGTCCAAGCTCGAGAGCGTGAGCTTACCAAAAATGTCGGTGACGAAATCCAAGCTTACGAAGCGGAAAATGGTGCGTAGTGCCGCGGAAAACGAGTCGATGAACCCGGTTCACCGATCTGCACATAGTCATATGAAAGTAGTTGTTTACGGTGATCCAATCGCCTCCTCCTCGCTGGTCACCAATAATCCACGAGGTGCGTCATGGCCGATCCCCACGCCGAGGAGGTCATCGACAAGTTTGCCAGGCTTCGCGACCTTAATGTGCAATCTGTCTTCAAACAGATGTCCCGGCCACATCCGGACTCCATTTTCAACGTTCTACACTCGTTGGAAAGTTAACGAGATTATCTTTCCGACACATCCTGTCTCATCTCGAGATTCCTTCTGAATCCACGGGAATCAAAGAAACAAAATCGCGTCCAGAATCTATGCCGGCAATTGCTGCCATTGAGCTTGATGACATTGATCTTGACACTCCCCTACCTGGCGCGCCAACTATCGACATTTGTTAAACCGGGGTTATCGTCGACAATAGAATTTATGAGATCTTAAGCCAGATGGTAACACAAGACAGGGGTTCAGGCCCTCGAGGATGAGGTAACACGCTAGCCATGTGTTCTTGGATTATGATGGTGATCTGATGATCAATGTCCCCATTGATGTAGATATCTATGTATGTATATCGAACTAGGGTCCCCTGCCCGCCTTAGTGGGGTCAGGGTTACAAGATAAAGTCCTGATCAATTACGAGGTACAGTTCATATCTCTATCCTTTCCATCGGTTCATATCTCTATCCTTTCCTTTCTTGCCGGATACGTGGTTATCCGGGATTATAATCATATTTTCCCTATTTGGAATAGACTTCTATCTTTATCTTTACGGGTGTCCCTTCTACGCGTGTAGCCGGCTCGGCCCACCCCCTATTGGGTAGTTCTCGTAGCCCTCTATGGAGATACCCGGGGTCCATTTATTCCACAGTACCATCACCAATTAGACATTAATTCTATGGAGATACCCGGGGTCCATTTATTCCACAGCACCATCACCAATTAGACATTAATAACGCACGTATTTTTGTATTAAAAACACATGGAATTTTCTTTTGTAAACGTCTCGTTACAAGTGAAATATAATCTATTTATTTCGGGCATGGTAGGAGTCTTAAAAAAAGACCGGCTGTCTCGTAGGCAACAATATTTTTTTTTCCCCAAAACACGATAACCTCACCCATCTCGTCCCTTCTCATCCCCTTCTTCTAGGTTGCTCTACATGCCTCCACCACTGTGGTCACCTGTGAACCTATCGGCAATAGGGGGCACCCTTACTGTTGAAGGGATCTGAGGCCGAGAGGGGGGTGAATCAGACTATTTTTAATTTTATTCGCTTGTTGAACTTGGTCAATTAGTCAAGTTAATCACCCAACTAGCGAATGAGCCCTAAGAAAGTCTAGTAGCGGAAGTTAGTACAAGTGCAAGTAATAAAGGAGACAAGAGGGCAAACTGATCTTTTTACTGAGTTTGGTGCAAGTATCTACTCTCGTTGAGGAAGCTCGCCACACAGGAAAGCCCGGGACCCTTTCGTCCTTAGTCCTCAATCCACTAGAAGAGGTTCGTTCCCGAACACATCGAAAAGGAACTCCAACTCATACAAGAATCGGCAGCCTTCACACGCGAAGGACCCCGAAACACCCGACTTCACAGGCGAAGTCGACCTCGAGCACACCGAGGATTTAGCACATCTCCGACGCAATGGAGAAGACGATGCACCGGCTACGCCTAGCCGATGACCACCACGTTGGTGGGTTTGCTTGCGGTTCACGTGTCGATGAAGCTTGTGGTGGAGTTGAATCCCGGTGACAAGAAGTCCAAGAGCACAATACCGGAAGCACAACTAGACCACCACCTCTCCCACCATCGAGCTAGTCCAAGAACTCATGGGGAAGGCACAAGAACTTCGGGGATGACCGGAGCAGGCAAAATATGGCTTCTTCTTCTTC
Organism: Raddia distichophylla; assembly: GCA_005191435.1. Taxonomy (NCBI): domain Eukaryota; kingdom Viridiplantae; phylum Streptophyta; class Magnoliopsida; order Poales; family Poaceae; genus Raddia; species Raddia distichophylla. The sequence continues at coordinate 1,540,097 of SPJY01021906.1, forward strand.
CTCTCTCCCTCTCCCTCTCAATCTCAATCTCTCATGTTGGATTTAGGGAGATGAAGGATGAACTAGGGAGGAGCTCTCACTCTCTCAAAGCTAAGGGATGAACAAATGAGCTCTCTCACATCTCTCCCACGAAATCCCACCTATTTATAGGGTTCAGACTGGGCCAATGGACGGATGAGATTAATTTGGAACGAGATCAGACGGCTAGCAGTAAATCGACTTAGGCTGGAAGGGCTTATCGGACGCGTCCGACGGGTTTATCGAAACTCCATTGATGTAGATATCTATGTATGTATATCGAACTAGGATCCCCTGCCCGCCTTGGGGGGGGGGGGGGGGGCAGGGTTACAAGATAAAGTCCTGATCGATTACGAGGTACGATTCATATCTCTATCCTTTCATTTCTTGCCGGATACGTGGTTATCCAGGATTACAATCATATTTTCCCTATTTGAAATAGACTTCTATCTTTATCTTTACGGATGTCCCTTCTGCGCGTGTAGCCGGCTCGGCCCACCCCCTGTTGGGTAGTTCTCGCAGCCCGCCATGGAGATACCCGGGGTCCATTTATTCCACAGTACCATCACATATTAGACATTAATAATGCACGTATTTTTGCCCTAATTAAAAACACATGCAATTTTCATTTGTAAACGTCTCATTACAAGTGAAATGTGATCTATTTATTTCGGGCATGGTAGGAGTCTTAAAAAAAGATCGGCTGTCTCGTAGGCAACAATATTTTTTTTCCAAAACACAGTAACCTCACCCATCTCGTCCCTTCTCATCCCCTTCTTTGGACTTCCCCCATCTTCTAGGTTGCTCTGCATGCCTCCACCACCGTGGTCGCCGGCGAACCTATCGGCAATAAGGGGCACCCTTGCTGTCTTATCGCTATGTCCCACCCACCTTACTTCAGCCACCGCTGATGATCCACTTGCCTCCGCTGCTCCACCACCTTTGATCACCCCGACGGTTTCAACATCGTTGTTGATTATTCACCGTCCCTATCATGACCCATCCCAAAGGCCCCAAACCCCACATTGAACCCTAAATTCATGCTACTGATGATGATCGAATATGGAGAAGGCGGTGGCGATGACAGTGGATCTAAATGTGCGTTTGAGCAAAATCATTAAAAATATTCAGCGGGGCACATGGCGGCGAGCTGAGAATTAATCATTTAGAAAAGCACTATAGATAATATTCCTCCTAAAGTACTTTTTTGAGAGGAGATATATAGCCATTCGGAACCCTTTCGTATCCCACTACCAATATTCAAATTCCACGGCACGTGCAAATTAATAGTAAAAGAGTTTAAGCAATTGGGCTAACCATTAGTATTGCGTTAACGATCTAGATGACGAGTACGTCGCTGTCAAGCAATGCCTACCTCTCGATCAACTGGCCAACAAAGCATCGAGAGGAGGGGCGACGAAAGCTCCAAAAAGATCAAATAATTTGTCCATGACGATGATATCTTGAAATTGACCTTACCAAGCGAGCCAGTAGTCTGGTAGCTGGCTGGCTAATTAGCTATTTTTTTTATTAGGCGACAGATCCAGCGCAAATTTATATTTAGATTAACAACCGTACATGCCATCGACTCGAAGGAGGAATTAATGGATAAACACGATCTAGGCCCCACTTAATTGGGACGTAGCCATTAATTTCATTTATCCAGATCCGTGCTAGAGTTAGAATGTTACCCTCTGAAATTTCTACGTATTTCGAAACGAATGTCTTACATATCAAGGAGAAGGAATGAGAACTGACTTTTCGCACATAGAAAAGTCAGTTCTGCACTTCTGCGCATTCAAACTACACAAACGGTTATTAACATTCTCGTCATCAACTCTATTAATGGCTTGGGAACTCTTTTAAAGCTTTGAAACTAAATACATAATAATGCAGATATTTAAATTTATAAAAACATTCTTCGTAATCCTTTACACCAAAGTTTTTTTAAATTTTTTTTTTGTAGTCACAGAGTCACTAACTATGCTACATGTGCAGATGACATAGACATGCCAGTATGCCACACCATAAAAAAATATCATCATTCTACGTTGCCGAGAGTGTGAAATGACCCTTGGCAATATTAAACAATTGGTCTTAATGTTTTATCATAAGAATTGATATTCCGATAGTTGAGGATAGATGGCATAATACTTTTTTATGAAATAATCCTCACGCCCCTCACGCAGGCCGGGCCGCGGCTGGACTCCCGGCTCTAAGCGTTTCCCTTTTACTTATTAATAATTTTAAAAGAAAAGGATCCATCGTAGAGGTGGAAATCAAGCCAACTCACATTTTTTTTTTCGGGGTTTTTTTGGAAACTAGCGCACATCGTATCATTTTAGTTGTAGTTTCAAAGTAATTTTATAATCAAACTAGCGAACCGAGCCCAATTGCAAACAGAACTCATTCAAAATCTAGTTATTTTACTAATATTGGATCCATCAACAAACATATCTGAGTCATTTTGTGAATCGAGCACACGAGATTAGAAACGAGCCTTTTGTTTTCAGGCCCTAGATCCGCTGGAATATATATGCCCATTTATTTGGTTTTTTACAAAGTTTGATACGTGCCAAGTGAGGGAGCTGTCACGTCGAATCATGCATACATGGTAGAATTGACATGTGCCCAATCTCTCCCAAAGCCAAGCAGCAGCCCATGGAATTGAGTATGACAAGTGACGCATCTGAGAACCTTCGGCTCGCCCCGGCGAAACATCCACGAAGCCAAGCCCATTTGCAGGCCGGATGTATAAATCCCGGAGCTCGCCGGCGCCAAGAAATTTGTATTCAGACTGACACGAGACAGCAGCTCGCTAGCTAGTAGCTACTGCACTGCACCCAGTGCAGCTCAGCTCTCCGGTGCATGCAATGGCGGCTTCGTTGGGGCTAAGCCCCGAGGCTTTCTTCGCCTCCTACCCTTACTCCTCCCCCTTCCTCGCCGACTACGCGCCCAGCTGCTTCCCGGCCACCGCCACCGCCGCCGCCGCCGGCGGCGGCTTCTCGGCGGAGCCCGAGGATCCCCGCGCCGATTTCGAGTACTCGGCGGCGCCGGCCTTCGCCGGCGCCGGGGACGACTGCAACGTCGACGTCAAGACGATGTACGTAGCCTTCATTACATGCGTATTTTTATTATGTGGCATAGCGTATTGATTGATTATGTGTGTAGCTTGGGTGCGATTGGCGATTGTTAGGTGTGTTCTTGCTGCTTAATTGCGTAGTTTGGGTGCAATTAGCGATTGTTAATTAAGTGTGTTCTTTCTCCTTAACTGCGTGCTTAATTAATTTGGTGTCTTGATGATCAGGAGCGGCGAGAGCGAGGAGAAGAAAGCGAGGGTGAACGGGAGGATTGGGTTCAGGACGAGGTCGCAGGTGGAGATCTTGGACGATGGCTTCAAATGGAGGAAGTACGGCAAGAAGGCCGTCAAGAACAGCCCAAACCCAAGGTACATACATCTCTGTGCGGACTTATCGTCGCTTCCAACTTCCAAGTACCCTCGCAAAATTCAATCCACCATTAATTTCACTAAAGTATTTGAGCATCGAACGAAACCCAAAAAAAAAATGCTTTTACTCTTTCAGAAACAAGAAAATATGCTTTCAGCTATGAATATAGTTTCTCCCCTGTCCTCCGGTCCTGTGTAGAACACGAAAATTTCCTCCTGTTTTTTTTATGAGACTCAAGCAGCCAAATATTTCTATACGCGAGGCATATGTGAAAGAAAACGTCGCATAGATCACAAACTTTTTCCTACCGCTCTATGAGCATGCATGTATACCAGACGGACGCCTCTACCCGATCGCTCACCATGAATCCAACACGCTTCCTACAATACAATGACAACTCTATAGATCCCAAATCCCAATCTCAAGCTCAATTTCCTTTAGGTCTACTACATGTCCATGTGTTCAACTAGAGCTACAACTAAAGTTCAATTAGATCCACTTAATAAAAAAATACTTAATCAAAAATACTGAACTAGACCTTATTCTTTTCAATTTAAATTAAATTTAATGAAAATTTGTCATTTATACAAACTAAATGATGTATCACTTTGTAGTTATTTTGTGAGGTTTTAAATAGTTTTTTTGAAGTTTTTGTAAAATAATTTTTTAGACTCTCCATATCACAAATTTTTCAGGATAAAGATTTTAGTAACTTTCAATACACAAAAAAGACCCTAGCAGGTGATGTCGTCCCATCTTTTAAGTTGTACTCTTCCAAAATTGATAACCAATGTGAGATTAAACCCAACAGTTTTTTATCGTGCTTCCGTTGGCGTATACAAATTGGGTTTTAATTTGGTGTGGTGTAGGCTAATTCTTGGAACGGTGGCATTGGTGCAGGAACTACTACCGGTGCTCCACGGAGGGCTGCGGCGTGAAGAAGCGGGTGGAGAGGGACCGCGACGACTACAGCTACGTCATCACCACCTACGACGGCGTCCACAACCACGCCACCCCCGCCGCCGCCGCCGCGCTGCGGTACGCCGCCGGCGGCTACTACAGCCCGCCGCCCAGCGCCGGCTCGCCGCCGGCGGCCGCCTCCTACTCCCCGCCGGACTCGCTGCTCTTCTGAGCTAGCCACGCCGTGCACTTGCATAGCTATATAGCTAGCTGGGCATCTCATCTCTGCTGATCTGTGCTGATGTATCACCATGACTGCTGGTTCTTTTTTTACCCTTTTTTGGCGGGTTTTAATTGCTTTGTTTTGCGGATCGATGTGATCTTCTTGGGTTAGCTCGACGTGATCTTGTACACATGCATAGCAATAGAATGTATTTGCAGCCAGACTGATGATTTGATCGAAATTCTCAGCTAAAAAACAGAGAAGTGTTTTATCAGTGGGGACTTGGCAATTTCTTTCAGCTTGTTTGATTGTTTCTTGTGCCAACACAATTAAATCTGTCAATCGCTCGGTTCTCTCTGTTTCGGAGCTTACCGACGTGGCCTGATTTAGGCCTTGCTTTTTCCAGCTTAAATAAAAATTAAAAGTTACGCTAATGTATTATACTAGCGAAGGCAGCGCACCAGCGGTGCGCACGGGCGGAAAAAAATTCACGAGGCCATGGAAAGCTGCGCACGCGCGGGAAAAAATTTCGCAAGGCTATGGCTGGAGCGGGCGTCGCTGCGCACGCGCGGGGAAAAAATCGCGAGGCAATGGCTAGAGCGGGCATCGAACCGAGTCCTGCAGAGCGAACGCTGCACCAGCTAGCCAACCCGCCGAGCGGCCCGCGCTGCCATGCGATGCAGTGTTTTTTTGTTTTTAAAGATTGATTTCGCATGAACAGCCAGATCTCGCTGGACGAATCGATCGGACGGCTCGAGATTGCTGGGCGACGTGGACGCAGCGGGAGCCGGCCTGTAAGGGCTTTGTAGTATAACATTGATTTTTACCCAGCTAAACATAGTACTAATTTATAATAATTCTTTAAGGTTTTTTATAACAAAAACGCTTGGACACGGACGTCCAACGCGACCGAACTCGCTCGCAGCGCGTACGAACGCGCTGGGAACTACACTGTGCCGCATGCAGGGGTGGGTCCCACATTATTTTTTTCTTTTGGTGGCCATAAATTTTGACAGGGTGCTCTAATCCACCAACCGTTTGCACCAACACGTTCCTCGTATTTTTACGAACAAAACAAGACCTATGTTGCTATAATTCTAACCGGGTTTCCTCAAACTTCAATCTTGACTAATGAAACTTTGGGGTTCGCCTACTGAAATTTGGGTTTCATACTTGTTAAACTTTGCTAAACTGTCAAGTTTCATTAGGTTTCTTCCAAGTTTCTTCAAGTTAAATCAGGTTAATCCAAGTTTCATCAAGTTTCCACAGGTTTCATCCAAGTTTGATCAGGTTATATCGAAGTTTCATCCAAGTTTCATCAGATTTCATCTAGCGCTCGCCCTCATCAATACATAGGCCAAGTTTCATCAGCATATGACCAAGTTTCGGTAGTATACATGTCAAATTTCATAAGTGCCTTCTTCTAGGTTCACATAAAAAAATTGAAAAGGTGAAAAAAAATTAAAAAGTATTTAAAATGGGTTGCTCTCGATTTTAGATGAATTATGAAATTTATTCCACGCATTTTGAACATTGTTTGAATTTTTTACAAAAATCAGAAGTTTTAATTGAAAAATAATCCACTGCACATCTCGCACATCTAGCCAACATCCGGGAGCGCGCGGATGGCTAATCGGACGGTTGTCGCTGGTCCAGCGCGTGCGTCTAGATGGACATCCTGTATAGTGATCATGTTACATATATGAATGTTTTTTTCTTGTTATAAAATTAAACTGCAAGGCACCATTGGAGCAGGTGGAAGACAAAGGTAATTACCATTCGTAAAGGAAAAGAAAATGTTGTTTCATCGATCATTGTATACCTGCATCAAATAGTGATTTATCTGGTTGAGCATCTACATTTATATGTCCTCTATAACATGTTCTAAAAAGGTAACAGAGGCACCATGGTTAATGGATGATTAGTTGGTCACTACAGTTTGCATACTCCATGCAGCATTGATTCTCCAAAGTGCTCGTAAGGAAGAAGTTGATTGATGTTTAGATAAACGTCCTAAAATAATAAAATATTTGGACTGCGCATCTTTTATTTCGACAGGAAAAGGATAAAGTTATACACCTCTGCCCAACCTGAAATGTAACCGGACATGGCAGTATATTTAAAAATGTGGCAAGTCCAACATAAATCGATAGTTAGTTCTTGAAAACCACATGAACTGCAAAAGATTATTTCTATGAAATTATTTGATAGGAAGTGCCCGGACCAGTTAGCCAACATTATAAAGCGATGCACTGTTTGATACGAAATTAGTTAGCCCTTAATGATGCAATGTTGATGTTATTTTCCATTTTAGGCCGTTGGTTTAAAATGATGACCAGGTGAACTGGAGGGATTTAAAGGAATAAAAAAACCTATTTTCACCCAAATCTCCAAAACAGTAAGCAGTTCATATCTTTTTTACGTTAGATTCACCAAAATCTGTTTAGGCTTTGGGAGTGCATGACAAATTGGGGGCAAATGCAATGGGTCGCATTAGTTGAATGAGAAAGTCTGCCCAATTTTTAGCTATTTGGCCGGACCCTAAATTCGTTACGAAGTGTTTAGGTATGCTATGCATGAAAATTCAGGGCCATTTTAGTTCCATAGTAACACTTTCAGTGCAAATATCTCACATGACATCAGTACATCATGAACATGGGATCACCCATCTTTAAGGAAGGAATCAGCCAAGGAAGGTAACTGATCTATAGTAGGATCTCTTAATTCTGCATGATGGTATATATAGAATAATTTTATGTTGCTATTTTGCTAAATGGTACCTATGAAACATCCTGGCAGAACTCGTTTACTCGGGCAAAATGCCCCTTCCTCGCTCCACGACGTGTTCCATGATTTCAGAAACGATTTCTCTCGAGCAATGTCATGCAATTTGGATTTCAGATCTTCAATGCTCTGCTTAAAACGCAATAACGAAGAGCTTAAAACGCAATACCGATTGATATATCGTGGGTTTCGACAGGGTGTGGGAAGCGGAGGCGCCGATGGAATGAATGGATTGCGAGAGAGTGCGATGTTGACCTGGCTGGGGCCGCCATCACCGGATCCGTCCTCCGCGAAGCCAACGTCGCCAGATCCCCTCTCTCCGGGGCCAACCGATGTGGCGCCGCTGCGGGAACCCCGGAAGCGGCACCGGAAGAAAACGGAGGAAGGGGATGAGGAAAGAGGCGGGGGGGAGCAGCGGAGGAAGGCGATAAGGAGGCGGCGGTGGCGGCGTTGAGCGTGGCGGCGCCGAGCTCGGCCCCGCGCACGACGGCGCGGGAGCGGAGAAGGCCCAGCTCCACCTGACGGCGGCTGCAGCCTCGCGGGGGGGAAGGCGACGGTACCGAGGGGAGAGGAAGCGAAGGAGGAGATGGGGGAGGAGGCTAGGAATGAGAGGCGGCGGGGAGGGGGCGCACAGGCAGGGAGGCGGGGTCGGCATCGCTAGGGTTCGGAGGGTTTAGATGCAAAATAAGAATGTGCAGGGACGTCTGTGCAAACGCTTCGCAAAGCAGGCCGGACAGCCACGCGGAACGCGGGTTGATAAACAAAAAGCCTGGGGTGTTTTCGGCAAAAACGTCTCCCTGGCTGATCATCCTACCGCTCGGGCGGAATCCGACAGCACGCGAATTGTGGATGACGTGGCCAACGCGGGGCAGGAAAAGAGCCACGTGGCCAGGCGGGCAGAGCAACCGGGCTTTGTACTATTTATTATTATTATATAGATGCTCCCTCTTAGATGTTCTTGTAGGGAATCCAACAAGTGTAGGATTCAGTCTCATTGAACGCCCCCGCAGCCCATCACAATAAACTAGTGGTCCGTTGCAACAACATCTCCATACCCGTAACTCCCTTTGCTTTCTCCCCAACTTTCCTACTTCTCTCTCCTCTCCCCCAATCCTTTTATGTATGATTCGCTGGTCCGTGTTTCCTCTTCCGTGGTGTGTGGTCGGCTCAGCGATTCTCGAGCTCGACCTAGGTTGTAGCCTCAAATCCTTCATCAACAGCTCGTAGGTCTATCCTCCTTAGAGAATCCACAATAGTCCCTCTATATCTCCCTCTGGAACACTATTGGTTGGAACATACATAGTGTTTTAGAGTAAGATATAGAGAGGATGATGAGGATGCCGATCTTAGCATTCCTCTCCCGCTTACCTGGTCTCGCAGTCGTAGTTCTTGCTTTTTTATGAATATTCTTAGTTCACTTAATTTTCTGATGCAAATGATCTGCACGAATATGCTCGTGTCCTTCCTTAGTGTGGGCAGGAGCTTGTTGTTGCTGCTCTCTCTCCGACATAGTTAGTTCTGAGGATGGATCCAATAAATACGATATAGGGGTTCAGTGGATTTGGAGAAGAAGATAGCTTGATTTTGAAAAAAAAAATGATCAGACTTGGGAAAGAAGATGATCATCAAATTTGGCCACAAACATTGTTTCGATATCTTATTTGCTCTCTTAAAACATTCCATTTGCTTTTCTTAAACATTCTTCTTCTTCTTTCTTAATGATTTATTACTTAAACACCTCTAATGTTGCATTAGTTACTTTTCAATGTTCAGTGCTCTAGTTCAGATGTTTTAGTGCTTTTCACTTTAATGTTGCAATGGACTAATTCAATTGTTGCAATAGCTAATTTTCAATGTTGCAGTTTGGTTTAGCAAATTTGGTTTAGCATGCTGCAATATTTTGGCTTAACACACTGCAACAATTATCTGATTTGATGCACATGGTGTCCTAAAATGTTGTAGTAGCAAATTATTTTTTATTTTACATTAAATTATCACAACATTTTGGTTTACCATACTACAACATTGTTCGATTTTGTGTTACTGCAATATTTTGACTGTTTTCGTGCAACTTTTGCTTTTAAATATGTAATATTTTGGTTTGTATATAATGCAATATTTTATTTGGCTTACTGCAATAGCATCCAATTTTTTAAGAAAATCAAGTGTCTGATTTGTAGCAAAAACCTAGATAACACTAGAATATTAAATTACTTTTATGTTCTCTAGTGAGTTTGTTGTTTGGATGATCCGATGATCCAACCTAGAAGTTTCCAAATTTTAATCATTTTCACTATTCAAGTATTCATCCATCTACCTCTGATCCTATTTGATCCCATCTTTAACCCTAGACCAATTTTCACAATCGATACACACACATATATATCTTATATTTTATTGGCAAGCTGTCGATGATTAGAAAGTGAGCTCCCCATTGAGTTTACTTCTTAATTGAGAGATCAACTTATCACTCTAAGATTGGCTTCGAGGATGCTACAAACACATGAGATGGAAACAACAATGGCCATGACAGTTTATCCTTGTTCAACCCTCTTATCGACGGGGATAATAGCCATATTCCAACACCGTTGATGTGTATCAAAAAGTTTTTACAATGTGTGGTGTAAGATAGCTAAGTCTCAAGGCACTTGATGGTATTTGAGGTACCCAGAAAGTGAGCTCCCCAGTGAGTTTACTTCTTAATTGAGAGATCAACTTATCACTTCTTCAACCCTCTTATCGACGGGGATAAGAGCCATATTCCAGCACCGTTGATGTGTATCAAAAAGTTTTTACAATGTGTGGTGTAAGATAGCTAAGTCTCAAGGCACTTGATGGTATTTGAGGTACCCCTAAGGTAGGTGCAAGGGGTATTTATGCTAACATACGCGCTCCACGACTTAGAGACTAACTACACAATCAAGATGGGTGTTTATAGATTATTAAGGAGATAATGGCATAGTAATTAGCCAGTAAACCGTTGTAGTCAAGTCCCATCATTGTCCAACAGCCTAGAGATTGTAGGAGCCATGGACATCGTGAGAGTGAATGACTATGCCTATGCCCGTGTCAGATGCCTATAGGAGGCTATAATATGTGTTGATGCCTACACATTAATCCTCATGCAGACGAAGGGACATATTCGATATTTGAATTACTCAGGTAACACTTCTTCGGGCGGCGCAAAGGAGATGATGGCCTTGTTTGTTTGAGGTAAAAGTTGTAAAACAAAAATTTAATATGAAAAGTTTTAATCCCTCGAAAGATGTCTTAAAGAGTTCAAGAAAATATGAAAAAACTATTTTACAAACACTAAGAAGAACTATTTAAAACCCCACAAAAATAAATACAAAATATTACATCATTTAGCTTATATAAAAAAAATTCAAATTTCAGCCTCGGGGATCACCCGCAAACTGGTCCCCACGCTGGTGCTATCGCGTGATGACCACACGTTGTGTCCGGACCATCCCTCCGATATGGCAGCGCCAGGCCGCTACGACGCTCGACGCTCCTCCTGGGTGATCGTTCTTGACCTCCCCTAGCAATCTAACAGTACCAAACCGTGCAATCACTTCTGCTGCGCGCACCTACGGAGATTCTGAAGCCCAGAATCATGATTAACCGCAACATGCCCCGAGCCCCACCAACACCTCCCTTTGGTATGCCATGCACCCAATCGTAACCCCGAGCACCCTCACCCTAGCTCCGTCCACCCCTCACCGTCAGCCATCTTCTCTTCACCGAAATTCCTCTTACCCCCTGTCCATGTCTCTTACATGTGGACTCCGCATGTCAGTCACCCCTCACACCCTCTTGCCTCTACCACCCTGGTCCCGCCTGTCTGCCGCGCGTCAGTTGCGTGAATGCTCCTCAGGCTTGCAGCCCACGCTGCACGGGCCAAAGCCCAGGATTGTTGGCCTATTTTAAATTCCTTTCTTTTTCTAATTCTATACATAATTTTCTATTTTTAATTAAAAAAATCTTCCAAAATTTCCACGAAATTCCTAAAATTCTAGAATCTAATGTACTATTTTATAAAAATATAAAATACACCTTCCCAGTATTAAAAAGTTTAAAATAAATTCATTTCCTCCTCTTTATATGGTAAAATACTTTTCAAAAACTTAAGTTTCCAAAAATCCCAAATTTTGAAATAAAATTATTTTATCTTAAATATTCTTATCCAAAAATATTTGAAAGCACAATTAATTAACTAAAAATATATTTTCAAGTTTTTCGCCCATTATCTTTAACAATTTCCATCTCGAAAATTCGGCAGCGTAATTGTCGACGACCTCGATCTCTGGAAATTTGTTGATCCGCACAAAAAATATATTGCGCACTAGCAACCATTTCCTTTTAGCCGGAGTACTATCAAAACTCTATCAAAATTATCCTTCATCCTTCCCCTAATAGGAAATCCACTTGAGATAATCAAAATCGTACGGTCCATCACCATTCTAATCAACCCTAACCCCTTTTTCTAAAAATTTCTTTTGATACAATTTTCATGCATTCATGCTCCATGCATTCTCTATTTTACATCTTCATTAATCCCCTACCTATTTTCCGTTTTCCAATGTGTGGAAGATGAATTCATCGCCCTTGGATCAACCGAGCAGGAATATCCGGACAATATCACGGAATTCGAAGATATAGATGAAAAAGGCAGGTTTTCTATTCCCTAATATTATATTATGCATTTATTTTCTAGTTAATTATTTTTTGTCCAATTTATTTTAAAAATTATTTATGATTGCACGTAGTAATTATATCCCATTAAGAGTATAGTTCCCACTACTAGGTCATAAGAAAATCCTAGGACAATAATCTAGCCATAATAGTAGCAAAAGTCTCATATAGCATATAGGATCACTTGTTGCATAAATAACCTTATTTGGGGTTAAGATAAAGGAAAGTAGTTTTGTTGTTAAGGTCTTGGTCTTGGTCTTGGTATAAGGTTGTGTCGATGATGATGAAGTTTGGAGATAGCAAGAACAAACAATGGGTAGAGAGAGGAGGTTGGTGGGTTTGTGACTAGAGAACATTGGTTTGGGAGTTGGTGCTTGGTTTGTTCTTTGCTTAGAACTGATTAATGTCATGTTAGAAATGATACAAAGTTTGACCAAACCGTATTACTGATCATTTTGCAGGTAAAGCTGAGTAGATTTATAGAGTTGTTAAAACCAAATCATCGATTTTAAAATGTTTTAAAATTGACAAAATATAGGATTTTTTCCAAAACTATCAATAAATATGCATTAATTCTATCATTAAATCCCACTATAAGATTTTGTTAGACCTGACACGTGGTTAATTGGTTTGCACATGGAAACTTGCTAGTATGTTGGTGTGCTTACCCGTTTTTGTGCGGCTACTTTTCCGATGGGTTGGCCCTGTCTTTTCTGCAGATGAATTTTCATTTGAAGACATGGCAAAAGTCTGGCATAGATTTTTAGGTTATACCTACACTCAAGCCATGGTTGTGGCGTAGAAATGTTTTTCAGAAGGTGTATTAAAAATTATAAGCCTATTTTGTAAAATAACCATAGTTATGCGATAAAGTCTAGCAATTTGTACTATTTCGGAATATAGCTGAAATCCTTAACGGTTGTATATGCAGGGATCTTCCTGGATCCCCACAGATCAGGACCACTTGGTTGGAATCGAGGACCCGACCTCTACCGGGATATCAAGTCGAGTAAGGACCTATCAAGTCGGGTTAGGACTTAAATCTCTAGGAATAAAGGTATCATCAGATATGGTATTAAGAGCACCTCTATCCTCTCATTTTTCCTAAAATTTAAGGATAGGGGCTACATAAACTGGCCCTATAGCTCTTTTGTTCTCACGAATCCCTATTTCTCTTTGAGTAGGGCTGTAGGGGTGTTGTTGAAAAATGTAGAGATATAGGAAGATGTTCTAGGAAGAGGGTAGCAGTGCTATTGGAGATAGCCTTAACCCTTTTGCAAAATACTAGAACATGATGTTCACAATATCAAAACATAAATATGAGATTGTAATTAGAAAATCTAGAATCGAATGAGCCTACAACATGGACCTGATTGATCTCAGCATATGGACGTGCGGCGCCAACCCAACATAGCATAGTGGCTCTCGTTGCGGATAGACGTGGGGCCTAGAGAGGCACAACCTAGCGCAGGCAACATGTGGTTTGGTGGAGTCCACAAAATTGATGGTGCAAATTCAGTCAAAAAAAGCCTCTTTGACTTGGAGAATTGTTTGGCATTAAAAAAAAAAGAATTTGATTGGGAGAGGAATTAGCAGATGGTCTAGCAAAACGGGAAAGCATTCTCTGCCGTAGAACAACCAAAATACACGAAACAACGAGTCTTGTCAGCCGTTGGATCGAAGCCCTGGAGAGATCAAAGCATTCCGTTTTCTATCCATGCCACGTAGCAACCAACCTTTGGTTTTTAGGCAGAGGACGCGTGTGCTACCTAAATCCGGCAAAATTAGTTAGCCATACGCATCTACCTCGTGGGCCTCGTGGCGCCGCCCCACCGCGCCGGTTAGGCAGCCCAACCCAGCCTAATTCCCAGCCTCCCCTCGCAGCCGCAGGCCTCGGCCTTCGCCGCCGGGAGCGGCGCCACCTCCGCCCTTCTCCTCCCCACACCACACCTCCTCACCGCACGCGCGGCGCCGGGCTCGCTGGCGGCTAGCCTTCCTCTTTCTCTTCTTGCCCCTACATCAGTCGCTTGCCCCGCCGGGGAGAGCTCTACCCTGTTTCTTGGATCGCTGGGCGCGGCGGCCGGAGGCGATGTCCGGAGGCCAAGAGGGCGCCGGGGGATCAGGTGATTTGGTCTTCCCAAAGCTAGAGCGAGGCACAGAGGGGAGAGGGGATTAAAATTTTCTTCTTTTTCTTCGAAGAATTGATTGGAGCTTTGGTTGCTTGGTCTGAGAGCGCGCCGTTTATAAGGAAGAGTTTAGTCTCGTTTTTGTTCGTGAAATGATCTTGGTTGATCCCTTGAAACGTGGCTTTTCCTGATACGATTCCATGTATGTAATCTGTGTTCTGCCCAATTAGAAATCAAACGGTTTTACATCAAACAAAAGTTATATGCTCTCTTCAATAATGCTCCCTCCATTCCAAATTTTTTACCATTCGTTTTATTCAAAAAAAATAGTGCAAACATGCAAAATATAAGTCATGCTTAAAATATGTTTAATGATAAAACAAATCACAACAAAATAAATAATATTTACATATATTTTTTGAATAAAACGAATGGTCAAATAGAATATATAAAAGTACTACAATTTGTAAAGGAGTGAAGTGAATTACAATTTGGAACGGAGGGAGTAGCAGTTTATTTGTGGCCCGAGGTTAAAAATGTTCTGTAATCATCGAGATAATATCCTGTACTTTTGTAAATTGTAATATCTCCTTGTTGTAGAGCCGACTGCGCAACTACATTGTCTTGTGTGACTTAATCGTCAATGATAAATAATGCAACCAGTTGTAGTAAAACTTGTGTCACCATGGGTCTTTCTGGTGAAGTTTTTTTTTTGCATGAGTTTTGTTGTTGATTGATTGGAAGTAGCAAAATATTGAAATGGATGTATTTCAGCTTTGAATTAATTTGGGTTGATTATATGTTCAGTGATTATGGTTTATATGTTATCAGTTGTGTTCCTACATATGCGCCTAAGTTATGATGTATCATCCATCGTCAGTGATCCTCTTAACACTAGCAGGAAACAGAAGGAATAAGCTAGCCCCATGGGTATTTAACTTTAATATACCTTTGTTTGGAGACACTTTACTTGCAACAGGAGCCAAGTTTCCTACCAAAATGAGCTAATTTGGGACACTAGTTCTAAATTATAAGGGCCACCCCCTTACCTTAGTACTTAATATTAGTAGACCAAAATGGATTTCAGACCCATAAAGGTATGAAATGTGAATCTTATAGCTTGATAGTAGATCAATATGGATTTCAGATCCATCCAGGTATGTGAAGCGAATGCTATTAGTGTGACAGCATCGGTATTCACAAGAAGATAGCACCTGATTAATTTTCCATGTTGTAGGTGAGTACTATATAGCTAATAAGGTATGCAGTTAGGTCTGGTATACTACCATCATATAGAGGTTGTGAAATATCATTTGAAGTAGAATGAAGGTTCGATGCATCCTATTGCACCAACAAGAATTAATCAATTTGTTCTTAGAAAAAAATTAATCAATTACCAATTGTATTATGTTACTTTGCATGCATGACAATCAATGATGTTTTAATTTTGATGTATTCTTATAATTCTTGCCCTCATACCTCTTACATATAGGACCTAATAAGATGCACAATTGCATAGCTAATAGAATAAAGTTCTTAATGCCATGGCACACAGTTGTATAACTAATTAGATGCCAACAATGTTGGCATTAATTCCTAGATTGATTACAGTAGTTATAAATCAGTCAGAAGTGAAGCCTAGACTGATTAGAGTAATTACGGATCATATGGAGGTGAACTCCCAATACACAGCATAATGTGTTGGCTCTGCTTCAAGGATTTTACAGAACATTGATGTTTTCATTTTGCCGTAATATTATACAATGCAAGTGCAATTATTATGTATTTATGCTTGCACCACTACTGCTACTTTTACTGCACTTGAATCGTCATTGCAGTTTTGACATGGTCTTAAGCATGATTTTACCTCCTGTGACCTTACTTCAATATTGCACCAAAATTTTCTTAATTCATGTCATTGTACCTGCTTTCTGTAGATCACATCATGGACCTAGGTGAAGACAATAATAACCCTAGGGTCAAAAGGGCAAGAGCCATAAATTGGCCGACAGTGATGTCCAAGTTTCTGCTTGATTGGTACCTTGAGAAGAAGAAGGGGATGCCGCCTAAGACCAAGTTCAAGAAGATGCACCACCATTGTTGTGCATCCGCAGTAAATGCTAGATTTGAGACAACTTTCACTGTTGATCAGGTCCATCGCCACTTTAGGCGCTTCAAGGAGGTTTGGAATATAGTGACCCGTTATATGAATGTGACTGGGAGCAGGTTCGACAAGAAGCATAAAATGCTCATACTACCTTCTTCAACTATGGCTGGTCTACCTGTAAGTATTGCATCAGTATAATGGACAATCCTTTTTTTGTTGTTTCTCCATTAATGAATAATTTTCTTGTATAGATGACGGAACGTGCTATTCTTGCTAAACCTATTCCGTTCTTCGACCATTTGCAAGATCTCTATGGTGATTGTCCAGTTGATGGTGCCTCCATGATGGACCCACTTACATCAGCTGAATTAAATGATGATCAACTGGAAATCAAGGACCCATTGAACATGACGGCCACTTGTTCAGACACGAGGGACCCAGATGGGGCAGACATGGACAAGATTGTTTTGGAGGGTGAAGATAACTCTCATGAGGTGGCAGCAAGCAGTGGGCCTGTGCCTTGCGAAGTGATGTCAGGCACTAGTGCAGAGAGCTCAATGGCTGCTCTCAAGCCTTGCTTGGAGAAGAACAAAATAGTCAGCAAACCAAAACCAAATCCAAAGCCACAGACTCCTGCGCCATATGATGGTAGGAACAGAGATGTGTTGAACAATACCTTAGCAGTGACGCGTGACAGTCTTCTGAAACCAGTACGAACAGCACCAACATCATCAGACCCAAATGCTCCTCTGTGGAACATGCTAAAGGAAATTCCATTGACACCAGCTGATAGACTCTCAGTTGGAATTTGTCTTTGTAAGCCAGAGTTCGAAGTGCACCGCAGTTTTTTCATGAACATGGGTAAGGAGTACCTCGAAGCATGGTCACAGAAGTTCTTGTCTGGAGGGGAACCTGGATCCTTGTAGTCTGATTTTTGAATCCAGGTCTGATGGTTCTTCCTATGCTGCATCATCGGGAGCCCATAACCACTTCTGATGAACTATTGTTTGTAGGGTCTTGTTAAAACTATTCACTTGTGGTGGTCTCTTGCTGCACTTCTTGTGCTGAAAAAATTGCTATCAACATTAGTTATTTAGGCATCATGTAACTTATTTAAACAATTTTTCTGACCTTTTAATACTGTTTTTTACTAGCTTTTGGACAAGTCGTTCATATCATAAGTTGGCAAGCTGTTTTAGGCTATGTAATTATTTTACATCAGATGTCACAAGATGATGTAAACTGAAAAAGATCGAATGCTATGTATGACATGTCTTTTTAGGTCAGTGTGTGTCCACTTCAGCTTCACCGGGGTGCCCTGTTTGTGTCTGGATCAGCCCTAACTGAACGGCTTACAGAAGTAGAAGCTTTTGGTTCCAAGAAAGAACATAATCCGTAACCTAAAAAGTGTATTCCTGTAGACGATTGCTTCTGCTGTTGGATCAAGGTTCCCAAATTCAACAAAATTTGCTCTGAATTCTCAAGATTATTGACTCGGCGTGAAAAGCAAAAACCGTTGTAGCGACAAGAAATCAAGATAAAAATTACGGAAAAAAAGAAACTAACAATAGATTAAATTATTTGTAGCATTATGGAAAAATAATGTTTAAAATAATTTTTTATGTATATTTGAACCCCAAGGTGAAATATGTCATTACAAAGAACCTCAAATAGAAGTGGCATTGGACCTCGAACAGAAATGGCATTACAAAGTGTCTTATGCTGGAGACGTCATTAGAGAAAATGTGCTTAGATGCCATTACTCAGGGATTTTGAGAATATAAGAAATAGTATACGGTCTGACGAGTGGGTCCCATCTGTCATCCGCTCTCTTCACCTTCTTTTACCTCACAACTTCTCCAACCTCTCCCTCTCTTTTTGGCACACAGATAGCGACAATGGCAACCCGCGTGAGAGATGGTGGCGTCCGCACGTGCACGGATGACGGTGGCAATGGTGCGCAGGAGACAACGACGGTGGGGGCGTGCGAGAGGCGGTAGCGGCGCGTGGGAAACCTTGGCGGGTCACGCAGGAGACGACGACAGTAGACTCGAGCCGTATAGAGAGAGAGAGGAGGGGGGAGGCATAGAAAGAGGAGGAAGGTGAAGAGGAGAAGATGATAGATGAGACCATCGCATATTGATGTATTTTGATTTTGTATATTCCCTAAATATTCGGTAATAACGTCTATGAAAATTTTCTCACTTTGTAATGACGTCTTCGGCATAAAACACTTTGTAATGATATTTTTATCACATGCCAATTTTGTAAAGGCGTATATGCACAAAAAAAAAGGTCCAAAGGTAGATTGGAATCCTTTTTCTCTATGGTATATATGAAAAAAAAGTTGAAAAAGTTCGAAAGGTAGATTTGAACCCTTTTTTCTCTGGGACTACATATATCAAAATAATATGAGGATGCCTATAGCTACGCGTTACACTTAGACCATATTCAGCATTATCTCTTCGAAGGCTATTTTTTCTTCGCAAAGAGATGCTGATCCATTGAGATAATACAATAGATTCTCTTTACGGTTTTTAATAAATTTCTTCACGGGAGGGGAATTGAGAGAAAATGGTTAGGGACGGGTCTTACAGTGGGCCCATACCGTCTCGCCGGAGTGGAAGTGTGGAAGTGGAACCTCTTCACGCCTTCCGCACTCGGTCACCCGCCGTCTCGCCGGATCCTCGCCGGAACCGGGCGGAGATGGCTCCACCGCAGCTGGAGTCGTTCCTGGCTATCGGGCTCCACCAGCGCACGGCGGAGAACGCCCTCGCCAACCGCAAGGTCACCGCCAACCTCGCCGCTGTCATCGCCGAGGTACTCGCGCCTCTCCTCGGTTCGGTTCGCCCCGCTTCGATTTGAGCCGATGGGCGCTCAATATTTTTCACCTTGCATTCGCGAGTGATCCCCTAGCTCTTTTGCTCTTGCTGATGCCGCAGGCTGGTGTAACTGCGTGCGACAAACCTGTGGGGAATCTGCTTTACACTGTAAAAAATTGTCTTTCTTGACTGATTAGTGAGATAGCTTCGGTCATGCACTTATGCTTGGTAAGTGATTTAAGATGCTGGATTCATGGATTGTTCATGGAATGGAGTAGGTCGCGACCAAGTGTCCAGCAAATGCACTAGTGCATCGCCCTGCTGTTATCAAATATATTGTGTCGACAAAGGTGCATCTGTTTTCGTGATGTGTTGTAATCGCTGCTTCTGCGATGGCTGAGACTGGGTGTGTTGTAACTTGACAATTGCGCTTTGCAGATCAAGAACCAAGCGCAGTTGGACGCTGCACTGTCGTTTCTTTCTTCCTTGGGTCCTGATTCTTTGGATTTGCCCAAATTTGAAGAGGCTTGCGGTGTTGGTAAGTTTTCTTGGGCCAAGTTCCATCGGCAGTATTCTTCAAGTACTCCTATATCATTGTAAGGTTGTAGTGTCACAACTCACAAGCTTTGGCTCAGAATTAATTACAACCTAGTGTAACATTTATCACAAGCTTTTGGTTTTCTGAGTGTACATTCTTCTATTTCTACATTTCAATTATTTCATTAGTTTGCAATATTTATTTTTCCTGTAGGGGTTGTGGTTTCGATCAAAGAGATTCAGTCAACAGTTGCTGATATTCTGGAGGAAAACATGGAAGCTATAATAGAGCATCGATATCATATAAATGGTTTGCATTCCAATCCACGTTCATTTTACTTCAATTTTGATCTTATTTTCTCTTTTGACATGTGACTTTGAAGAGTTGAGCATTATTTATTCCCAATTTTCTTTTCAGTTGGCAGCTTGTGCGGACAGGCTAGGAAGAGGCACTCCTGGGGTGATGCTAAGTTAATAAAGGTCAGTCTGATGTTAGAGCTGAAATTGTGGGATCATGTTTTGGTTATTGTAACATTGTTAACTTCTCCTGATGGTTTGTAATAATTGTCTATCTACAGGATGAAATTGAAAAGGGGCTTATAGAGATTCTAGGCCCAAAGACAGGTTGACAACGTAAAACCTATGAAAAAGAAGGGGAAGCCTGCAAAAGCTGAGGTTTGTTAGCTGAAATTCCATCAAATTTAAGACAGGAACATTCAGATATTGCGTCACTCAGATTGATTTTCAATTAAATATAGGAGAAGAAAACCACAGTAGCTGTTGCTGCTCCACCATCCGAGGAGGAACTAAACCCCTACTCCATATTTCCTCAACCAGAGGAAAACGGCAAGGTACCATGAACTATATGAGATGCAGCCACATTCCATATTAAGAATAAGAATATGATATTGTTCTAAAAAAATAGGATCATGATATTCCTTTTTATAAAGATTGTATAGTCTTGAAAATCTTTTTGTTTATGAGCTAGGTCCATACAGAGATACTCTTCAGTGATGGAAATATATGGAGAGCACACAACATAAAGGACATTTTAGAGAAACATCTTAAAGCAACTGGAGGAAAAGTGATGACCCGCTTTCCCTCAGAACCTAATGGCCACCTTCATATTGGCCATGCAAAGGTTCTGACAATCCCTTGAACCTAAGACATCAATTCTGCTAATATTAATTTCTTAAAAAATTGATGCTTACATGCTTTCTCGCGTACAGGCTATGTTTATTGATTTTGGGCTTGCTAAAGAGCGCAATGGCTATTGCTACCTTAGGTATGAAGGAATTTTAGTTGATCTGGAAGTACATACTTCAAATCCTCCAAATTTTTTTTTCCTTTGCACTTTCTTAAAAGAAAAGGTTAAGTTTAATCTGTACAATAGGTTTGATGATACAAACCCTGAGGCTGAGAAGAAAGAATATATAGACCACATTCAAGAAATCGTCCAATGGATGTGCTGGGAACCATATAAAGTCACATATACAAGTGACTATTTCCAAGATCTGTATGAACTTGCTGTTTGTTTGATACAAAAGGGACTAGCTTACGTTGATCACCAGGTTTGCTCTCTTTGGACCTCCATAATAGACTACAATTGCGCATATGTTCATGTTTAATATAATAAGAACATTATTATTGTGTTAATCCTTTTGGATGAATAAATAGTGACTGAAAATTGACGGCTATATGCTTGCCAGACACCAGAAGAAATTAAGGAGTACAGAGAAAAGAAGATGAATAGTCCATGGAGGAATAGACCTATTGAAGAGTCACTGAAATTATTTGAAGATATGAAATGTGGGTTGATTGCTGAGGGAAAGGCCACTCTCCGAATGAAGCAGGACATGCAGAATGATAACAAGAACATGGCTGATTTAATAGCATATAGGATAAAGGTCTGTGGTTTAATATAGTCTATTTCTAAAGTGTGGAAGTTTAATCTTTGCATATGTATACACAGTTTACACCTCATCCACATTCTGGAGACAAATGGTTTATCTACCCAAGCTATGACTATGCTCATTGTTTAGTAGACTCTATTGAAAACATTACACACTCGGTAATTTTTTCCCCCTGATTATTTTTCAATTGGGTGAGCCCTAAAGTGTCATCAACTAATCGAGCTGGCTATTGAAAATTATCAGTTGTGCTCCCTGGAATTTGGCATACGGCGTCCTTCATACTACTGGCTGCTTGTAGCACTGGGCCAGTACCAGCCATATGTTTGGGAATATTCAAGGCTAAACATATCAAACAATGTTATGTCCAAGCGGAAGGTATACCATTGAACCGTATGGATGATAATATCAATTTTATGGTGTTTGATCTGTGATTTTGTTATACCATTGGATTTGCAGCTCAGAAGACTTGTGACAGAGAAGTGGGTTGATGGCTGGGATGATCCTCGCCTGTTGACAATTGCTGGGCTACGTCGGCGAGGTGTATCATCGACGGCAATCAACTCTTTTATTTGTGGAATGGGAATAACAAGAAGGTAATACCAGATATGTTGGTGCTAGTAATTGCTTTGTACTATTAGTCCTTGTTTGTTTCAGCTTAAATTAAATTAAATTAAATGAAAATTTTTATTTTTTGTATAAGCCAAATGATGTAATACTTTGTGGTCATTTTTGTGGGGGTTTTAAATGGTTTTTCTTAAAGTTCGTAAAATATTTTTTTCATGATCTTTTGAATTCTTTAAGACGTCTTTTGAGGGGTCACAACTTTTTCTTAAAGTTTTCAACAACGTTCAGTTGAAACAAACAAGACCAAAGTGGCAATTTTTTATCCATATCAGCAAAAACTTTCTAGTTTGACCTTGCCTTAGTGAGACCACTAACTTATTCTTGCAATACAGTGACAATAGCTTAATACGCATCGAGCGCCTGGAACATCATATTAGAGAAGAGCTTAACAAAGTTGCCCCTCGTGCTATGGTTGTTTTGCATCCTCTAAAGGTTTGACATTTATTTTGTTTTCAAATCATTTATTTTTCTGTATGTTATATGATGCACTGATGGTGTTTTCACATATTTTGGTAAATCTAGGTTGTTATAACTAATTTAGATTATGGAACAATGATAGAACTTGATGCTAAAATGTGGCCTGATGCTCCTGGAGATGATGCTTCAGCCTATTACAAGGTGCTTCTTATGTCTAATGCAACATTCTTTTTTAAAACAAAAGGTCTTTTTTGTGGTTATGGAGTTTCATCATTCTGCTAAAATTTCCGAGTGATCAACCTTTTAAAAATTTGTCATTTATCTGATTCTAAATAACTTGCTGCCTTCCGTTCATAATGTTTTACCACTAGGTTCCATTCTCAAAAACCGTCTACATCGAGCAATCTGATTTTCGTCTAAAAGATTCAAAAGATTACTATGGGTTTGCTCCTGGTAAATCGGTCCTACTGAGGTAATACACTTGTAAGCGTTTAATAGTTGTACTACATATGTCCAGTGGCCTGATGTGTGTTTGCCTTTTGAATTGACAGATATGCATTCCCAATAAAATGCACAGAAGTTATCTATGGTGATAAATCGGAGGATATTATTGAAATCCGAGCTGAGTATGATCCTTTGAAGGCTGCAAAACCAAAGGTAACCAGACCACTCAGACCCTTTTAAAGCTGAGAATATTACTCTGCAGATTCCACAATCCAAGGTCATGATATCATGTATAATTTGTGTAGGGCGTGTTGCACTGGGTTGCTGAGCCTTCTCCAGGGGTTGACCCACTCAAAGTAGAAGTCAGACTTTTTGAGAGATTGTTTCTTTCTGAGGTAAGAATATTTTTCAATTGCTTGAGTTCTAAATTCCCCTGGCTGACGTCTCGGGTTGTCTCTCGTGCTATACACTAGAACCCTGTGGAGCTTGAGGATTGGCTGGGTGACCTAAACCCACAGTCGAAGGAGGTGATCCATGGTGCTTATGCCGTGCCTTCACTTGCAACCGCAGTGCTGGGGGGCAAATTCCAGTTTGAGCGCCTTGGTAACAATATCATGATCTTGTTACGAATAGTGACTTCTTCAGTAAAAAGAAAAAACATTCTGGTGTCTTGGCTGCTACC
Organism: Raddia distichophylla; assembly: GCA_005191435.1. Lineage (NCBI taxonomy): Eukaryota > Viridiplantae > Streptophyta > Magnoliopsida > Poales > Poaceae > Raddia > Raddia distichophylla. The sequence goes on from SPJY01021906.1 coordinate 1,563,838, forward strand.
CACCCTCTAAAGTCATGTGGTTACAACTTGCAGGTTACTTTGCTGTGGATTCGGACTCGAAGCCTGGGGAGCCAGTGTTCAACAGAACGGTTACCCTAAGGGATTCCTATGGAAAAGCTGGACCCAACTGATTTGCTCTTTTTTGTTTGGGGAAAATGTTGATGTAATGGTGCAGTGCTTGCAGCTAGCCTTCCCTTTAGATTCGAGAAACGCCATTGATGACAGTCACTCTAGGGGTGTGTCTGGTTTGCAACACACAAAAGGTTATGTCTAGGTCATATATCTTCCGTTTTGTTCGTACGTAACGATTTGCGTGCCCACAAAAAAAAAAAATGAGCTCCGTTGAATTTGAATTTGTGCTGCGTTGAGGGCAACGGCGAGGGCGTACAAATTGTCCGCCTGCGCCTTTGTGAAATTTTTAAAATTTTATTAAATTTACTTGATTTTCTTTTGTATTTATCTCTTTGAGATTGACTGGCAACAAATCAAACAATACCCTTACCAAATTCGGCACATTGCACTTGTTCACATCTAAACAACAAAAAATTTGTCAGTGAATTGGTCGACTCCTTTTCAGGTTATCTTATTTCATTGTCTTCTTATCTGCTTATTATGAGCGCAACTTTGAGCGTTTCTCAAAGTTGTTTAGAAAGTCAAAAGTGAACTTCGTTTGATTCGCTTCGTAGAGCTCTGGAAAACAGTTTTGAGCTAGAAAAACCGGACCACAGGTGCTAAAACAATTGACTTTCTGATTCCGAGATAATTAGAAATGTTTAAGTAAACAAGCAGAGGAAAAGGGCGTAAGGAACAGAGGACCGTATAGGCTTCAGTCTCTCTCTCTGTTTATAAACTAGCTAGCAGCACGCCGGTTCCTTCCACGTCGCTCAAATTATCGGCACTTAATCAATTATGAGAACTAAAGTTTAGCCGTTTTGAACAGTGGTTCCAAAAACCCAAAATTTATAATGGATGCCAGATGTAAGGACGTTTATCTATCTTTATGTTTCCTAGATTGTTAAGGAACGGTATAAGCCGGCTCTCTTTGCTTCGCGATTCTAGATTGATTTTGGTTGTAGTGGAAAGAGTTAAGAGACTCCAAAAATAGACCCAAAAAAATTAATTTTTAGAAAAAAATATAAAATTTAAAATAAATATTACCAAATAAATAGTCTATACAACATAGTAAAATTTGTAAATTAAATTAGAACAATGAATCAAAGAGAATCTAAAATAACAAAGCGTTTTTCTTATGGCCCATGAAATAACAAGCTACAAAATATTTTATGGCGTACGTCGTTGTGTGTGGTTTGATGAGCTTCTCAATAAACTCATTCTTTCAAGTTTATGTTTATGGGCTATTGACTCAATTCCAGCGGATCGTGAAGACGACGAATCATCCTCGTTATCCGAGGATGAGCTCTTTGGAAACAAGTAGGTTGGCGTTCTTCCCTTTTAGTAGCTTGTGACTCTTGATGGGATATCTTATTTTATTTAAATTTTTTTAAGCTGTAATAAATAACTCTAATGACTCGTTTGTGATTTGTATGTATCCCTGTGTGGTAAATTATTGGTACTTCATTCGTATGGCTTACTATTAAATAAACAATTTTCTTCAAGCCCAACAATTTATATAACTAGCGATGACTATGCGCCCGTGGCGCGTGGCATTAATTCCGTAAGACACAGCTGCATCCTGGTTTTTTTTCCTTTTTCGGTTTTTTATTGGGATTTCTGATTATTTTTTAAACTTTTCTATTCTTTCTTAATTCATTTTATACAAGTCAACATTTGCAAAGCTCAAATGTATTTATGTACCTCCATTATGTTTTTTATTGCATTTACGGACCTTTACCGTATTTAAACTTTGGAAATTTTCAATTTATATGTTTTTTGTGTTACGTTCCATCAATAAAACTTAGGAAAATGGAAAATCGATTAGAAAAATATGCCTTTCATTAAAAAGAGCAAACTATTTGTAAATCTGAATTTTTTAAAAAATGCACGACATCATACTTTTTTATTCATGTTCTTTGTGCAGCCTGTTTGAAAACTTTAGTTTTTTATGTTTTTTGGATGTACGATAAATAAAAAACAAAAAGTGGTAAACCGAGAAAAAAAATGCTCTTCTTAAAGAAAGAGCAAACTATTTGTAAACTTGGACTTTAAAATATTTTTGAATAACATCAAAATATTTATGTATTTTTTTTGCTACGACGGTTTTATTTTTACAAATTTTCAATTTTTATAAATTTTTTTTGCAGCCTACCAAAAACAAAATCTTCTGTTTAAAGTCTGCATTATGAAAACCATTAATTTATTAGACATGTTAATTTTTGTTGTTGTTTTTTGAGGACATGTTTAGGGAACTTTCAATTTATATGTTTCTTTATCTACCATAAATAAAGTTGAAAAGTGGGAAATCAAAAAGAAATATGTGCTTAATAAGAAAGCGCAAACTGTCTGTAAATTGGGGCTTCAAAATTTTTTGAATAATATCAAATTTTTATTGATTTTCTTTGTGCATGCATGCTTTTTTTTTTGGAAACTTTTAATTTTTACGTTTATTTTGCGGCTTGCGAAAGATAAAATCTTTAGCTTGAATCTTGTATTATCATAACGTTTAATTTTTGAAATATTTTAATTTTGGATATTCTTTTGAAGACATGTTTCTGAAACTTTTAAATTTATGATTTTTTGCAACCTACCATAAGCAAAATTGCAATGTGTAAAATCGAGAAGAAATATGCCCTAACAAGAAAGAGCAAATTATTTGTAAATTTGTACTTTAAAGAGTTTTAACTAACATCAAATTAAAGGTCGGATTTGATCTCGCAAGAAGATCGGACGGCCGTCGTTTTTTCTGCTGACGTGGCCTATGCAAAGCTACGCGACATGGCGCGTTTGGGAGGCAGAAGCGTGGCCTAACCAGCAGCCGGCCTGTTTGGGCTATTGTAATATAGAATTGATTGATGATTGATGAAGTCCCTTATGCACAAAACTGATCCTGGACTAGTGTTACACGAGGAGCCCCAAGTTATTTAATTTAGGGTCACGACAATCAAGTCTATAGCTGACCCTTCCAGTACTATGGACAAACAATTTGCCACGACTTTTTCATCGCCCAAGCGGCTCTTATGGCCGTCACATTTATTCGTAAAAATTTGGATGGATTCTTAGTTCTATTGAAATTTTGAATTCGATCGGGTCAAAACTTGTTGGAACAGGCCACGTTTCGCTAACAGGGTGCGAAAGCCTAGCATTCATATCGAGGAGCATATCTATTGAAATTTCGTGCTTGGCTCCTAATTTCAGGATCAGGATGATTTTATGGGTGGAGGAAGTGAAAAGAAAAATTCCGTTGAGTAAAATTTGTGTGATGATTCCTCGGAGATCGTTCTGGTACTTTTGACTATTGGGCCAAATTTGTCTACTATGTGGAGGATGATCATCCACTACATCTTTCGCATTTCTGGAACCTGGATTATCTTCTATTTAGCGTGCCAACCCCTCTATATTGTGTTACTGCCTGAGCTAATGCTTCGACATTTGGTTCTGTTGGAGTATGAAGATTTCTTGCGGGGAGTAGACCGTAGATCCTTCTCCCTGATAGTTTAGTGAATTTCAAATTAAATCATCCATGTACTTATCTGCTTGTTCTTGATGACGGAATTGGGTTTGAGCTGCATCTCCTCCCGATTGCGATCCCTCGTTGTGCGCAATTACCACTTGCATGTCCGAGTTAGGAATAGAGCAAATCACGGGAGAACTTTCCACGGAATCGTCCGAATATGACTCCTCACAGTGGTCTGGCATGGCTTGTTTTCACCTTTGCTAGCCAGTAGGGCGTTCCTTTATGTACATTCCATTATAGTTTATTCTAATATATACTATTAAAAGAAAACAAAACAAAAATTAATCATGCCACGCCCATGCCGGCCCACGGGCCTAGCCTTCGGCCCAAGCACGGCACGTGCCGGCCAGGGCTCTATTTATATCGTGTCGTGTCGTGCCGTGCTTCGGCCCGGACCAAAATGTCGTGCCTCGCGCCGGCCCATTTGGCCATATATATTCAGCACACTATCACTATGATGCTTCAAAGAGGCCATATCTAATCTTGTGTTCGAGGAAAGAAAGAAGGAATTTGAACAACACTTTGTGCATCACGGTGGGTGCGAGCTGTCAAGGGTCGGGAGTAAGGCTCCGTCACCTCGCAGTTTATTTGTTCATAGTGAGGCCCATGCATTTCCTTTCCTCACAAGATTAGAGACGACGCGAGCGAATTATACTGGTTGGGATAATAACTCTACGTCCAACACAATTGGTTCCACTATGATGGATGGACTTTACAGCAAACTAAGATTGACACTAGACGTGGAACTTAGTGGGTTTCTTGAACTTAATATTAGTCTTGATCTCCTTAAGCGTGTTTCCTTCGTTCGATCGCCCCTCCTTGAATGGGCCTTCATCACTTGCTTTGTTGTTCCTTGAGGACAACCTCTTCGTATTGCCACCTTTACGTGGAATTTCCTATTTGTTTTCCGCCTTGATTTGATTCCTTTTTATTCGTTCATAAATTATTGCCTGATTAGGATGAATTATGTCCCCATTTTTCTTCTTAGAAATTGCTTTGATAAGGGATTACGTCTCCATACCTTTGAGCCACTTGTAGGCTGTTTTGTTGTTTTATCATCCATTTGAACCATGCTCTCTAGATGCAATTACCTCCTCCGAGTCAGGCTCTAAAGATACAAAATTGGACGTTTCCCAATAGTCAGACTCCACGGATGCAGCAACCTAGCCGCATGCAGCAATGTAGGCAACGCATTTGATTCATTTTTTACTATATCTTTTGATTAATGTTTTCGATTATCGAATCGATTTTAAAAATGGGTTCTTGATATTTTTTTAAACAAAACTAGACCACACTAGACATATAAATTTCAAATATTTAAAATTTTTATTTTTGAATTTATTTATTTATGACTTTCTTTTGAATTTTTTATTTTCGCATTTCATTTTTTTGCGATTTTGATTTTCTAGAATTTATTTTTTTAATATGTTTCATCCCTCTTTTTGAATTTCTCTATGCCATTTCCTCCTTAGTGTAGTAAACCGTACATCTCTACATAGCCTATACAATCTTATACAACTAACCAAACAACAATCATTTGCATTATCTCAGCATGGCTCCAACCAGTCTGGCTCAGCTTATACAGCCTAGTTCAACTGAGAAGGCAACCAAACAACCTATTGGTTGATGGGTTGCTTTTGGTGATGGCTCTTTAATTAACATGAGATGAGATTGGTTCATGACAAGCCGCCCTACTTTGGCTCCGCTGAGTCGCTCCCCATCAATTGTGAATAGTAAAAAAAGATTATTGGGCTCCGCAACTATTTCCCGTTAGTTGTGAATAGTAAGAAATGAGTAAAATATAAGTCTATGAAATAGGATTGTGAATAGTAAAAAAATTCAATTAAAATATAAGAGAGATGTAGAGATGGTTGTGAATAGTTAAAAAAGTTGAGTAAAATATAAGAGATGTAAGGATTGGAAGAATAGCTTTGGTTTAAGTAGTTGAATGGTGATAAGGTTATGAATAGAATGCAAATAGTTGATAAATAGTGATAGGATAGTCAAACATTTGGATGTAGCATTGGCTATGCATCCATGCCTTAAAATGGGTCGTTTGTAGTCAGGGCATTATGTGCCAGTACAAAAACATGGAGAAAGCATCAGAAACTAATAGTTAAGCGTAGGGTCAAGGCCAACCGACGAGTTGTTCATTTATTTACGACAAGTGTTGTGGGAAAATCAAAATCACTCCAGAATAGCCTAGACTAAAATCCCTAATTTGTAATATGGCACATGTTTTCAAACACAACAGCACTTTCTGCAAAACAAACTTCAAAAAGGCTGAACTGTTTATATGTCATCTAGTAACAAATTCCCTTTACAGCATTCCAGTAGACGAAGGAATTTGGATTCTATCCCTCCGTATTGGCCCTGAGGCCCTGAGAAAAATTAGCTGACAGACTTCACCGAGTTGGACCTGTAAAAGAATAAACTCTTTTGACTTGTTTGAAAGGCTTTCGAATGCACAATATAATGATGTTCAATATCAAACCTGTTTATTTTATCTGAAGAATCTGTGTTGCTGACGAGCTCATCCATGATTCCCTTGCCATAATCCCCTGATTCTATGGCCAGTTGCAACCCCTGAAAAGTAATGAAGTGAACAACCTGTAGACATATAATCATAGACATTTAAGAGTTGGCGAGGCACTTCAAGGGCTCTCAAGTACACCAGGCAGTAGTAAAGTCTAAGACGATAGATTCTTAACCACCTTAAGTTCAGGTTATGAATGAGCACACGGTTCATTAGGCCAAAAGACTTGTGGTGTAGTTGCCACCCTCGATTTAGGTAAAGATAAGGCTGGACACTTCTCCGAGAGAAAGAGCCAATCGTAGATCTAACTCAAGACAACTACTATGTCTAAAATATGACCAAGGTTCAAGAACTTGCTACTCGCTACCCGGTCAGCGAGCTAGGGAGTAGAGTACTTGGATTACTCGGGGAGTATTCGGAATTACTCAATAGCAATTACTCAGTAAATTAGACATGTATCAGTACTGCACTAGAACAAGAAAAAACCATCCAGGTCTGTCGCACCCATCTATCAGTGTTGCACTCCCACAGCCTCACCAGCCCAACTCTTCCTCCCTAGCCCAACCCACGTGGCATTGCAAGCTGTAGCTGCAACTGTAGATCTGAGATCACGGGTGGATATTCACTCTCCAATTTTGTAACCCTAGACCTTATCTCTGATCCCTCACTCCCTCCCCATAGTAGCCACCACCCCCTGCAAGCTACCACCGTGGGGAGATTAGGGCGGCTGGAGCAGACATGAACGGGGAAGTGTCAACATCTGAGGCAAACATGGAGCTCCGAGTGCAAGCGGCGGCAGTGGTCGAGCTATAGAGACAGAGGCTAGCCATCGACGACAGCGCAACATCGGTAAAAATCGCAGAAAATCGCTGTGGCAGCAGCCAGCAGGTCAGCAGACTAATGTGCCAAAGAGGGCCTCGCCTGGGCATTGAGGAGCGATTACACGCCGAGTAAACGGCGAGTAATGTTGAGTTTTAGAACCCTCAATATGACAACTGACCTGTATGAAGTTTTGGTTCCCAAAGCGCTTCCCTGTCACTTTTGAGCCTTCCTGTACCAAATCAATGAAGATTGTTAAGTGAAATCAACAGATAATTTTAGAAGCCTACATAGGCTGCATTGCATCATGTATCAGTCACATATAATTTACTACTACTTCCAGTTTCATAATTCCTGTTGTTTTGGACAAGGTTGAGGTCAAACATTTAGAAATTTGACTTTCAGTAACTTTTAAAATATTTAATTTGGAACTATGGAGATCAAATATATAGAATAATCTTAAAGATAGTTTAATAAAATCGTATATTTATTGATTTTGCTATATACATTCAAATAGAAAACAATGGTCAAAGTTGCGTTTTAAAGGCCATGTCACTGTCCAAAATGACGGGAATTATGGAACTGGAGGGAGTATTTAAGACGAACTACAAATAGTCAATAGTTTCGAGAATGAATTCTACAAAAATGATGTAGACTCATACCAAGCGTTCTGGAAGTTTCCCACCATTTTGTTCTATGAATTGGCAGAGGTACATCACACCGGCACATGAAAAATTCTGTTGACAGAATAAAACAAGTCACAACAAAAACAACAAAAAAAAAACCCTGAAATGCAAGGCGCTTACATGTTAACTGAATATAGACAAATTCAACCTTCTCAAGGATTAAAAGAACAATACAGTTGGTGCCAACACATTTTTTGCTACTAATATAATGATATTTGGAACTGGAAAGAAATCAGTATGGGCATGTCAGTCCAACCATTGTGCAAATTCAACAATCTACAACATGCATATAAATCTCAAGAGCATTTCTTTTCCTCCATAACTCCAGAAAATTCAATATTGCCAAGGATGAGATAGAACTTAGGCACACTATTCAGATTATGTGCAACTCAATTTCAAGACAAAATTTTAGGTCACAGAACTGTGGTGCCAGTCCATAATAGAAGCACCATCTTTCAGCCGTCATATGCATTTTTTGTGTGCTAAGAATAAACACACAAACGAAAAGCACTGAAATAACAACAGAAACATTGTATGTAAAAACCCACCTGTTTGGCTTCCATTGAATCCATCTTCTCATCCTATACAAGAAAGGAGAGAATTAATGCAACAATTTGAAAATGACAATTATATTGAGTAAACAGTAAAGCAGAAACACACTCACCAGACCCCAGACCAAATGTTTGATGTTCTTAATTTCTGAACCAATATTCTCAAGCTTCAGTCGTGCATCACTAACCTAAATACAAAAATAAATATGTGAAAACCATATAAAGTAATGCACTCTGTTGTGCACATTGCTCTGAGTGCTAAAATTTAGTTCAGTATAACATAATTAAGGGAAAAAATAAATTTAGGCCCAATTCTCTACAGCTTATCTGACTTATTTACTTATCTTTATTTAAAATATAAATAATTTAGTTTTTTCAATCCTTCTTTTTTCTATCTTGAAGGCATGTCGCTAAAACAAGTCAAACAATGGTCTCGAGTCCACCACAGATTGCTCTGAAAGTTAGGAGATAAGTCAAATAAGGGCGTGTTTGGTTGCCCGCGCCGCGCCAGCCTGCATCGCGCGATGCAGTTGACCGCGCTCGCGCGGGTGTTTGGTTGGCTGCGCGCGTTGTGCCGGCCTGCATCGCGCGATGCAGCCATAGGCAAAAACTGCCTCAGCGCGGGCCTGCGCGCCTGCACGCGCGGAAACGCCGGAATTGGCCGTTTCCCGCGGGCCTGGCTCACGCGAGCCAGGCTGAGCAGGGCGCAGCAACCAAACACGCCCTAAGTAAATAAGTGTCTCTTAGCAGATTATACCGTACGCCAATTATTTCATCCAGGCGTATGCTGGTGTGCTACCTCTGATTTTAAAAATTGAATTCATAAATATGCACTTTTAAAAAACAAATTATGCCGATTCATTTAGTGTTAAGGAGAAATTACATCATCTCTTATTTGCCCAGAAAGGGTTTTGCTGATCCAATTTATCAGTCAAATAAGTAAATAAGTCTCTTAGCAGATTATACTGTACACCAATTATTGCATCCAGGCATATGCTGGTGTGCTACCTCTGATTTTAAAATATTGAATTCATAAATATGCACTTTAAAAAAATAAATTATGCTGATTCATTTGGTGTTAAGGAGAAATTACATCATCTCTTATTTGCCCAGAAAGGGCCTTTTGCTGATCCAATTTATCGTCCAATTTTTCAATGCGCTGTGTCAAATGCCTTTTAGCAGCCTGCACAATTAAAAAATGGTTTTACTAGTTGAGAATTGCATATGACAATGACAATCAAACCAGGAGGCCAAAAAACACAGCCAATTTCTTCAAGAAAATTCTCAGCACATAGCTAATATTTCAATCAATATCAGTTTTAGCATCAAGCAAAATTCAGATTGCTGGTGCTCCCTGGTAAGTAAATAGGAATGCAGCACAATCAGGAAACTCCACTTTATGCATCATCCAACAAATAGATAGTTCAAGATAAGTGTTGGCGGTTTTCAGTAGGAAACAAGACAAAGTATCAATGGTAACCTAATAAGTTATGGTTAACTGAATTTGAGGAAGTTATTTAGACAAGAATACTAGCATCCGTTTAAATTTTAAAGACAGTAGAAAATTCAATATCGCAGCATAGTACCACATTAGAGAAAGATCTGCTGGCACACAGTACATAGCTAAACTCCAATTCATATTAGAAAAACAGAAATGAAGAACTAGAAAATAAATTACCAATGTTTTATCATTGATACTTACAGCAAGAGAGCTCTGCACTTGCTCCAGATGTTTAGTCATACTTGAAACAGCGTTTGCCATGTTTTGCTTGGTGACATACATCAGGTCTGCGAATGAGATGCCCTGACAAAACAAAAGTTTAAATGTATTGTGATTTAAGAAAACTGATGTGCTTGCAACATCAGAGGATATGATAAGAGAAGGTGCATATTAAAGGAAACACAGCTAAATTAGATTGTTTTTAGGACTTATCAGTACATCCTACAATTGTCAGAAAATCATATTGTGAGAATCACAGAATGTCAGAAACATAAAACAATGAAGGAAGGAAAACATACTTTCCACCACATATAACCATAACCCAATGCCCCCACAGTTGCTGCAGGTACTATCAGACCTGATAATCCTGAAAAAGATTAAGAACACTGCCACAATGAAGAATATGTCATGGACAGTAAAGGTTTTGAAGCACATAGATCACATGATAGTTAAACAATTTCTCTGGAACAATCTTTAAAATCATAACATAGGCTCAATTGATTATTCATGCTTGGTTCGCTCATTCACTCCCTAAAATTCCAACTTCTCTCAAACAAAGTAAAGAAAAAATAAAACAAAGAGTCAAAGACATAAGTAAGAACCATGTTAAGAAGATCGTATTATAGAAAGTAAACAAGGATGAATGAAACAAGTAAAGCTGGTAATTCAGAAAATAAGAAATGAGACATCAAGAATACAAGATGAAGGAAGTAGGCTAATGTGTTGCAACTTGCAAAAGATACTGCTAGCATCAAGCTAGCCATAGTCTAAGGAAAAAAATTAATTTTTTTTCAGATTGACTTTTGTAAAAAAAAAGGTTGAAGCAATCTAGACAAACCTGATTGTCCAGAACCTCCATTAAGAACAGTCACAGAATTACGTGAAGAAGCAAGCTGTCGGAGCTCCATAGTTAGGTAGCGTACCTAAAATGAACAGTGTAGGTTTAGTATGACAAAATCAAATGGAACATGCCTACAAAGATAAGAAAAGTGTGTCTAAAAATGCCCGGAAACAATGTTTGCAAAAATATTCAACGACTATATTCGTAGCTGGATATATAGGAACAAGCAGAACACTGAAATTGTGCATAATATAATTGCATAGCTAAAAGGTTAAGCTTCATGTGATCACTGATCACACAGTAGTGTTGTGGCTTTTGGTAACACACTACACTTGGTATCATGACAGAACTGACATGGTCTTCCGGAGATACACAACAATTCTTCATTCTAAATATCCAAAATATAAGCCCCAATGTATCACATCACATGACAATATTAAGTCATGCATAATGAGAATGATGGAAACAACTAAAATATCATTCAAACTAAAAGTTCTAGATAATAAGAAAAATGCCAGAGAAATTTAATGCATGTGGAAATATCTTTAGTCAAAACATCAATTATTCATATATATTTGAAATACATACCAAATTTAATACATTGTGTAGCACAAGTTAATCCCTACATTTTGAAAACATCACACAAGAATGAACCTTCATTCAATAAATAAACAGGATGGGAATAATCCAATGTTCACATAAATTTTTTTACATAGAGTTTTTTATGCGTTCCTAGAAAATATTTATTTTCTTCACAGATAAAAATTTTCAGGACAATGCATCTTTGGTGCGAAAGACAAAAACTAAATGAGGAATGAAAGGCCACACACACTATAAACAGGAGCTCAGCTAACGCCAGACAGCAAGAATACCCAGCAAAGCAAAATGAGCTCAGCCTAATGATTTATACATGTCACTATAAGTGCTTTCGATTTCAGTGCAAATTATTTCCTACTGTTTCCTAAAAAAAGACACTACTAAAGAAAAAATAGATCAATATCACAATTTATTAGAACTGGACCAATTTAGCAATTTACATGGCAAATGATCATACTGAACACACCAAACACAGCAAATGACAGAGAAGACGGTGCATTGCATTAATGGGAAAAGAACACAATATACGATGGAATCAGAGCCATTCTTAACTCAGGTTTACGAAAGAAATTGTTGCTACCATAGCTAGGGTTAAATCATCCAAATATCAAAATAAACATCCAAAGGGCAGGGTCAACATCACATTCTAAAACCATTAGAACTATAACCACAGAATCACTATGCGTGGAAAATAGTCAATGGTGGATCTTTGGAATGTCAAATAATCAATTATTTCATTAAAATACCATAATCGCGTGATACACTTCCCATTTTCCGCTTTTGGAATGGGACGCTGACAGAGAAGCAGGTGCGCCAAACTAAAGGCGAAGTTGCACATGATCCATGTTGAATCCAAACCATTTTCGTAGCTGACAAATACTGCAGCAGCTAGGGGGCAGTACCTGGTCGCTGAGGTGTTCATGGACGCCGGCTTCGGCGTCACCCCCCTTCCCCTTCTCCCCCTTGTCCAGCATGGTCTGCGAGGCCACACGACATGGATCGTCAAAAGTCAAAACCAAACAGCACCCCGAAGGCACCCCCCTCCCTCGCCTCGTGGGATCGGGATCGGGGGTTCTCTCAGGGGGGGAGCAGCTGCCTGCCATCTCGCGGCCACATGGTTGCGCACCTGGATCTCTCCAATGATGTCGGAGAGTCGGCCGTTGCGGAGGACGACGGCACCGGCCACGCCGGTGCCGACGAGTATCACGACGCGGGAGAGGCCCATGCCCGCCTGCACCATCGCCATGACTGCGCGCCGCCGCGTTCAAGGAGGGCAAGCTGGTGGCGGTCGCGGTGGAGGAAACCCTAGGTTAGATTACGGCGTGGAGACGATGTGGAGGAGGAAGGGGGTGGGGCTGTATGGGGAGGGGAAGAAGGAAATGAGGGCGCGACGGCCGACGAGAGTGGGCCACATGGCGGCAGGACGGCGATTAACGATGGCGAAATAGGATATTTGCCCCAAAGTTGATGTGCCTCTGGATATTTGTCCAAAGTTGAGCTGCCTCTGGATATTTGCCCCACTTGGCCTCCTTTGGTTTTGCTTTTGTCTCAGGAAGCTGTTTACAAAATTGCCAAAACACACTCCCGCGGGCTGCGCCGTCCGGCCCTTCGCCTCTCCCTGCCGCCATCCTGATCGCCGCCGGCACCGCGAACGCAGCATAAAAAAAAAAACGCATGACTCGCCGTCGTGCGAAATCGCCAATTCTAAAAAAAAAAGAGTCAATCAAACAGACCTAGGAAAAATCGAGCATTCGGCCGGAGATACAAATTCCAGCCCCCAAATTCAACGCAGACATGCACCGTCGTGGGGCATACACACAAACAAACAAGAAAACTGTAAATTTCACGGGAAAAAAGGGGATGAAAGCACAGACCGCATCTCGGAGTCCCAAACGTAGCAATCGGGGTGGCCCAAGACAACGGATTCGGCTGAGGAAAAAAAAAGAAAGAAAGAGAAGCGGCAGCGCGGGGCATGCACCTGGGGGAGAGTCACATCGGCGAAACGCGGGAGGCGGCGCGAGGGGCGCGGGAGGCGGCGGCGCTGGAGGCGGCGCCGGCCGGCTGGGAGCGGCCCGCCATGGCGGCGCCGGCGGCGATCAGGATGGCGGCAGGGAGAGGCGAAGGGCCGGACGGCGCAGCCCGCGGGAGTGTGTTTCGGCAATTTTGTAAACAGCTCCCTGAGACAAAGCAAAACCAAAAAGAGGCCAAGTGGGGCAAATATCCAGAGGCAGCTCAACTTTGGGCAAATATCCAAAGGCACATCAACTTTGGGGCAAATATCCGATTTCGCCATTAACGAATGGTATGGCCGAGGGATGCAAGACGAACATGAATCTGAAGTCCAAACTCCAAACCGATCGTGGATACCGGATACGGCAGGAGGCTCTCTCCGTCAGAAATTCCTAGAATTGATTCCTACAGAATCATTTACAGATTTCCTTTAAAAAAATATCTTCCTATATTTCTCCCATCTCCCAAAGTGTTCTTTATATAAAAAATTGTATAGCAGCAGGAGAGAATCCCTACGTATAAGAAAAATAAAGAGAAATTCTCTATTTTATGGAATGAAATAGAAAACATTGTTGGAACACATAGGAAAAGAATTCATCCTCTATTTTAGGGTAAAGGACGCTTTAGGGAAGCATGTCGGAGACAGCCTGAGCAAGGCTAGTCGGCTGGACGAAAAAAGTTAGGTCTAAATACTTTTTGAGATTGGATCGAGATTTAAAAGTAAATAACATGATTAAGAGTCTAGATATGAGTTTGGGGTTGATTTGAGCAAAAATCGACACCGATCACTCGTCCAGTCCAACCGAGTCTACACAAATATTGTAGCATCCTCAATTTTTAATAGCATAATTTTTAAAAAAGTTAATTGGAGTTTATAAATGTTTAATAAATTATGAGCAAATTATATTAAAGCTTCAATTAAATTATTCACTAATTTATATTAAAGAAAGCATATGAAAAATATTTTGGCCAAGATACAAAAATAAACATGAACTGTATTTCTAGCACTCACCTAGATTTACTCATTTTTGCAAATAATAATTTCCCAAAAGAAATATAAACTTTTGAATTAAAAGAGAGAAAAAGGGACGGTAAAACAAAGCGGTAGATTTATTTTAAAATTGCTTTGGGCTGAAACCCTCTCCTTCAGCCCACCTCCCTCGCTCCCTCCCGCTCGGCTCAACTGATGGCGCAGTAGCCTCCCCTTGCCCTGACAACCAGGACCCACCGGTCAGCCTCCAATCTCCTTCTCTCTCTGATTGATAGGGCCCGCATGTCAGATTCTCCTTTGTAACATCCCAATTTTCAAAAAAGCCTAAAGCATAGGCATCTATATTTTATGTGCAACAAATTTTAGAATAACTTGGAAATGTGCATGTTAATTTCTAAAAAATAAATTCAACATTTGGAATTTCAAATAATTCTTGCAAAGGTCAAAATCATATTTTTGTAAGAATAAATAATTTGATTCTAAAATTTTAAAATAAGTATTAGCAAAAACCAAAAAGGATATTTTGGTAATGAATATATATTTTAAATTTTGGTTTGATTAATAATATTATTGCTATTAACTATAATACATACTTTAAAATTTTAAAGACCCACAGTTATATATATTTTTGAAATTAGTATTTTGAATTTGATTTAATCAAAACCATATTAGATTAAACCCATGTAATTATATTTGGAAGATTTTGTTTTTAATAAAATTTTGAAATTATTAAACATGAAATAAAAGTTTATTCCCAGTGGGCCCCACCCCTTCCCTTTTTCTTTTCTTTCTCTCTCTTCCTTTTCTTTATTTTTCTTTTCTTCTTCTCTTTTTTATTTTTGCGTTGTCTTCTTGCCCCGAAGCTCCTGCGCCACATGCTGCCGTCATGGACCCCGCCGCCGGCGTGGTGTCCGAGCCACGCCATCGCCCATTCGCTCTGCACCGTGGGTCCCACTCCCCCACTTGCTCGCCGTGGTCCCCACCGCCGCTGTCATTTTTTGCTGGCACCACCTATAAAAGCCACAGCCCCCGCCGCGTTCCTCTCCCTTTCCACCTCTCTATCCAGCCGCCGTCGTGCACCGTCGCCGCAGGTAAGCCTCCTCGGTGAGTACCACATCTTCCTCCTCCTTAGAACCCGTCCCGAGCTCCTCCACCGCCCCTCCCGTCACCGGAGCACCCGTCATCGTGTTCCCTCTCCGCACGGGCCATCCGCATGCTGGCGAGCCGCATCGCCCCTCCCCGACTGAAGCTCGCGCCACCACCACCCTCCCTAATCTCCACGAAGCTCACCGAGCATCTTCACCCCTCCCCTCGCCGCCGGTGACCTTTCTCGCCATGTGCCACCGCCTCCTTCCGCCTCGTGCCGCCGCTAGTTTGCTGCCGGCGCAATTAGGTGCCGCCGACCCCTTCCCCAAGACCCCCGCACCACCCTCTTCCTTTCCCCTCACTTCCCCCACCGAAGCTCCGCCGCTGGAATCGCCGGCCCGAGCCGCTCCCGTGCCCCTCTCCTATTCTCTTGCCGACAAGTGGGGCCGCCTCATCGGTATCCTCCTCCAGGCCGCGCCCAAGCCACGCGTCGCCACTGACTCCTGACCCCCGCCTTGTCAGCCCTCCTCACCTTAGCCAGGCCAAAGCCCAGCCGGCGCAGGCCGCACCTTGAGCCAGGCCGCCTCTCCCGCACGCCTCCAGCCCAACCGCGTTGCCCGCCGCGCCCCGCGCACGTTGCGGGCCGCCAAGCTGTGCCGGCCCAGCTCGCCCTGGAACTATCTAGTTGGCCTATGGGCGTGAATAGGCAACTTTTAAAATTTAAGTCAAAGTTCAAGTCTTTTAGCAATTTGTTACAAAATCTAACTAGCAGGTCTTACACTAAGCAATAACAATAAATATAGTGTAAGATAAAGAAATTAAAGACAAGTGTTAAAAGTAAAACGAAGAAATTAAAAGCAAGAAGTAAGAGAGGGACACAACCACCATGGCAAGCTCTTCAAGATTTCCACCAACAAGTCGTATAGGATTGGTAATCCATGGGTAATAAGCTTCAAATCATCACTCAAGTACGTAACACACTCTCAATCATATTTGGATACATTTGGAGCAATGGAATTTTGGGCCTTTTAGTGGAGATGTGTTTCGGCTGAAGAACAAGGCTCAGAAACTGGCTAATAGGTGTGAGAATAATATTCTAAGGCCAAAGCTCAGTTTGGAATGAAGGCTCTGCGTCCTTTTATAGGCTAAGATACAAATAATAGCTGTTTGGGTGTAATCCTAGTCGTTAATAAGAAGACAAAGTACTTTAGCAAAAGTATTGTCAAAGTTGCATTACAAACAGAAGGATTTCAACGGTAGAAATTTTGAAATAGAAGAAAACAAGTTTGTGGCGGACAGACTTTCAGTGGAAAACCTTCATGCGATGGACTGTCCGGCGTGAACTGAGATTTGTCTGTGCGCTATGAGATGGAAGTTTATTTTGCGACGGACTGTCCTGCGTACACATGGTTTTTTCTGCACGATAAACTAAAGATAACTAGTCCACGACAAACCGTCCGGCGTGAAATGGAATTTTTATGGAGAAGCACCGGATTAAAGAGAAATATCAAGGCAGGCTTGTCCGGCGAGAACTTGGATTTCTCTGGTGGAACACCGAACAAAAGTGGGTGCTTGAAGACTTGGATTTTTGTGTGTTGCATTTATTATGTGTTTTGTCTGTTTGCGCTAGATCTGAATATCGACGCCGTCGCTGTTGGAACCGAGGATTTGTCCAGACGCCCGAAAGACAACATTTACGGCAAGTCATTGTTAACTTTTTCTGTAAATATTTTGATGAGACCATGTTCGGCATAGATATGATCAAGCCAGTTTCTACAATGATGCTTTCATCTACATCGCTTCATCGATCTCCACCTCGGCCAGGACGATCACACAGTTGGCCAATGGATTTGGCGTCGTCACCTCCAGCAGTTAAGCCACCACCTTGGTCGCCTCTTATATGTGATGGCGTATTCAAGAAAGTGTATCTCCACCTCTATCATATATACAACGCATACAAGTCACGTCGGTCAAAGGGAGGCTCACAAGAAAACCAAACTACAAGCCAAACTCGAATTCTACTCCGGTTCGGCTATCAACATGCAGCCTGCATTCAAACGGACACACAGGTCGCATACGAACTCCGTTTTGTACGTTCTTGGTATCCACGGAGAAGCCCACGACGAGATCTTTCCAACGGATCTGGCCTCACCTCAGAAGTCCTCTGAAGTCATCAGAACAATCCCTCGTAGCCACCTCACTTTCTAACTAGTTTACTTGTAATGCAAAAATACAATGTACCTAGCCATATACACTGTAGCAGCACTGTAGTAGGTCGGTTACTGTAGCATCACTATAGCAACCGATCTAAATAGCTTATAAATAGATGGCCACCCCTCATATGTAAGGGGGTTTTGTTTTGTTATGTTTAGCTATTGCTACATACTGGTAGTCGCACGTGTCGGTTAAACCGCCTGCTCTATCATTATAGAACCCCACTATTTGTGATACCAGTTTGTGAGATCTTAATACATATACGCAATTTGAGTTGCTTGTTATCTTATTCTTACTAGTTCTTCGATTGCTTACAGGAACAAGGACCTTCGTGGTCAGGTTGATCGTGCATCGGCAAGGTCAATAACCATCTGGAGATTGGTGTACCGGTCGCTAAGGCGCAACGTCCTGGACGGTTGTAGTCGGGCCGCCAACATCGACTCCTACCCAATCGATAGTTATCCTCCTCTCGTCGAAAGATCGAGACCTCTGCCCCTATCATTTGGTATCAGAGCGCCAGGTTGATCGGTGAGAGATTTATTGTTCTTTGTTTTTATTTTACCTAGAGTCCAGAAAATTGCCACAAAAAAAATTCCCTTTGATCTAAGACAAGTCGAGCTTTTTTGCTTTTACTACTTGGTCTTTGCTTGTTGAGTTTTCGGTTGCATCGTGGTCTCGTGTGCTGGTTTTAGTGTCTTTCCCTTAGAGTTTTGAGTTCGAGTCACGTTTTCGTCATCTTTGTTCCCATCTTATCCATCAACCATCGCCAATTTGTTGATCATTCTTCCCATAAATTTCGGATCACCTTTCTACAAATAAGGAAACTGAATCACCTCCTTCCATAACAAGTCCGAACCAAAACTTTTCCATAACTACCAATCAGCCGAGAAGAAAATATACTACACCTTTCCTATCCAATCCAAGAGCTGTGCCATCTGAACCAATCCGAATTAGCCTTTGCCCCTTTTCCAAACCGAGATCCCACCAAAATATCAGGTTTCAGCTAATGAAAAAAAGATCGTGATGTTTTCCTTTTCCTGGAAAATCCCACGGTTTGTTTTTCTAACCGAAGCAAAGCACCAGTGTATTAGGCCATCTTCAATTGATTTTTTGCATTGGT
The DNA here is from genome assembly GCA_005191435.1 of Raddia distichophylla. Lineage (NCBI taxonomy): Eukaryota > Viridiplantae > Streptophyta > Magnoliopsida > Poales > Poaceae > Raddia > Raddia distichophylla. The sequence continues at coordinate 1,582,640 of SPJY01021906.1, forward strand.
TGGTCGTGCAAAAAAAATTGTGCTCTCGGGCAATAAAAAAAAAGAAAGAGGCAAGTGCAAAATAAAAAGAGCCGCACAAAAAAAGAGAGAGAAGGCAAGTGCATAAAAGAGCCGCACTAAAAGAAAAGAAAGCGATAAAAAAATTGTGGAGCATGTTTTGAAGTGTACTAGTTGGATTCTTTTGACGACGTTTGTGTCCCGGCTCGCGTCTCTAGTACGGTTAGGCCTAGGACCAGCACGATACCATCGTTGAACGATTATTTAACTTGCTTTGACTAATGTGGTTCTAACTATTCCTTGGTATTACTCTCAGCCACCTACAGCTCCACATAAACTACGACCAACCAGGTACTAGCGGCTGGCATCAGTACATCATATCTCCGGGAGTTGTTATCTTGCCGGTTGCCGATACCTCCTGTTCAGCCTAGTAAGAATTAGTAAGAACTTGATAGAACGAGTTAAGTGTGAGCGACTTGCTTAGCCACATCCTAGTAGTTGATAGGGGACTACATATGTTTGTGTTTATCCTTGTTGGCTACTAACAATGACAGGTCTCTTCACACAATGTGACAAGAAACGCTTGACACCTTTGGATCGTGTGTTCCATGCGAGTTTACAACGGTCCAAAAAGAATCATGACATCAACAACACCAGTGCTTCATCTCTTACTAATGAACAAGGTAAAATCAAATTTGTATTGCCTCCATTTGCTAGAAACTTTGATCCGGATGCATATGTTAATTGGGAGATAGCGGTAAACAATGAATTTGCAATGTGTGACCTGTTGGAACAAAAAAGGTTAGGGCTGCCGCTAATGTTTTAATAGCATCTGCATTAACTTGGTGGAAGTATCTCTCTAGACGTGATGAAGAACCTCAAACTTGGAATGACATGAAAAGACTTATGAGAGCTGACTATGTTCCTGAATATTATGCTGAAATTTTGCTTAGTAAGCTTCAATGCTTGAAACAAGGTGGTAGAAGTGTAGAAGAATATTATTATGATATGCAAACTTGTTTATTGCGTTGTGGTTTACAAGAAAGCGAAGAAGACATAAAAGAGAGGTTCTTACATAGGCTTAATAAGGGTATTCAAGATATTCTTACTAATGAAACATATAGTTCTCTTTCACAGTTACATAAAAGTGCGTGTAGTATTGAATCTTTGAATGCACTATTAGCTTCACTTGAGGTGCCTGTTGTTGCACCTCCTCTTGTAGCTAACATATTGCAGAAATATGAGAACGAGCAAAAGGAGATTGAGAACATGAAAACTGACAAGGTCGAGCACGGGACATTCCATTCGACCAAGGAGCTAGATATGGTTGTCCCTTTGATCGACATAACACCTACAACAACTGATGAGGATGTAAAAGGTAATACAGAAGATGTCGTACTTACACAAGGTAAAAATAACTTTGATATGTTGAAATTGTCCACTACTCATTTTATTTTAGAGCAACAATTAGTGGAACCCATTGCTGATATTCCTTTGTTACAAGATGATTTACTTGCTAAATTTTGTGATAAAAAAGAGTTGTGAATAATGCTTCACTTATATCCATGCCACAACTAATGAATGAACATGTTTTTGTTACGGAACTAAACACTTGTGCTCAAAATAAACATGTTATTCAACTTGCTAGTGAAAAAGATGAGCTTAAATTGATGTCTTCCTTAAATATTTTGGGTTACATTGAATTTGATGTTTTGTGTAATCTAGATTGTTTAGAGAAGAGACTTTTTGCACAAGCTGGTTTACCATTGTTATCACGAAATAATTTTCATGTTCTTGGCAAACATAATGAAAAAGAAGATTGCATGGTAAATAGAGCTTATATCTGTACAAATCTGAAACAATCATTTGCTATGAAACCATGTGTTGAATTAGATGATCGCAATATCACTAATCATATAGTGCCAAGTTTCTCTAGTTCCATTTTCAAGATACATGATAATTTCTAAGAAAGGGAGTACGTGGATGAGAATGATTCTTGGTCTAATGATTTGATTACAAAAGATATGCATATTGCTCTGCTCCCTGCTGGTACTAACAATTTGCAGGAGACTATGACGGAGTCGAGGACGACTCCAATTCAAGAAAGGGAAAATGATGAGACCATGTTCGGCATAGATATGATCAAGCCAGTTTCTACAATGATGCTTTCATCTACATCGCTTCATCGATCTCCACCTCGGCCAGGACGATCACACAGTTGGCCAATGTATTTGGCGTCGTCACCTCCAGCAGTTAAGCCACCACCTTGGCCGCCTCCTATATGTGATGGCGTATTCAAGAAGGTGTATCTCCACCTCTATCATATCTACAATGCATACAAGTCACGTCGGTCAAAGGGAGGCTCACAAGAAAACCAAACTACAAGCCAAACTCGAATTCTACTCCGGTTCGGCTATCAACATGCAGCCTACATTCAAACGGACGCCCAGGTCGCATTCGAACTCTGTTTTGGACGTTCTTGGTATCCACGGAGAAGCCCACGACGAGATCTTTCCAACGGATCTGGCCTCACCTCAGAATTCCTCCGGAGTCATCGGGACAATCCCTCGCAGCCACCTCACTTTCTAACTTGTTTACTTGTAATGCAAGAATACAATGTACCTAACCATTGCACTGTAGCAGCATTGTAGTAGGTCGGTTACTGTAGCATCACTGTAGCAACCGACCTAAATAGCCTATAAATAGATGGCCACCCCTCATATGTAAGGGGGTTTTGTTTTGTTATGTTTAGCTATTGCTACATACCGGTAGTCGCACGTGTCGGTTAGACCGCCTGCTCTATCGTTATAGAACCTCACTATTTGTGATACCAGTTTGTGGGATCTTAATACATATATGCAATTTGAGTTGTTTGTTATCTTGTTCTTGCTAGTTATTCGATTGCTGGCAGGAACAAGAACCTTCGTGGTCAGGTTGATCGTGCATCGGCAAGGTCAATAACCATCTGGAGATTGGTGTACCGGTCGCTAAGGCGCAACGTCCTGGACGGTTATAGTCGGGCCGCCAACATCGACTCCTACCCAATCGATAGTTATCCTCCTCTCGTCGAAAGATCGGGACCCCTGCCCCTATCATATTTGTTGATCATATTGACGCCAAGATTTATGAATGGTTTACTAGATTTGCTAATATGCATATTATATTGAAATGTAAAAATGCTAGTTGATTAGGTTGTTAGCTAATTGCCCATAAATTTTATTTCAATCATACAAACCTGATCCTTGTCAACCCTAGGAATATATATATACCTTGTTTATTGCCATTTCATTGATTAGTTAATCAATTTATGCTCAGCCCTTGATACTTGTAGTCGCTACTGTTATCTCATGTGAAATGCAATGTTTGATATGTGTGATTTAAAGGCAGTCGGCGCTGGCATGTTTGATAAAATGGGATTATTGGGGTACAATAGTTGAGACTGTAAAAGGGAAAATAATTTTTGGAAAACCCTGAGTTGGGTGGATAGTTGTATGGATTAATTGGTGCAGTGCACACGAGTCCTTGAGGTAGACAAACTAAATTCAACAGTGCAAGCACGAGTGCTGGTATGGGCAGGCTCTGCTTGAGTACCCTTTGAACTCTTAGTTCAAGCATCTCAAATGGTGGAATAGGGAGTGCAAAATCCATGGGTAACGGTGTCATGCAGAATCCGTGGTTAACGGAACCGCTCAGAACCCGAGTAGAATTTGACAGTGCTCGTGGGTAACGGTGTCACAGAATTTAAGTGCAGAATCCGTGGCTAACGGTGTCGCACAGATCTTGGCACTATGGCGCAAGAGAGGGCCACTGGCAACTGAGTACCAACCCAGCGGTTGAATCCTTAGCGGTGATGCCTGAGTTAGGAGCAAGTTGGTTAAAGACCTTACATGTGATGGTTTACTTTGTAAATTACCTCTCATGGGTAAATCGTGCAACCACTACAGAGTGTATAACTGTCTAGACAGCCGTGCCACGATCAAAGGCTGGCGACGGAGCGTTGCCTCAATGGTAGTTTTCTCACCTTTGTTTTCAAAATGGCGTTTTAAAGGGAAAACCACAACAGAATGTCGTGAGTCCTATTTTGGGCCTTCGTAGTAGGACGATGTGAAAGTGATTGAGTAGCATGACGGTTAGTCATGAGATTTTGAGATTTACATGGCGGCTAGCCCTGAGATTATGAGTTTGATTTGGCGGATAGCCCTGAGATTTTGATTGATTTGGCGATTAGTCCTGAGATTGCATTACAATGGTGGATAGCCATGCGATTTTGAATGGACATGGCAGGTAGCCATAAGTTGCTCGTGCTAGGTTAAAACCGGTGGGTAGCTGAAGTTTCAAAAGAAAGATATTTGTTTAACTATTCTTAACTCTTTTCGATATTTTCAAAGATATAGGAAAATTTGTAAAGTTGGTTTTCTGCAAAATAAACCCTAATCCCTCCTATGTTAAAGCCCCCATATGCATATGTCAATTTGGCTTGTGACTATTTGCACATATACTCACCCTCGCATTCATTCATGGGGCTGCTCATTCCAACGAGCAGGTCCGGAGTCTTAGAGTTACTACCCGAACGACGGTGAGCCTGATGATGACGATTTCACCGATGGTGTTCAGGATGTGGATTACTCCAATGCCTAGGATCGCTACTACAGCCTTGCTTGTGGGATCGTGTTGGATTTCCCTTTTTGGTTTTACTATGTATATATGCTTCAGTAGTTGTATGGCCTGCGTGCACATCTTTTGTATTATGAGACTTAATGGCCGCACTCTGATATAATATTTGAACTTTAATAAGAATGGTTATGATCTAAGTTCTGCAAATTTGTGTGTACTAGCTACTGATCTAGGGACTAGTACAGGAAGGCATAGAAGGGACTCGACTCCTCCAGTGGGGTGCCGACATTCTTCCTCCTCTCTTCGTCCTCCTCCCCGATCTCTCTCGCTCACTCTCTTTATTCTCTATCTCTCTGCTCACCGACCGAAGCAACACCGCCGTGGACCCCGTACCGAGGAGAAGTCGCCGCCACTGTCATCTTCGTCGTCGCACGCAGCCGCCGTCTTGGACATCCGCGTCCCAATTTTCGCCATGGAGCAACGCCGCCGCCGAGCTTGACCTTTTCCCAGCAAAACGGTGCTCCGCCATTAAAACCCCTCCTCCCTCTCAGCCGTCGCTGTGCCCCCGAAGTCCCCCTCCGCCAACGCGTGCCTACCCGCTCCGGAGCCACGCCGCGCCGCAGCTATGACCGCCGTGGCCTCCGTCAGACTGTGCCTCCATGACCGCGCAAGCGCCGCCTCCCCACCCTGTGCCAACCACCAGTGGCTCCGCCTTAGTAGCATTTTGACTCGCTGCTCGCCTATAAAAACCGAGCCGCCGCGTCTCCATCACCATTCCGCCGAAGCTGAGCACGACAACCCATTGTTGCGCCGTTTCCGCCATCCCCAAGCCCTCGAGCGTTGCTCTTTAGGACCTCCATGTCCTCCTCTATCTTTCCCCTCCACCAATTGGATCTCCCCGTCACCGGAGCGTCTCGACGCCGTCGCCCTTTCAAACGCCGCCGCCATTGTCGTTGCCGACCATCCAGACACCGGTAATCCCCAACGCTGACTTCACCAATCGACTCCTCTCTTAGAACCGCCCGTCTTGCCGGAACCGCCGCCGTCTCGCTAGCGCCGTCGTCGGAGCGGCCACGGGCTCTGCCCTAGGTCACTGACAGTCGTGACCCGCCTGTCCATCCCAGTGAGCCCGCGAGCATGCTGCCGAACACGTTGGACCGCAACAGGTCAAATGGGCCACATCCAACCCATCTCCGTGCTGTAGGCTGAAATTCCCTATTAAAATCCTTTTAAATTAAATACTAAAGATCAGATTAAATTCATTTCGCCACAGAAAAATGTCAAATAAATTTCTAAAAAATCATAAAAAATCCAATCTTCTCACATAAATTACTTTCACACTTTGAAAAATTAATTTGAACGCAAAAGTAATTTATGTGTATATTTTCGCGTATAGACGCTGTTGCAATCGGAACCGACTGTGATCTTCGTGTGCCGTCCCACTCCACATTTGAAGGCAAGTCCCCTTGATGCATATTCTATATTTTATGTTTGTTTGCAAAATGTTTGTGAAATGCTTGGAAATAATGATGCATGATACTTTGGTTAAATGATAATTTGGGAAGGATAGTTATTACCTAAAAAAGAAAAATGATCTTCACCCTTATATTATTATTTTTCAACCCTAGAGATATGAGTGGAATATGGGTGTACTCAGAATCGATGTTTATCGGTGAATGGTGAATCTGGAAAATAATAACAAGATGGGTACATGAAATGATGGCCACCTTGCTAAGTAGTATTATTTCACGTGAGATATTGATGGAACTCTATGTTGAGTTTCTAATGGAATCAAAGATGGAAAAAATAGAAATGAGGATTTCAAGTTGGGATCTTGAAAGCATTAGAGATGGTAAAATGAAAAATGATGATTTCATGTTAGAACAAAGAACTTGGTACTGATAGACTATAAATACGTGTTTGACTGATAAGGAAGGACGACTACCGTTAGGGTACAGGGTTACCCTGGTAAAACGGAGTTCGACCCCTTAATTAGTCTAAGGGCTATTTTCTTGTGCATTTATGAATCGGGCTCATACAGTACAACCTCGAAACTCATCTATGGGGACAAGCTTAGCTAAGTAAGTCTAGGAAGCTATCGAAACTATTCCAATTTGAAATCGAGATACCAACGAATGGGAACTCGGGTCGATCCTTGTATCCCCAATATCCAGTCATTCAGGTGGTCACCTCGACGTGAGGAATTTTGAACAGCGGAATGACCAAGGTTGGTAACACGTGCTCCATATTTAATGATATATACTTTCCAGTAGATTTCTCAAAAAAACTGGCTTTGTGCTGTGCGTCTTTGGCTTGTATCCCTGATACTCTGACAAGCACGTACTAGCAGTTGAGGGTAAAGTGTACACACTCTACAGAGCATTATATAAACTATCATGATAGCCGCTCTCTCGGTTATTAGCACGCTTGGTGACTGTCCATATGGTAGCTACATCTATACTTCTCAGCCTTTCAAGAGACAAAATGAGGTACTAATATGAGGAGACAAAAGATTTTCACCTAGAAAGATATGATTTCCTACATATACTTTGATGATTTCTCCAAAAGAAATTTTGTATACTTTAGAAAGGCTTTATGGAAGAAATTTTAAGAAAACCTGAAAGAACTGTCCGTTGTACTGAGGTTCGCATTGCATTATTTTCTTAGACTTGTGGAGTACAATTGTACTCACGCATCTCGCTTTTATATTTCATTTCAAAATCCTTTAGTTGGAGAACCATTCCAGGGGAGCAAGGAGCCCTACGAAGCAGGGGATTACGAGGAGTACCCTGGAGCTTAGGCTATGTCCTACTACCTATCGTGCCTACGGCGTGAAGACTGCAAATTAAATAAATCCCGTGATTTACAATCGTACCTTAGCGAGTACGAGTATTTGTATTTATCATATTGGGTAATGTGCTGGCTTGGTTGTACTATTTTCGGGCTCCTGTCCCTTGTATTCGAACCTTAAATAATGGCAAAGTATCACTCTATTTCAAGACTATGTGCACTAGCATTTATCCTTGCGACTAGTGCGGTAATACACAGAAGGGCACGGCTACGTCAACCGAGCACTACCATACAGTTCTTCATATAGCGAATGCTATTGCAGATGGGAGAAATATAGGGAGAGATTTTGCTGGTTGTAGGGGTTCTCTTTCCTTCCCCTATACAATTCTCCACATAGGGAACGCTGTTGGAGATGGAAGAAATATATATAGGGAGAGATTTTGCCGGTTGCCAAACCGGGACAACTTCTAGGGACTGAAGATCACAAATATGGCAAACTCAAGACTCGAACATGGAACCTCCTACCACTACGGGACTCCACACTCACCCTTCTAACCAACTTACCCAGCCACGTGTATTTACTAGACTAGGATATGCATTCCATTTAAACTATGCTAGAACGAGGCTTTAGTCCCGGTTCATAACACGAACCAGGGCTAAAGCTTACCTTCAGTCTCGGTTCGTAAGCACGAATCGGAACTAATTTGTGCTCATGCCAGCTGACATGTACCCGTCTGCCAAAGCGCTCTTCTATCTCGGTTCGTGACATAAACCGGGACTAATGTGGATGAAAAATCGTGCTTTTGGCCTAGTAACCATGAACCGGGACTGATGCCACTATCAGTCCGGGTTTGTAGTTAACTGGGACTGATGTGCTGGGATAGAAGGCCCGCTTCCTAGTAGTGGGGTCCTGACAAATATCATTATGCCAACTATCTCTATCTCTAAAACGCCTGTCATGCCAATCACCGCAGGGTGCCTAATTGTTTAGACGAAAGCTTACCAGGATATTTGTCATAATTTCTGAGGCTGAGATCAGTGCGTGTGTTGTGTATGTATATACGCACGAACATGATATGTGCACCACGCGAGAAGCACGCAAAAAAGCCTGGAAAAGTAAGAAAGCAAAGAACACCTAATTGTTTACCTTCTCCTGGTTTAACGGTAATGGAGAGAGAATCATGCTAGGTCAGCAGGGGCCGATCAGGATGGGGAAATACAGTGCCAAGAGAGGCTGAAGGTAAAACGGCAAACAAGATAGCAAAAGGACGTACAAATTCTGCGATCTGTACGATGGAAACAAAAACAGGAAGTACACACGTATTGTCAGCAATACGTTTCATACCACGCGAGCTAGAAGAAAATGTAGCAGTGAGAACGGGCCACAGCAATGTCTGGCCATCAGAAGAGAGCACCGGAAACGAATGGGCAAGCCTGGCTGCACCACAAACATGTGATACAGATAAACAGTTAGGTTTCCACAGCTCCATGCATGTATGCAAACACACTGAACAATACACCCAAAGCTTACGTAAGGCTGTTCAATCTCTCTTTCTTTTAGTAGCAGGAATAAGAGCAGAATACCTGTTAATTCTATTTTGCCTTGGTGCCTGACGCTAAACCGAAGAAACCAGAGAAAGGCCTGCGGGCAGCAGTACCAGAATGCAGATAGCGGAGCAGAGCACGAACGGCTACAATAGGTAACAAAAAATTAAGCATGCAACCACGGAAAGCAGCATGCACGAAAGGTACAGGCAGAGGGGAGAACTAACCCGACGTGCTGCACAGATGGGAATCATCAGCATTAAACATAACAAAGAAATGCACAGAAAATATAATTCATGAAAGAACGTTGTTTATAATGGCCTGGCCTATATGGGCCCATCACTATGTGCTTGGCTCAGCCCAACTTGGGCCTTGTACATTTCAGCTTAGTGTAGCGTAGCGTAGCGTTTCAATAAAATTTATTATTTTTATATGGCCTATTTGGTGTAATAATTTGCAATGATTTTTCTCAGGTTTTTAGTAGTCCTCTTAAAGATCCTAAAACTATTTTTAAATTATTTTTTATAATATTTAATTCTCTCTTTAAAGGCTTTTAAATTTCGCTGAAACGCTACACGATACGCTACGGTAAACTGAAATGTATAGGGCCTTGGACACGTGTGCACGTGTTGGTGTTGCTCAGCTCAGCGCTGGACGCATCTCAACGGCCCACTCGACTCAAAAAAGCGGGCGGCCCAGTATGTCCCGTAACGGCCCGGCCACACAAACGCGATCTAGCCCGCACTGCGTGGCTCAACTAATGGGCCAATTTTGTTGCGTGCCCGGGATAGTGGCAATCATCGGATGCAGATCCAACGACTCACGACGGAGCCACAGGATAAAAAAAGTGTCTGAATGCGGTTAACTCTAATTCCTTTCACTTTCTCCACGAGCGAGCTGTGTGTGCGAGAAAGACTGAGGCGTGATCGCGAGAGCGAGCGAGCTGATACTAATCAGCCGAATAGTTCGATATAGACTGTACAGGGCCGGTCCTATAATTTGGAGGCCTCGGTGCGAAAATATAACAAAGTTACAAATAGACCTCAAAATACAACATTATAAGAGAGAAAATTCAAAATTATGCACTTCTTTTTTAATTTATAAAAAATATCTTCAAAATTTAGAGAAACAAAATATTCATAACTAGTACTCCCTGTATTCTAAAATATAAGACATAAAATTATAGATATATACTTACTATATTGGACCAATTTAGGGGCCTATTAGTTTGGGGGCCCTGTGCGGTCGCACAGCCAGCATAGGGTCTGGGCCAGGCCTGAGACCGTAGTATCTGACGAAAATTACTGGACAGTCCGATTTGCAAACAGAGTTAGTTGACTTTTGAACAAGTCTCATGAATTCAAAGTAGTCTCTTGCACCAAAAACAATCCACGGCAAGAGTAAGGTAGTAGCACGGCTGGGAGCTACTCAAACGCACACAAGCTCTAATCACAAGTAAGGCAAACTAAAAGGAAAAAAGAGGGAAACCAAAAGTGAAGAAGATACGCGTCGATGCTTGTTTTCCGAAATTCAAATTCTTGTGGGATATTACGTCTCTATTGAGGCGGCTAGGTCACACTTAAAACGAGATATTTTTCAATCTTTTACCTCACTGAGGTTGCACCAAGACTCCTCGACTTTACTCCTTTCCTTCCCTTTTGAAGATAGAATCGGCTTTCACAAACTTTCCACGACCTATTTTTCGACGTCTTGTTTTTCTAACAGCCGACAGTGGGGGTATCGGCCACGGGGATGGCCAGCAGTGGTTTGGTTTAGGCCTAGCGCGAGAATGACGATAGAGGTGAGGGTGCGCCGGGGAATACAAGTGGAGCGCACCAAGCGGAATGCGAAGGTCAATGACGCAGAGGTCAATTGGGCATGCCGAGATGGAGGGCCGCACGCGTAGGCGTAGAAGGTCACCGGGGCATAATTGGCCTCGGGGATGCTTGGTGACCGATAGGAGAGACATGGGGCTAGGGTCTTCGCAAGGGTAAGGAAGTGCGGGAGGTGGGTGTGGTGGCACCAGCGGAGTGGGGGAAGGGTGTGCGGGAAGAGGGTGGCGCCTCCTGTGGGCGAAGGGAGGAATAGGGCTTCAAGGTTGGGGGTGCACGGCGAGCAAGGTGAATGGGCCTACGGGCTTTTGTACTATGATGTTCAACCGAGTGAGGTGGGAAGAGTAGGCATTGGATTACATCGGACGTCCATATTAAAAGTTAATTGATAACATCACCACTACAAGAATTTTTAATAGTAGAGATCTTTAAAAATTACCACACAAAAATAGCTAATCACCATGCAGGAGATGCCATTAGGCATTTTATCTCTTTTATATGTGTGGACAAGTATCTTCTTCTGGATTTTTTTACAAAATTAAAACAATTTTTTTCTGCAAATAAGTAGTCTCGACGGCCGTATCAAACCCGTCGACACAGCGCTACCATGGAACAAGAGTATCGACGGTCCAACGCGCGGCCGTCGACACAGCGCTAAGCTGCGAACGAGAGTATCGACGGTCATAAATTCAGCCGTCGATACTACGTAAATCTGAATCGACGGTTTCAATTTGGGCCGTCGATACTACCTGTCGAGACTACGTGGCCCTTTTGAATAATCTCGACTGCTATAAATCAGCCGTCGAGACTGTTCCGTTGGAACAGTAACGGCGTCACTGGAGCTTCACTCGACTGTTATTTTTTAGGCCGTCGATACAAGTTCACTCGACGGCTAAACCGTCGAGACAGTTGCCCTCTCTCGACGACTGGCCGTCGAGACAATTGTTTCCCGACGGCTTGTTCCCTTTGTTCGACGGTTTTGGCACTCGAAACTGTTGACGTTTCCTGTAGTGTCCAGATTGCTCTCCCCCAACCATCCCCAGGACAAAGGCCCGAGCTTGCTCGTCGGGTGCCCTTTAAATCATTTGTTTGGTCTAAACCAATGATAATATGATTGCACATGGACCCAGCACTGGTGCCCTAATGCACAATGTGTCCCCACTAGACTCACACTGTCTCCGTGAGCTAGCTCACTTTTCCTCCTTCCTTTTTGTTCCAATGGAGTCGTCACATCTTCCTCGGAAATTCCTCCAGCCATGACTGGATCCCTCACAAGCTTATCCGACAACAAGAACCAACTCTTACAAGGCAAAGTATTTGGTGCAAAAGTTTTCTAGGTGCACAAGTGTAAAAATTCTTCACGATCACTTAGATCCAATCTGGACAGTCCAGATACATTGAGATGGAGCTGCCTTTCCCACCTATGCATTTGTGTGAAAAACCATGGTAATTGTTTCTTATGTTCCTATGTTTTAGCTGGGCCACTAAGATGAGATCTAAGGGCTATGAATGATTGTTTGCACTTGTGCACTGAATTTTGCACCAAATATTTCCCCTTCTTTCAAATCCCCTTAGTTGGGCAACCTTCCTCATGATAGAAGGGGTGACGCTTCAAATAGATACGAGTTACAATGTGGTGTTTTTTTTTTTTTTTTGCGTCGGATACCTCTCCATTACATCTCCACTCCACAACAAACTTCATCTACGGTCTTTTTTCCATGGTAACATGTTATCAATTGGTGGGGATCGTCCCTCGATGAGATTGATGATCCTATGACTGGCTCCAGATCTGGTTGCCCCCAAATATCAGGATATGATGTCCATGGTGGTTGTGTGACACGTCTTTTTTCTCACGTGTGTGAGAGAGAGGTGGACGAACAATAGTGAGGAGGGAGAGGAGATAACAAGAATTAGATATAGGTTGAATGTGAATAGCTAAAACCGGAATGCAATATTTATGTTTTTTTAATCGTAAATATATGAAGGTTAACCCAAAAATATTTAGCTTTCAAATACGAAAACACTTGTGGCCGGTTGGCCGACGCGTCCGGACGCGCGTAGACGCGGAGCGGCCCGCGTGAGACAGTGGAAGGCCACGCTGCAGCCATCAAGGTGGGTCCCACAAGCATTTTTTTCTTTTTATGGCCATAAATTTTGACTGGCTGCTCTAATGCAGTTGTCGTTAATTTTATCAACTTGGTATAATGCAGAGCACAAGAAGAGCATTTGAAAGAAGCAAGGACATCTCCCGATACCTCCGAAGAAGAAGAAATCTTGGAATGAAAGAACCAAGATATGGATATAAATATGTTTCCTATGTGGTAAGAATTGGAATTAAGTAGAAGTCGTTAAAGCAGACTCTTATGTCAATGTAGACAAACCACTCGAAAATCATAGCATTGAATGAAGCCTATTATGAATATGCATGACTTTGAAGAAGGTCATTCCACATTCTCAGTCATGTGGATTGTACGCTAAATGAACCGATAATATTATTTATGAAAATAATGCAGTATGTGTCGCACAATTATAGACTGAATATGTGAAGGAAAATCTATTAAGTATATGAACCCCAAGAAATGAATCAATTTTCTGCACATTAAGTCAATTGAGAATATAGCAGACTTATTTGATAAGTCATTCTCTGCATCTATTTTTGAAAGATGCGTGAAAGAAATTGAAATGAAAAGACTTCGAGAAGTGCAGAATTCAGGGGGAGAAACTTCACATATTATGAATTGAAATTTTGAACATGAAGTTCGAGTACCCAACTCGAATGACTGAATGCATGAATATGAAGAAACGTTGGGTGGATCTGTACTCTTTTTCCCTTAAGTGAGTTTTCAATGAAGTTTCTCACATGAGGTTTTTAACGAAGCAAATCCGTGCGCACAGCAAGCGTATGCTATGTACTCTTTCTCCAATATTTTTTTCACTAGGTTTTTGTGAAGTTTTTTAGGCATATGCATCACGCGGCACGGTCCAAGGGGGAGTGTTAAGAAACCACACCAAGCCGACCGGCTTTGGGCCTAGCTCGGCTAAGGAGTGGGGTCCACTTGGATGGACCAGCCAAAACCCTAGCACCCAAGCATAAATAGGAGAGGTTCCCATCTATTATGTATCCTTGAGAAAAGCAATAAAGAATCCTTCCTCTCCTACATCTCTGTGTTCATCTTTGATTGTTCTTCGTCGTCTACGTTCTACGCACTGCTAGGCAACCTCGGACTAACCCGGTAGCGTGGTTGTCTAACAGAGATAACGAGAATTAGATATAAGTTGAATGTGAATAGCTAAAACTGGAATGCAATATTTATGTTTTTTTAGTCGTAAATATGTGAAGGTTAACCCAAAAATATTTAGCTTTCCAATAGGGAGGAACAATTTTCCAGCCTATACGGTAGATGCACAACGGCCATTTGTTCGTAATCGGCCTAACAAATCGCCGTAAGTAACAAACTCTAGCTCTCCCGTTAAATACGGAAGTTTAGCACAAAATCTCGACGCCCATGACCGCCTCCCGTCTCAAGCAGGCCGCCGCGGCCACGGCGGCGCCGGTTGCCGCAGCCGCCGGCGCTCGGAACGAGGCCAAGCCACCGTCGACGCCCTCGCCTGACCCCTCCTCCTCTCCCACCGTCCCCCCAAGGGAAAACCCCCGCTCCCTCATGCGTTCCCGCGTCCGCCGCCGCAGGAGGCAGATGGCCTTGGAGCAGCTCCACCAGGTGGTCTCCCTCCACAAGACCCGCGTGGCCGAGCGCACCGACGATGTCCTCGCGGCGATGATGTCGAGCCTTTCGACGGCGGACGATCGCGCCGACTCCACCGCCGCCGCCGCCTCGGCGCCGGAGGGGAAGAGGGCCACGGAGTCGCGATGGAAGAGATGGAGGAGGCTGGCCCTCGTCGTCGGGGAGATGGCCGCCGCGTCCTCGCGGTTGGAGAGGAGGCGGGAGCATGGCGACATTGGGGCGATGCCCGTGCCCTCGTCGTCGAGGGCGGTGGAGATGGCCGCCGTGCTGCAGTGGAGTGCGCGGCGGAAGGGGGCGGAGCATGACGCCGCCGCGTCGCAGCCGACGAGGAGCGGGCAGCAGGACGCTGGGTCTGAGGAGATCGCCGCCGTGTCGCGGTGGAAGAGGGAGCGGGCCATTGAGCTCGGCGAGATGATGGAGAAGATGGTGGTCTCCAGCAAGGAGGAGGATTAATCTACGCATCTAATCGTTGGTAGGTCTGTGTCTAGCACTCTAGCTATGATCCGATCGGATTAGCTAGGTTTTGTTTCTCCTGAACCGTGCTTACTGGATCGAGGACAAGTGGTTTTCTGGTATTATGGAACTGTTGAGTATTACTATTAGCGAAACATCTTCGGCTTAGTTTACCATCTTTTCCCAATAGAATTATTCAAATTGCAAGTTCATTTTTATCCCTAGCAGGAGTATAATCATTCTGAGGCTTTTCAAAGAGTTGTTACCGGATGGTATAACATTGTAGGGATGTTTCGGGTCAAACACATGAAACACTCAAAAAACATCATTTGTAACATTAATGAAACACAACACAAATAAAATGCTTATGAAACACTACATGAAAAACATAAAACATCATGTAAAACATTTATACCGTTATAACGGTATCCTGTTCATGAGTATTACTGTTTTTAAAAGATAAAAAAATCAAGTGTCAATGTGGCTGGACCAAACACCCATTTTGGACGGCTGGCTGAATTAATAGTTATTCTTCAACGGATCTAGGGAGTGTGCGATTTAAGAAACTAAATGCTATGAATTAATAGTTATTCTTCAACTGAATTAATAGTTATTTCATTTGTGCCATTTCATTGTGCAAAGTAGGAAGCAAATGAAATTAAACCGTTCCAAACAAATCAACGTCGGTTTAGAACGGCTATGATATGAATAGTACGCTTCATCAGCTTCAGACAGCAAGCGCTTTAAGAAACTCGATTACTCGAGCACTTGGTTGAGCTTTGCAAAGCCAGAGTATTCTTCATCAACCCCTTGTTGGAGGTGTCGTGGTTGCCATTTTGTGCTTTGGGTTTTCGCTGGGTCTGCTGCACTAGGAGTCGTTTGTTGTTGTGAGTGTTGGTGGTGTTTCCCCTTCTCCTTCACCTGTATCTCTTTGTTCGGCCTCTGGTCTAGGTGGCAGCGGTGGGGCTGCATTCCTCTCTCTCCCCCCTGTAGGTGGTGTTTCCGACGGTGGCCGGAGGTGTGTATGGCTTTGGCCAGGGTTGTAGCGGAGCGCTCACTACACCACAACACAGCTTCGGTGGCATGCATTCTGCCGGGAAAAACTACCTACAACGGCAAACAATCTGCCGGGAATGACTTTTATAGTGAGCAATAAAAATAACAATATAAATAAAATACCTTTGGTTCCCACACGTTGAGAAAAGATTCGAGATTGCAGTCAGTAGAAGCCCAAAAATAACCAAAGAAGCACTGATTTGATATCACTAAATGGATGTTAAAACAGATTGGGTGTCTTCCCCTAGGTTTACTGCGAACATCAAGAAGAAAATCCAAGGGGACATTGTGAGAAATGGTGGTGTGCAGCGGCAGAAATCAAGGGAGAGTAAGATTTGACTTACCTTTCACAAGCAGGGAATGTGGATGAAGATTTCAGAATCCATGGAGCACAGGAGCAGCAAGAGCAAGGTCACGAGATAGGATTTGGAGAGAGATTTAGGGATTGGAGGGGAGCTTGGGGTGAGAGATTTACTGATCTGCAGGTAAGGGATGCACGAGCATGGTCATGAGAGGGAGATCTCCATAGAGAGAGCGATTTTTGGATGGGAGGTGGAGCTTTGGGGGAGTGATTAGGGATCTGCGGGAAGAGGATGGCTAAGTCTAGAAGCAGAGAGTGAAATATGAGGAGGCACGAGGAGGTGTGTTCTAGACTACTCCGCCTTTTTTCGGCTTCGCGCGCTTGCCTGCCTGGCCCGTGTTGCTTGCTGATTTCCGCCAAAATTTTGCCCGGCAGTTGCCGATGAAGGACCTTTTGCTGGCGGACTGGTTGCCAGTGCCATTAGGTATAATTCCTGGCAGAAAGTCTGCCCTTGTTCTGAACTTTTGCCGGCAAACATCTGCCCCTAATAGTTGGTTGTGGTGTAGTGGCTGCAGTTGTACCCCGTGCTTGCACGGGCTTTTATTTTATTTTTTCCTGCTGATCAATGAAATAGGACGGCAGTTCTTCTGCCCCTCTTTCAAAAAAAAAAGAATAGTTGGTTTGGCTTTGTGCCATTTTTATTACTATGCAAAGTTGGATGCAAGTGCCACTAAAATTAAGTCATTCCAAAGTTTTGTTCGTGGACAGTAGTTACCATTGAAATTTAACTGAAACTTGTCTTGGCATTAAATAATTTTCATGTACCCTCCATGGATTATATATTGCTGTGCGCCTACTACTCGTTTTCTTGTACCAAATGCATTATGAACGACAACGTTTGAGTACCCTGTGATATATGTCTGTTGTTCATAGTCCTCGGACTGTTCAAACAGAGGAAGACAAGCACACAGTGCCATGCAAACTCTGTTGGAAACATTGCGGTTTAAGCAAAATTGACAAACAATTCACTATGAATATAACAAAACTACTAAAGCCACGAATTAAATTCAAAATCATGAATTCTCCAAATATAAGCAACAATGCAAATAAATTCATGATCAGTATTGACTTGGAAAACATGTTAGTCACTAATCCAATCAAACTAGCATAAAGCTCACGTTAGAATGATTATGCTTTGCTCTCAGATTGCAATTAAAGGGTTGCTGAAGTTAATAAGCCATCCAGCAGTTAATTGGACAATATATCACATGTAATATATAAACCTGGAAAATAAAGCTTTAAACCCTAGAACAGTACTTCTCAAGTCCAAAAGATGTCAATAACTTCTCTATGTGTATAACCAAGTAATCACATAATGTAGTAAGTTTAATGGATCAAAGTGGCAGTTCGGCCAGACCAAAGACAGCCACAAGACTGAACCGAACGGCAACACAAATGCACACTGCACTAACTAGTAAGTAGACAACACAGCACTAGTTCTCCAGGTTGACAAATATAAAAGGGCAGCAGTTTAATTGATCAATTAAATCAATCAACAATTACCAGATCATACACAAGGAGGCATCAAATTAAAGGACCAAGAGTAGTACTAAACTAGGTCTACCGAGTCTTTAATTCACAGATTTATAAGCCTCAAACATATGCAATCATCATCGAGCACAATAGAGCCCACAGAACAGTGCACAAATCCTAATCGGAATTAGCCCCTATTCAAGCGAATAGGTCCCCAAATCACCGATTGACCTGCTGCAAAAGGAGGTAACTGAAGCACTTACGTAGCATCGGATTCGAGTCGATAAGGAAGGCAGCGAAGAAAGACAAAGCGCGAACAACTCGCTGTCCTAGAAAACAGATCGCCAGGCTACACCGTGTAACCACCGACGAGTTGATCCGAAGATATGATGCTTGTCGCCCCCACCACAAACAGAGCCGAGGTGGAGACTCGAGGAGCAGAGAAGGAGCGGCACAAGGACTCGGCTTCCAAACCCGTGGCCACCAGGTACCCGAGTCGGAGAGGGGCAGCAGCACCACCACCACGAGAACCATCGTTGGCCGGCGAACCGATGGGTGACGAGCAGCAGCGGAGTGCACATAGAAAGAGGGGAAGGTGAGCTCGTACCAGCCCCCAAACACACGAGAAGGCAACCGGCTAAATAGAGAGAGGGATAAGCATGGAGGAGCAACAAACCGCACAAGGAAACCGACGAGCCAGCCACACGTCACACGTGCCACGCGCCTCCGCGAGCTGCTGAGCGGCAGTCGCCGCCGCCAGTAGCAGTAGCGCCGCTACTGCTCGTCTGCACCCCTAGGGCAGCAGCTGCTGCCCTCTCCCGCTTATTCACTGAATGGGCCAAGCCCAAAGGCCCAGCAAAAGCCCAACAAGCTCGATTTGGGCAGATGCAAAGGTGTTCTCTTCACATGATTTTTCATAGGAGTTTGTGGTTCTATATATCTATGAAGTATGAAACAATTAATGTGTGGTTCTATATATCTACCGAGAATATGTGTATTTGCTTTCATCTGTGTTTTAACTTTTGTTATTAAGTTAATAAAGGTTACATCGTTTCATAAAACAATCTAACTCCCCTTTTACCATGGCATCCCATTTCCATTCATCAGGATCAAGGGGAAAAAATGATAAACACGTGTGCGGTGGATATTCAGAGGGAAGATGACATGTGGCCAGTGGTCATATACTGAAAGAAATGTATCAGCACGAAAGGAGTCTCTTCTCTCTTGGTTATCAATATAAGTCGCTGATTGCTCTTGTAGCAACTAGCAACTACAATATGAATTACCTAAAAATTAAGCCTTATATATATATGTCATTTTAGATACTTCAACAATATGAAAAGAATTTTCTGTATGCCATTGGAAAAGTTTATAATTTCTTATCTGCCACTCAAAATTCACTCTTTCCTTACATGTCACTGGTTCAAGTTTTCTTTTCCCTCGGTGCCACTGCCGTTAAGTCCGTTAGTTTTAGTTTTAGCCGTTTAAAAAGTTCATTAATGTCTAAAATTCCCCTTCGGTTTAAAACTTTTAAAAATCATATCTTCTTCATTTTAACTCCATTGAGTAATTCAAATTTATAAATTTATGTAAAATCATGCACTACTTGCTATTCAAATATTTGTAACATTTGGTATTGTCGGTTTTTATTCTCCTTTTTCATGAGGCATGGTACGTTTGATTAACTTTTAAATAAAATTTACATCTAGAACGCAAATCTAGCTATACATAATTTTATGAATCTGTATAAATTTCTCATGTTTTTATGAATTTTATAATATTTATGATTTTTTTCTATTTTGTATCTTATTAAAAACGCAGGGGCATAATGGTCATTTTTTAACTCCATTATATCCTTTACCGCTTGAGTGGCACTTAGGGAAGAAAAAACTTAAACCGGTGGCATGTAAGGGAAGAGAGAATTTTCAATGTCAGATAGGGAATTTAAAACTTTTCCAATGGCATATAGGTAATTCTCTCAACAGTATGCTCTGATGTGAGAACTACCCCAAGGACAAATGGTAATTAAGATATTTAGTTGTGAAGCTCACCATCTGAGTTCACATCCACACGAGGGCGATAAAAATCCAAGTCTCATTTTGAAGGTGTGTTATAGCCGTGGGACCGAATCGCCAGATTCCCACGGTATTTCTAAAAAAATGCTCTAACATAATGATAAATCTACCTAATTACCCTAATACTAATATAGGTTTACATTTCAATTTAGGGTTACCTACAGCCTAAATGCTCTAACATAATGATAAATCTACCTAATTACCCTAATACTAATACCGGATTCCCACGGTATTTCTAAAAAAATGCTCTAACAGTCAGGTCAAGTCGGGACCCGGTGGGCCAAATGAGATCTAGACTTCTCTCTACAGCCTAAATCCAAGCCATTGAGAGATGTAATTATCCTACAAAAAATTGTTAGCCCATATTGGTTGATATGATTAAAATGACTAGGCGATACGTAGTGCTGGTGCTCATCCATTAGGTTATGGGTTCGATCCTGCGCTCATGCCCATGCCTCGCCATGCATGTCCTATTTTAAGCTCTCTCAACAGCATCTACATGGGCCACCGAGAGAGCTATGATCCTGCGCGTGCCACAACATGGTCCTTCATAGATAACTAATGCAGTGTCGTAGCTCTTTCGACTTCTCGTGTAAAAACCGTTGAGACGAGGCGTTGAGAGAGCTTGACGCTGTTGGTGTGCCGTCCACTGTACGGCTAGTGACGACGTTTCTCTCGACGGCTTGGCAAAAGCGGTTGGAAGAAACCGTTGGTATTGACGTTGTGGTTTGAGCCGTTGAGAGATGGTACGCGTTCTTAAAACTCTTTCGTGACCGTCGTGGGGCCTTTTGATAGTAAAAAATTCAGTCTATTCCTGTAGTGCGACATCATGGTTACTCACATTCGAGAGGGATATATTGGTTCAGGCTGTGCACTCCATTCACTCAAGATTGGTATCGGTCTACCTAGCAATATAATGTAGAGGAGCTAGTTTGTTGCTATCCCTGGCTCCCTTCGCTTAATTGTTCCGCTGACTGTTTAAATTAGTACCGTCCGTACGTGGCAAAGGAGCATAGATTCTGAGACTTATTTTCTCTAGGAAAGATTATCTATTTGGTCCTTGATTTTTTGTGTTGGTCTTGATTTGTTCCCTAAACTCCAAAACTGGGTCAAAGTTGTTCTCAGTTTATTAAAACCGAACACAGCTGGTTCTATAAGCGGTCAAATGGTGGTATATGACTAGACGCTGATGTGGAGTATATGTGGTGGTCATAGGCGTCTTCACATTTTACACTTAAGATTTTCCTTTTAAAATTATTTTATCCAAAGGAAGGGAGGGAGCTGACCTACACGCTTAGGTCCTACTAACGCTGGCAAGCAACTGGCGACAGTCGTTGCCTCCTCCTCTTATGGTCCCCCTCCTATGGCGCACTGTCCCCCTCCCTGCTTCTCTCCAAAGGGAATGTACCCACAATCATATGATGGTTGTATTAAGTCATTGTTTAATTGCTTATGATAACATTGTTTATCATTTCCATGATGAATTAATGCCATGACTTTGTTCATCAGGTACGATTTGGTTGTGAAACACATTATAATTGTGACACTATCCGAAAAAATCTCTGGTCCATATCATTTTTCAAGGGGTGGTAATGATTTGATCAGCATATGTATTGATTGATGATAATGTTTGACATATCATAGATATAGATATATCAAATCAATAATATGGGCACTTGTCAGAAAATATGGATGGTTGGATAGACCCATTCTGAGACACTACTGAGATTGTTAGTACAAAAGTGCCATAAGCTTAATAGTCTTGAGTAGTGTGCATATATGATCCTTAGACCTGAGATATCATGGAGTCTTAACATATGGAGTTGTATACTTTGGTGTTATCAAATGCGAGACCGTAACATGTTAGTTATAAAGGTAACTACTGGGTATACCACAAAGAATGGCGTAGGGGTGTGAATGATCAAGATAAGATTTTTCTCTCCTATGACGGGATAGATATCTCTGGGCCTCGGTGTAGATGGATAAGGAAAGCACAAGGCCATGCTAATATGATTAAATAGTTAATCATGATACTCATATCCATTACATTGACGAGTGAATGGTCGAGCTATCACAAGGGTGACATGTGTCTCGTCTTGAGTTCGAGTGATATCGTGCAGCAAAAGGATATATGTATGTGAGTGTATCAAGATTCAGCCAATGGGATAGTTTTGTGTATTTTCTGGTCAATCTGTGGATTAGAAAAGGGGTTTTCGGGTCCACAACCGACTTGCGCATGAACCTAATGGATCACACATTTAACGGGTTGAAATATGATCAATAGATTTGATCCATTAAAAAGGTTAGCATGTGGATGCTGATCCGCGTAGGATTTAGAGTCCTAATGGACCTCGTGCATAGAGCTTGTTATATATAAAGGAAGGCTTGAGGCGACGCAGGATACTTGGCAAGCTCTTACCAAACCCTAGCCGCCATGCCCTATGCCATTCCCAAAAATCCTAGCTGCCACGTGGAGGGGTGCTAGCACATCCCACACACCGTTTCTGTTCTAGATATGTGAATACCATTGGAGGTGCTACCATTCGTGGACACGCGCCCGATGAGTACATCTACTTCCTCTATGCATAGAAACCACGTCGGCAGGCGGTGATCGGTGACACAACAACTAGCAAGGAGGTGACTTTTAGACCCATTGATCGTGAATAACTACTTTCTATACCATAACGTGTGCGGCTCCTATACCATAACGTGTGCGACTCCACTTCCGCTATAACTGCGTGTCAAGGATAACAATTAGTGATCCCCTACTCACATGATATCCAGGATATTCGCGGTAGAAGTTTTCAAATTGTGCTAGCGTAGCCTACTGTTCCTCTTCACTCTCCACCTCTCTCTCTCTCTCTTTCCCCCCTCACTCTACCTAGATCTAGTTGAGCCACCCGAAAGATCCAAAATCTTCCTAATTGTCCAGCTACAAATAAGGATCCGACAAAAACAAACACTCAAAGGTGGACCATGCGCAGTCAAGTTCCTTTCATTTCTTTTTTTTTCTCTTCAATGCAAATCAGTTCAATCAATTTCCTATTTTCTTGCAACAAGAATCCATTGTTTCGTTGAATTTTCTTGTTTTCTAATTTTCCATGCATAAATCTTCTCTCTTTTTTGGTCACACATAGTAGCACTAGGCCCGGCCCATAAGAACAACCACAATGCTCACAATGCTAGGCCTAAAGTTGGCGTAATTTTGCCTCACTGGCACTATTTATACGGAGAGGAAAAGGTTAAAATGACTCAATAAAAATTAATTAAAACTATTCATTAGATCATTCTACGACCCTAACCAATGAGTAGAATATTTTGGAGTTTTTATTTGCAATGTCCATAACAACAATTTTTAACTAATTTTAGCATCTGATTTCACCCATTAGTTGCGGTTTTGCCCTATCACAAACCCAAATCAACGAACATAATACTTTTAGTATTCATCTTAAAGTCACAAAACTATTTTTAATTATTTTTTTCAAAATCTTTACACATGTTCACTACAGTAAAACTCAACCATATGTGGAGCGGATGTAGGGGCTGTTTGGTTTGTCGTCGTCGCTCGCCATGCCATCGCCCCGCGATTTGGCTGCCATTTGGTTCGCCGCCAACGAACAACGCGCCATCTCCCTCGCTCGCCCTCGCTCCACTGTCAGTGGCTCCGTGGCGCCCCGTTGGCGCCCATCTTAGGCAGCCGATTCGGCCGCCACCGGATGGCGCGGCGCGCGCCATCTCCCCATGTTGGCACGGCGGCCGGTGGCGACAAACCAAACAGCCCCGTAAAAATCTACCTGGCCCCACCTTTCGTCCCGTCATTGGCCTCCTGTTTTGCGCAAATGAGGAGCTCCACGGCTCGGCGGCCG
The DNA here is from genome assembly GCA_005191435.1 of Raddia distichophylla. Taxonomy (NCBI): domain Eukaryota; kingdom Viridiplantae; phylum Streptophyta; class Magnoliopsida; order Poales; family Poaceae; genus Raddia; species Raddia distichophylla. Next base: position 1,606,445 of record SPJY01021906.1, read on the forward strand.
CTCTTATGACTAGATGGCTTCCACGTGCCTTTTCACCTCAATCTCAAAGCAAGGGCTCACACAGCATAAGAACGACGTCCTGGGCAGCTTCTCCAGTCCATCCTCACTAGAAACCCTAAGCCCGATCTACAAACCTACTCCCCTGCCTTCCCGTCGCTGGCCTCGTGGTTGAGGAGATGAGGAGGTCCACGGCTCTCATGGCGGCGGCGGCAGCGTTGCTGCTGCTGGTGGTGGTGGTGGCGGGGCCGGACACGACGATCTACACCCTCGGCCTCAACCGCTTCGCCGACCTCACCAACCAGGAGCTCCGCGCATGGTGGCCAGGGCGTGAGCCGGTCGGGAAGGAGCCGGCTGCCGACACCGGGGACCTGCCGGACTCCGTCGACTGGAGTAAGAAGGGAGCGGTGGCCGAGGAGCACCCCCCATGGTGGCCCGGGAGCTTGCCGGTTGGGAATAAGCCGGCCGCCGACTGGAGGAAGAAGGAAATGGTGGACAAAGAGCACCCCTCATGGTGGCCCGGGCGCTGACCCGCCTGGAGGAAGAAGGAAATGGTGGACGAGGAGCACCCCCTATGGTGGCCCGGGCGCTTGCCGGTTGGGAATAAGCCGGCCGCTGACTGGAGGAAGAAGGAAATGGTAGACGAAGAGCACCCCCCCATGGTGGCCTGGAGGAAGAAGGAAATGGTGGACGAGGAGCACCCCCCATGGTGGCCCGGGCGCTGGCCCGCCGGGAGGAAGAAGGAAATGGTGGCCGAGGAGCACCCCCATGGTGGCCGAGGCGCTTGCCGGTTGGGAATAAGCCGGCCGCCGACTGGAGGAAGAAGGAAATGGTGGACGAGGAGCACCCCCATGGTGGCCCGAGCGCTGGCCCGCCTGGAGGAAGAAGGAAATGGTGGACAAGGAGCACCCCCCATGGTGGTCCGGGCGCTTGCCAGTTGGGAATAAGCTGGCCACTGACAACGAGGACCTGCCAGACTCCGCTCGCGCGGAAGGCAGTGCACCAGCCCAATTACCTCCGCGAGCACCCCCTAGGGAAGGGGCGCCAAGGGGACTTGAGGACCCACCTAGAGGAGCGTCACCAGCGGCGTGGCGGCGACTTGCGAGACAAGTTGCAGCGTCGCCGCAGGCAAGCGTAGGTTCAGATTGAGCGGGTGGCTTCCGAAGATGGCCGCTTCTCCTACTTTGACGAGGAGGATTCTCTCTCCTCCGAATCTCATTGGGGCCAGGACTCAGGCGGGCGACACCGTCCCTTATAAAGTGTCGGGCGCCAAGCGTTCTCTGTCCAGCCGTGTCGCATGACGTGGCCGGAGAAGTTTTGTCCGGCATCCATCAAGAAATACGATGGCATGACCAACCCGGAGGAGTTCTTGCATATATACACCACGGTGGTGCAAGCTGCAGGAGGATCCGAGAAGGTCATGGCGAACTACTTCCCAGTGGTTTAGATGGGCTCCGCCCGTTCCTGGCTGTTGAACCTCCCGTGGGTGTCGATACGCTCGTGGGAGGAGTTGTGCAATCAGTTCATCACCAACTTTCAGTGCTCCTACGTCCAACCAGGTGTGGAGGACGACCTCCACGCCCTTGAGCAGAAGAAGGGGGAGACGTTGCGCGCATTCATTCGACGGTTCATCCACTGTTGCAACACGATTCCCAAGATTTTGAGCCAGTCGGTCATCATCACCTTTCGGAGGGACGTACGTGACCGCAAAATGCAGGAGAAGATGGCTATCCGTAGCATCACTTCTACCTCCACGTTGTTCTCTTTGGCGCACAAGTGTGCCCAGGTGGCGGAGGCACGGGACCGTGTGTCCGGCCAGGCGGGTGGTGCCGACGGAGGCGAGGCCGGGACCTCTGAGGGTTCCAGCGCCAAGGACAAGAAAAAGTAGAAGAAGTGCAAGGCAGCGGAGGCCGGGCAGGTCTTGGCTGCCAAGCATGGGCAAAAGGAGGGCAAGCCGCGGCGGGATGACCGTCGCGATCGATGGGATGACCGCCGTGAGCGACGGGACAACCGCCGCGAGGAAAAGGGAGGCAGGGGTTATTGCCCCATCCACAAGTTTAATGCGCAGGATTTAGCTGATTGCCTGGTTGTGTCCAAGATGGTGGAGCAGCGACTCAAGGAGCACCGCCCGCACAATGACGACAAATACGACGACCCTGTCCCGCTGCCCTTCCAGTGGGCGGAGCACACGATGGCGTACATCCATGGTGGTTCAGCCACCTACGCCTCCAATAGGCAGTACAAGCTGCTGCTGAGGGACGTCTGTGCCGCCATACCGAGTCTAGGGACGAGCAGGCTGCTGAAGGGGTCGGAGGAGCTGATCACCTTCAGTCAGGGCGACTACCCCGAGAACACCGCCGGCCTAAGGCACCTTCCGATAGTGGTCTTGCCCATGGTTTGAAATGTGAAGTTTGGGCGCGTGCTGGTGGACGAAGGGAGCTCCATCAACCTCCTGTCCTCCTAAGCATTTCGAGCACTGCAGATTTCGAAGCGGGCCCCAAATGAGACAAATGTAGCCAAGCGCATCTCCATGTGATTAAAAAAGCTATGGAGGCAACTTAAGACATGGGCAACTCAACTCTCTATCCTGACGCTGCTGATTTGTCGTTGTGAGTTAACACTTAGCTTTCTCGATGGACTTGAAGCTGAACGAAGACTTTTTTCGATAGAATTTGGATTTAGGAAGCTTGTTACAGAGAAACTCCAAAGCTTGATAATTCATGAAATAAAGTATTGGAAGGTGTGAGCAAAACAAAATGGGTTAAACTGGGGGACTCTAGATGTTCAAAGGCTTAATCTCGCATACATTACCCTTATATCGAAGAACCAACAAGCCGCCTCGGTGAATGACTATCGCCCTATTTCACTTCTCAATAGTTCTTTGAAGCTGCTTACCAAAGTTATGGCCAATAGGCTTCAACAGTGTATTCATTAATTTATTCATGCTAATCAATTTGGTTTCATAAAAGAAAGAACGATATATGATTGTGCAGCTATGGTCACACAACTTATTTCTCATTATGCTTCTCATTCTTCTGATGCAATTCTCATCAAATTGGACATCTACTTCCTCTATGCATAGAAACCACGTCGGCAGGCGGTGATCGGTGACACAACAACTAGCAAGGAGGTGACTTTTAGACCCATTGATCGTGAATAACTACTTTCTATACCATAACGTGTGCGGCTCCTATACCATAACGTGTGCGACTCCACTTCCGCTATAACTGCGTGTCAAGGATAACAATCAGTGATCCCCTACTCACATGATATCCAGGATATTCGCGGTAGAAGTTTTCAAATTGTGCTAGCGTAGCCTACTGTTCCTCTTCACTCTCCACCTCTCTCTCTCTCTCTTTCCCCCCTCACTCTACCTAGATCTAGTTGAGCCACCCGAAAGATCCACTATCTTCCTAATTGCCCAGCTACAAATAAGGATCCGACAAAAACAAACACTCAAAGGTGGACCATGCGCAGTCAAGTTCCTTTCATTTATTTTTTTTCTCTTCAATGCAAATCAGTTCAATCAATTTCCTATTTTCTTGCAACAAGAATCCATTGTTTCGTTGAATTTTCTTGTTTTCTAATTTTCCATGCATAAATCTTCTCTCTTTTTTGGTAACACATAGTAGCACTAGGCCTGGCCCATAAGAACAACCACAATGCTCACAATGCTAGGCCTAAAGTTGGCGTAATTTTGCCTCACTGGCACTATTTATACGGAGAGGAAAAGGTTAAAATGACTCAATAAAAATTAATTAAAACTATTCATTAGATCATTCTACGACCCTAACCAATGAGTAGAATATTTTGGAGTTTTTATTTGCAATGTCCATTACAACAATTTTTAACTAATTTTAGCATCTGATTTCACCCATTAGTTGTGGTTTTGCCCTATCACAAACCCAAATCAACGAACATAATACTTTTAGTATTCATTTTAAAGTCATAAAACTATTTTTAATTATTTTTTCGAAATCTTTATACATGTTCACTACAGTAAAACTCAACCATATGTGGAGCGGATGTAGGGGCTGTTTGGTTCGTCGTCGTCGCTCGACATGCCATCGCCCCGAGATTTGGCTGCCGTTTGGGTCGCTGTCAACGAACGACACGCCATCTCCGTCGCTCGCCCTCGCTCCACTGTCAGTTGCTCCATGGCGCCCCGTTGGCGCCCATCTTAGGCGGCCGATTCGGCCGCCACCGGATGGCGCGGCGCGCGCCATCTCCCCGTGTGGACACGCCGGCCCGGCCGGTGGCGACAAACCAAACAGCCCTGTAAAAATCTACCTGGCCCCACCTTTCGTCCCGTCGTTGGCCTCCTGTTGCGCAAAAGAGGAGCTCCACGGCTCGGCGGCGGCTCTTATGACTGGATGGCTTCCACGTGCCTTTTCACCTCAATCTCAAAGCAAGGGCTCACACAGCAGAAGAAGGCGTCCTGGGCAGCTTCTCCAGTTCTCATTCAGTTCCCCATTCCATCAGTCCATCCTCACTAGAAACCCTAAACCCCGATCTACAAATCTACTCCTCGGCTGTTCGGTTCACCTAGCTCGGGTGCTGCCTTGTCATTCGCTGGTGTTCATCCTGGAGGCCGGCGTAAGGAGATGGGAAAGCTTCTCTGGTTGTTCTATGCTTAGGCCCTTAAGTGAGTTTGATGTAATTTTCTTTGTCTGTAAGGGTCAGATTGTAAGGCTGAAGCTTTGGAAATGAATGGCTCGTTGCCTTTTTCTCAAAAAAAAAAAATCTACTCCCCGGCCTTCCCGTCGCTGGCCTCGTGGTTGCGGAGATGAGGAGGTCCACGGCTCTCATGGTGGCGGCGGCGACGGCAGCAGCGTTGCTGCTGCTGGTGGTGGTGGGGCCGGACACGTCGATCTACACCCTCGGCCTCAACCGCTTCGCCGACCTCACCAACCAGGAGCTCCTCGCATGGTGGCCCGGGCGCGAGCCGGTCGGGAACGAGCCGGCTGCCGACACCGAGGACCTGCCGGACTCCGTCGACTGGAGGAAGAAGGTAGCGGTGGCCGAGGAGCACCCCCCATGGTTGCCCTGTCGCTTGCCGGTTGGGAATAAGCCGGCCGCCGACTGGAGGAAGAAGGAAATGGTGGACAAGGAGCACCCCCCATGGTGGCCCGGGCGCTTGCCGGTTGGGAATAAGCCGGCCGCCGACTGGAGGAAGAAGGAAATGGTGGACGAAGAGCACCCCCCATGGTGGCCCGGGCGCTGGCCCGCCTGGAGGAAGAAGGAAATGGTGGACGAGGAGCACCCCCCATGGTGGCCCGGGCGCTTGCCGGTTGGGAATAAGCCGGCCGCCAACTGGGGGAAGAAGGAAATGGTGGACGAAGAGCACCCCCCATGGTGGCCCGGGCGCTGGCCCGCCTGGAGGAGGAAGGAAATGGTGGACGAGGAGCACCCCCCATGGTGGCCTGGGCACTGGCCCGCCTGGAGAAAGAAGGAAATGGTGGACGAGGAGCACCCCCCATGGTGGCCCGGGCGCTTGCCGGTTGGGAATAAGCCGGCCACCGACAACGAGGACCTGCCAGACTCCGTCGATTGGAGGAAGAAGGTAGCGGTGGCGTGAGGTGAAGCGGTTTTCCAGGTAAGCATCTGGCTGTTTTTTTTTTAATTTCTTTGGGGTAAAAGAAAGTGTCTTTTTTACATGTTGTTGATTGTGTAAAATACCATTTGCATCAAGCGTGCAACATTCGTGCGACTAGTATATTCCGCTTCAGCGTAATCGTTGTTGACAAAAATTATGGATTTTTATTGGTCAACTGCAGTAGTTTCAGTATCCATATGAACAGAAAGTAGAGGATGTTTATCTTCTATGTCCGCAGGCCAAACGGCGACAAATTGCTGCAGTTTCTGGCTCATATTTCAATCGGTGAACCAGTTTTGTAATGGCTTCATATGTATAAAGAACCATGTGCCATCTTGAGTGGTGGGTGGACAACGGAACAATTATAGGCCCCCTTTATAGATAAACAAGTATAGAGAGACATAATAAAAATTATTTTTATCTTGGTAGGATATGTTATCTGATTATACAATATTCTAGTGTTAAACTACAAGTATGTGAAGTTTTTTAGTAATCTCTGGATCATGGTTGTCAAGGCGGTAAGCGCCCATGGCGCGCAACGACCTTTTTAACTTTTAAGCGCTTAAGGCGTAAGGCGAGGCGACTTCATAGACATAATATGATGATTTAGCATCTGAAAATTAAAATGCTTAGCTCTAACTCTCCAGTTCTAACTGCACACTACCCAACAACACCTAGCCAACCTTCAAAGTAGAGCCCCAAGTTGCTGCTTCAACTCGAAGCCCATATGGTCCAGCCCAACCGCAGCTCCTTCACTCAAGCCCTGCTCATGAGGCAACCCTAGAATGGAGCCATCCTGCACTGTGCCGAACTGCCTGTACCCCTGGTCTTCGTGAGTGGTGGTGCGTCTTCTTCCCAGGCGGCGGCGGCAGTGCCCCCCTTTCCTCCAGGTGGCGGCGCTGGTGGTGCGACTTCATCCTCTAGGTGACGGCAGTGGCGCGGCGCTGCGACAGTGCGACTCCTTCCTCTAAACAGTTGTGCTATTTCTATTTCTCTTCCTCCTTCCTCCAGATCTAATGTGTCCTATGAGGTGTCCATCCAAAACCTTTTTTGACTGTTAGGCGTCCAAAAGGCGACGTTTAATGGCCGCCTTAACAACCATGCTCTGGATATGATTAACCTAGCAGTTCATTCTTATTACTACTGTATGGCTAGGGCCCTTAAATTCTTACATGGTTTTATCAGAACTTGTTGGTCTGACTTGGGTCACTTACATAATTGTGTGATTCTATCACCGGTCGAATTACAGTATGGAAGAGAATCAATAGAGTTCCGTTTTAGGAATTATTGATCATTTGCCCTCCTAAAGATCGCAAATCGTTTATTTACCCTCCTATTTGTCACTGGCATGCGGGGGTCTAAGGTAAATACACGAATCTCCCTCTGATTTATGGTTGATGGGTGTTAATTGTTATAGGAAAACATTTTTTTTTTCAAGTAGGTTCATCAAACATGGACATGAAGTTTCTCAGCATTTGGCCTGAGATAAGCTTAAGCTGAAGAGGTAAAGAAAAAAAATCATAGTGTGCATGGTTGATAAGCTGGTGGACCCATATGTCCTTTTCTCTGATGGACGATCTCACCATCTGCTGTGATTGTATTTTAGAGAGAACCATCTGTTGTCATTTGACATGATGTCATGTAGCCTCTTGGAAACATATTAAATCTAAGTCAGATGGATGTTTCACATTCCTATTGGTAGCAGTGTTTTCTCCTCGTTATTTTATTCATTACAAAATTTTCTTATATGTTTTTATTTGTTACTTTCTACTGGTTAGGAACTAAAATAAAGTCTGGAGGTAGCATCATTCCTGGAAATATGAAGCACAGGTGGATCTGAACATGGCATTTGTTGCAGGAAGTCTTTTGGTTTGACAAATTTATCATAAGAATGTTGCTTATGTAATAAAGTTGAAATGAAAATGTATGCAATTCCAGAAAATGAAACGAGAAAGGAGTCCAATGAGAGATTGTTTGCCATGTGTTTGTCCATGTATGCAAGATATAAGTAAAGCATGAAAGGTACTCCAACCATTTGCTGACGTTTCTTGGAGGTGGCACTACTTTAGCCTTATGTTGGAGTGCCAGATGATATTAGCCATTAAGATTGGATTAACTGGACGGTCCATATTATTTCCAGATTACGTAATTTTGCCCTCCAAATAATGGAGACACCCACCGGAAAAACAACAGAATGTAGCATGCAAAACAATCTCTGGACAAAAATGTGGTTCTAAGTATGTAAAACAAACTTAGTGCAAAGCAAAAATAGACTTTTTAATTTTGATCGTGAAATATCAAAATTTTGTGCCCTCTCATTTTGGATTAGCAATAAACTCTTAAATCATCTTCTTACTCCATTGATAATTGATATTAGGTCAGGGTAAAAGAACAATACGAAGAAATCTCCTTCTCTTGTTGATCTTTGAATGTACGAAGAGATGCATTTTATGGGTTGTTTGATGGTTCTTGTTCTGATAAAAAAACAAAACTGAGATTACAGATTAGCAGGGCTTGAGCAGTCACAGACTCCAAGTGGCATGGGTTTTATTGTTTCCGCAAGCTTGTCACCATGACTCCACAATGCAGGTCCGGTCCGTTTCTCTTTCCTCCTCAAGTGATATGTGAGGGGATCCGAGGCCAAAAGGGGATGAATTGGCTGTTTTTTACAATTTTAATCCTTTTCTACCTAATTCGACGCACGCCAATTAACACCTTGTGTTAGCAATATTCAGAGTTATGCGCAACGGAGCAAACTACACTTGACTAGAGACATGGAAGCGTGAGTCCTACACAATACTAGTCTTGCAGGAGCAAACTACACTTGACTAGAGACGTGGAAGCATGAGTCCTACACAATACTAGTCTTGCAGGGGCAAACTACACTTGACTAGAGACGTGGAAGCGTGAGTCCTACACAATACTAGTCTTGCACTAGCGGAAGCAACAATCTAACTCAAGCGGCACTCGAATCCTCTTCTCAACTCCTCATGGCTCGATGGCGCATGGTCATAGGCAATCTCCAATTCAAAGCTCAAATGTAAAGGGAGACAAGTGATATGTTTTATCGATGTTCGGTGCCCAACACATGAGCACCTACTCATCGTTGAGCAAGGTCGCACTGGAGCTCCACACAGGGCCTTAACGGGACCAGGGACCCTCTCATCCCTATTGCTCACTTGCACTAGGAAGTCTCACCTACACATGGAGAGGTTAGGATTTTGTTCCTACAGGTGTTGGTGGCGGCGGAATCGCGAAATCTGAGCTGCGGGGGGGCTTCTTCTGGCGCTGTCGTCGCTGGCAGGAGGCGTCTTCCTTTGCTCGAAGCTCCACTTCTTTCGTCGTCCAGTCCTTGGGAATAAAGGTCAGTCCAGGCCTCGGCGGTGGGGTTTTCTTGCCTGTGGTTGGATCCCCGCCGTTAGTAGGATTAGCGAGTGAGAAGGTTGGGAAAGGTGGTGAGACTCCGTCGCTGGTGGACCTGAGGTCGATGGCGGGGGGTTTCGGCGTTGGCTTCCTCGTTTCTGTGTCGCGTTGGGCTGTATCGGAGGTTTGCACGTACACGATTTCCCTTGAGCTTCCTGCTCTATTTCTCCATCACCCGTCGTGGTTTGGGCCTGCGAGATGGTTCTTGGTGGCGTCGCCGGAGCTGGCAAGATTTGACGTCAACGCTGGCATGGTGAGATGGATGAGCTTCTTCCTGAGCTTCAATTTTAGTCCCCTGTTGGACCTTGATGTCATTTTTGTTGTATTGCGGGGTCTGCTTGTACGTGGAAGTTTCATCAATGAATGAGGCATGTGTTCCTTCTAAAAAAAAAAAAACTCAAGCGGCACTCGACTCCTCTTCTCAACTCCTCGTGGCTCGATGGCGCACGGTCATAGGCAATCTCCAATTCAAAGCTCAAATGTAAAGGGAGACAAGCGATATGTTTTACCGATGTTCGGTGCCCAACACATGAGCACCTACTCACCGTTGAGCAAGGTCGCACCGGAGCTCCACACAGAGCCTCAACGGGACCTGGGACCCTCTCATCCCTATTGTTCACTTGCACTAGGAAGTCTCACCTACACATGGAGAGGAACAATCTTGTACAAGAGGCGACGACAAACCTCCACACGCGGAAGCTCCCGTCACACCAACTCCACAGGCGGAGCCGGCTCCCATGCACGTTGGAGGACTTGAAGCACACCAAGGACGCGTCCAAGGAGAGCACCGAAAACACGTTTCCGGTGGCCGAAGAGAAGCTTCGGGCTTTGTCGGAGTAGCGGTCGTCGCGGTTCGGTCTTGGCGATGAGGTACTCGGGTACGGCTTGACGTAGTTGTACACAGCGGTGAAGCCTTGGCTTGCTGAGTCTTCGGGAAGCACACAAGCACAAGCCGGAGCAAGACTCACCTTTCTCAACCTTGGGCTAGTGGGAGCACCAAGGGAGGTGAGGGGGAGCACACAAGGGGAAACCCTAGGAGTGGCTTGGGATGACCTAGGCTCACACTCCTACTCCCTCTTCCCTTCCTCACCCTCTCAATCTCTCAATCCCGAGCTCATATGAATAGGCCATGAAAACTAGGGTTTGCTCAAGGAAACTAGCCATGGACATGGGAAGACCTAGGAAAGACCAAGGGGAACACTTGGGGAGGGGATTACCTTCTTCCTCTTACCTTCTCCTTCCCAAATCCGAGCTCAAGCATGGGGATTCATGGTGGCTAGGGTTGGGCTCACCATGGGAGGCTCCTCTCTCTTCTCTCTTCTCCTCTCTCTATTCTTGGGAATGGGTGAATGCAAATGGAGACCTCAAGTTGGAATTCCCGGAATTCCTTCTATTTATACTCCCCAAACCGACCTAAGACATGGACGGCTAAGATTAGATCGAGGTTCAAACAAGTGACCAAGATGGAATCGACTAGGCCTCGGGGAGCTTCATCGAACGCGTCCGATGAGTTCATCGGACGCGTCCAATGAATTGTGGGCGCTACGAGAGAGGTGTTTGCAGGCTGTTCGACCGTGGGCCTGGCTGGCATCGGACGCGTCCGACGCGCCTATCGGACGCGTCCGATAGTAGGGTGTGCAAAACGGGCTCGCGAGGACTGTCTCTGGGAGGTTTGAGTAGCTCACTTCTACGCTCATCGGACGCGTCCGATGAGGAGGGCTGGCGCTGAAAAATGGCTAAGGCAGTGGGCGCCCCTGTGACCTAGTGACCGGACGCGTCCGATGAATTGTCGGACGCGTCCGATGAGCCCTGACAGCAGCTAGCTCGGCTCACTCACCCTCTCTCTTGCACATCCTTGCTCCTAGGTCACTTGGCCTTCGGTTCTAAATGCATCTAGGGAAAGTCTAAGGCTCTAAGAACATCTCTCTTTGGGTCTTTAGGCCACTAAACACAAGAGTACATCTCTTAGGCTAGGACATGGCTTGGTATGAGCTAGGATATGGTCACTTGGATGATTTCCCTAGAAACATAGAACTTGGCTTAGGCTTGGACACACTCTTGGCTTATGATTGACAGGTCTTGACTAAGAGTGACTCATGTGCTCATGTGCTCATGTCTTGTCGATGCTTGAGCTTGTTGTAGATGCAGGCGAGGAAGCAGGACCGAAGACTCACACAGCAAACATAAAAAGAACTATGAAATAAAGTCCTTAGCCTTCTTCATCAATACCAAAACTAAAACTATTCTTACAATATGTTAGATAAGCAAAAGATAAACGATACGTGGAATGACTAGTCAAATAGATGGATGAGAGACCCCAATGGCATGACTTCAATATTTCTGTTTGTGCCATTTTCTCACAATGCAAAATGCAGCCTGTTTCTTGTAGCTACCTTTTCAACACTAATTAAATACATGGTCATATCAGCTAATGAATTGTGAGATGATACCCATTTGAGGATTGACTGCTATAAACAAAAAATAGAAAAGAATACTCCATGCTTTGTTGATGGCTTACCTGTAACAGGAACTTCCTATACGACTTGCTTTGACATGCTTACTTCTTTTGCAATGCATTTTGGAAGCTCCCAATTACATATTTCAATTGCAATGTACTCGTATTAGAGAATGGTGGGGACTTCTAATAACATTGAATTCTCTTCTCTGATGAGTCTCATGGCTAGGTACATCTTTGCCTTTTCTCTGGCCCTGTTCACGAGTCGTTCCGTATCTGATTATCTGCTTATATTGCTATGGAAAATCATTTCAAGGTTTTATTAAAGTAAATATAAAAATTTGTTCCACTTGCTTTCTAATTCTTTTAAAAGATTCTATTAGTTGCTTTAATATTCTTTGAAACCAGGATCAATAAGTTAAAATTTTAGTTTATCAAATGCATATATTCTCTTCAAAGATAATTTAATTTGATAAAATAAATTCTTCGACTTATTGATCTTGCTTTTAAAAAAACTTGAAGGAACTAAAGAAAGGTTTTAAAATGATTAGAAACCAGGTGGAATGGTTTTTTATATATGCTTTTATAAACTCTTGATGTGATTTTCTATAGCAACATAAGCAGATAATCAGATACGGAACGACTCACGAACAAGGCCTCTATCAAACTATCAATGCCTTGTTCCAATTGAAATAACAGACACAATGCTTCTTCATAAATAGTCTGGAATACTATCTTATTTGCATAGTATGGTCAAATTTTTTGTTTGTAATCATTATGCTTTTCTCTATATGATTATTGCGTATTAGGAAAGATTTCTAAGCTTCATTTTGTATTACTATTCTATACTAATAAAAGCCTCTTGTGCTGAGCTGTGTTACCGGGACACGCGTCCCTAAAGTTTTTTTTTGCCGAGTCGACACACGTTCGCGCATCAACTCGCGTCGGACACGGCTGGATGCGTGTCCGGCAGCTGCGATGGGCGTCAAGACAGAGGAGGGAAGGACCGCATGGCGGCGCACCCCTGCATCGCTGGGGGAGGAAAGGGGGAAGGTGGTGGGAGGAGGAGAAGGGAGGCGGCGCACCTGGGAGGGATAGGAGAAGGAGGCGGCACACCTGTAAGGGAGAGGGGTTAGGCAGCGCCGAGAGGAGAGGGAGGAGCCGCACCTGGGAGGGAGATGGACGAGGAGGCGACACGCGCGGTCGCCGCTGTGTGGAGAGGGAGGCGACGCTGTGTGGGAGTAGTGGAGGTGTGTTTCCTCTCTGATCAGTGGGCTAGATTAGCATCACGTTCTACTCCCGCTGCCGAACTATGTAATCCCCCAAAGGGATCTGGTCTGGTGATTTTCCATCGACAGCGGCGCGCCAGGAAGGGGAGTAGCACGTTGTTTTTCTTAGTTCTTTCTTCAGTTCTTTGGGGGACAGGAGACGGGGCTCTGGACCCCATCCCACAACGGCCTGGCCGGCCAGTCCAAGGACAGGCCTCCGGGCAAGCACCGCCTCCCCATGGAGGAGGCGACACCGACCCAGAACCTGGATATGGCGTGAGCGCTGCTGCAGCATCCCCCTATCGAGCTGACGGTGGAATCCCCATCCACCCCTTGGCTGAAGGACATTGCCGGCTACGTCAAGGCGGCCCAAGCGCAGGTCAAGACCGTGGGGCTTTGGAGTGGAGCCAACAACTCACAGGCCTCCAACCTCCCCCTTATAAGTCCGAGGACTCCTAGGTATAGGTTTTGGCATTTGGTGCCACGTCAACCAAGATTAAGGACTTTATTTTCCTAGCCTTTCTCTTAATGATTTTGGTTGCGCATGTCCGAGGCTCGAGCACGTCAGGTGCGAGTCTCAGTCTCTGGCAGGCCGGTCCCATTGAGCACTCGAGTCGTCGTCTATATTCTGAGTCTAGCCGAGTCTAGAAGGTTCGAGAGCCACCGAGAGAGTGCCAGGTGTCCGGGAGTAGTTCTCTTCGGGGCGAAGTCACCGGAAGGGACCGAAAGAATCCGAGGCACCTTTTGACGTGTCCGGGTAGGTTTCGTAGCCGCCAAGCCCACTCCAAAATGTCCGGCGTGAAAACCTCCCGCCCAAGCCATGTCATCCTATCCAAAGTCCAAAAGCCGACAAAAGACTCAACTAACCTAGCCAAAAAGGGGCCAAGGGTGAGAGAGTGAAGAGAAGAGGAGTAGGTCATGTGGTCTGGGCTCATTGGACTGGGTCCGACGGCATCGGACTGGGTTGAGGGGTCTCGGGAGAAGTAGTACCGGGTCTGGAGCTGGTCGGACCGGGTCCGACGAATGCGTTTCTGAGCGAAAAACCTTCTGGAGCTGGTCGGACCGGGTCCGACGAAGCCCGAATTTTCAGATCTAAGAGTGCCACACGTACTATCTGAGCCTAGGCCTATATATAGGGGTGAGGGGTCACGTGATAGACTTGAGAGAGATCATTTGTGACCACCCCTGGCTTGTGAGTGAGAGAGTGCTTCTCCCATGGGTTCCCCCTTGCCTATGTCCATCTCCACCTAGGGTTAGGGTGAGAGAGAGGAGAGGAGAGGGAGAGAAGGAGAAAGGTAAGGATGGGCTCCCCTCTTCCTTCCCATGGTTTTGCCCCGAGTTTCTCCGCGCATTGGTGAGGTTCTCCCGGTTGTTCTTGCTCGAGTGCTTTTTGGGTCTTTCCCTCCAGGTTTGAGTCTCCTCCTCGCCGTCCCCAAGCTTCGCAGGTTCAAGTCTTCGCCAAGCCGTACCACTACTTCCTCTACAACCGCTACACCAACGAAACCCTTGACAGTGCAAGGTCACCCGGTGCGGGAACCAGGTGCCTCCACTTCGCCATTGTCGAAGTCCGAGGGAAGCCGTGATCGTCTACAACTCCGAGGCATCGGACTCGTTGTCCAAGTTGCCGAGACGTCGCCAAGTGACCAAGACTCCATCAATGCCGGGCTACGTCAAGTTTCCGTTCGAGTCAATTGTACAAACACCTTCTCCACGAAGGTCGGCGCCACTCCGTGGTGCGGGGTGTCGAAAAAGCCACCGACTTGTGGTGAATTCTGGCCTCGGTGTAAGGGTCGGAAGCGAGCCTTGGGCTTACGCCCTAAAAGCTTACCGAGTGGATTTGCGGGCATGCGATGAGAGAGTCCCGGTATCTCTTCGGGGAGATTCTGCATTGTGGAGGTAGGTGCTTTGCGTCGAACCACGTTAAAAAATCGGTGAGCCTCCCTCTGCACATATACGATTCCGTTGCCTTAGCTATTCTATTTGTGTTGTGCTTTGGCTAGCTAGGATAGTTTATTTCCGCACTTCTTCCGGTAGTCCAAATTGAGTAGTTAGTCTTTTGGATTCATCCTAGGTGTGGTTAACTCAATTTGACTAATAGCTAAAAATCCATAAATAGTAGTTTAAATTGCTAATTAGTCCGCTTCACCCTCCTCGCGGCCTTAGATCCTTACAAGTGGTATCAGAGGCAAGTGCTCTCCGATATTGCTTAACCGCACATAGTCAAAATGGCCGAAGGGGGTAGTGTAGCTGGGAATAGGATCCCTCTGTTCATTGGCACTCACTTTAGCCACTGAAAAACAAAAATGACAATATACATTCAATCTCTAGGTCGACAAGCATTTAGGGTTTGAAGTTAACAAGGAAACAGGACCCACTGCTGATCAAATTATAAAATTTGACCTAGATGCTAAAGCTAAAAATGCTTTGTTTTCTAGTTTGGGGGTAGACGCCTTTGAGAGGGTGAGTAATCTTCCCACTGCACATGACATATGGAAAACTTTGGTAGAAATACATGAGGGAACAAACACTGTGAAAGAAGAGAAAATTGTAGTCTTGAGAAGGCGCTTTGATCGCTTTATGATGCTTCCAGGCGAAGATGCAAATGCAATGTACACTCGTCTTAACCCTCTGGTGAACGAGCTCAAGGGGCTCAGATACGCCATCACTGACCTAGATGTATGCAGCAGAATGATGTCAGTCCTTCCAAGGAACAGGTACAGGGAGTTCGTCATCCTCAAGAGCCAGGAGGCCAAGACGATGACTCCCAGTCAGCTTGTTGCCCATGAGATGCTAGTGGAGGACACTGAAGATGATGAATCCTCCAGGCCCAAGGAGAAGGCTATTTCTCTCAAGGCCAATACTTCCAAGTCAAGTGAGAAGCCAAGTACCAACAAGTCTAGCTCTGATGGTGAGCAAGTAAGCCCAAGGATGATCAAGACCATGGAGAATCTGGCACTTGTAATGAGCCGGTTCACCAAGAGCGTCAAGAGGTACGACGGCAGGAACTTCAAGGACAAGAAAGCTCTCGCCACCATACGCTGCTACGAGTGCAACGAGCGAGGCCACATCGCCTCAGTCTGCCCGAACAAGAAGAAGAACAAGTCCAAGGGCAAGGACAAGGCAAACAGTGGTGAGGACAAGGGCAAGTACAAGAATAAGACTAGGAGGTACAAGTCCGGCTTCCGGGGCACCGACAAGAGCGGCAAGAAGCAAGCCTTCGTCGGTGAGTGGGAGAACGACAACAGCACGAGGAACGATTCTTCTTCGTCTGCCTCAAGCGAAGGCAGTGCCAAGGAGAAGAACAAGGAGAAGCCAAAGGCACTGATCGGACTCACACTTCCCGAGTCAGTGCCTCCACCATACGCTTTTCCTCCTACAAGCTTGGTGGCGGGTACCTCGAGTGATGATGCGGGCTGGGAGTCCGACATTGAGTTTGCACCTGAGCCAGTCCTACCTCCACGGTGCCTTATGGCACATCCCTCCAAGTCTTCAGACGATGAGGTGAGTGTTTCTGCTTCTTCCGATGCAAGCTCTTTACCGTTTGAGATGGGGTCACCTGAGTCTTTTGAGCAGCTGTGGATCATAGCCCAGAAAGCAAATGATCTAGTGCAAAAACTTGGTGCTAAGTATATAAAACTTAAAAAGAAATATGCTGAAGTGTGCAAATAATGCACAATTCTAGATGGCATGATAGATAAGCTGCTAGAACAAAAGTATGAACTAGAATATAGGAATGACATGCTTTTGGCTGGAAATGCTTTGGATGATGCTATGAAAGCTTTGCCTTCCTATGAATATGCTTCTAGTCAAGATTGTGCCAATGATGACTTCGCTGTGCTTGATACTTCTGTTTCACCCACTGCACCAGATGCAATGACTTGTAATCCTTTTGGCTGCTAGTTCTGACTTGGTTACACCTGCTAGTAGCACACCACCTGTTGTCTTACTTGCACGTCCTAGTAATGTTGCAATTGTGTCTGATTTGCCTGCTGTAGCTAGTAGCACTTTGCCTGTTGTGTTACCAGCTGTTTTACCTGAAAATGAACCTGATTCACCTATACCAGCTGATCCTTCATTTCCTAGTGTGTTGTGTGTTGATGCTCCTGAATCACATGCTCCTTTACCGGTTTCACCTGCACCACTACCTGTTGTACCTAGTTCTAGTGACAAGCAAAAATCTGTTGCACTTGTTGAGACTTTGCTTTTGAATATGCCTTCAAGTTCAAATGCTTGTTCTAGTGGTCCAGCTGTACTTGCTTCTTCTTCAAATGTTTCTAGGGGTAATGGTGGCCTGTGTGATCCAACCATTGCAAGGGTGCATTGACGGCTAGGGAGTTTATAATAGAAAATGAGGAGCTTGTGAGGGAAAACTGTGAGCTGAGAGCAAACTTAGTCAAATGCAAGAATCTAGCTAATGAAAATGCTAAGCTTAGAGCCAAGTTGGCTAAGTTTGAGGTTAGGAGTTACAAGGGGAGTTTGGCCTTGGATAAGATGCTCAAGGACCAACGACTTGTCTCTGAGAAGGGTGGATTGGGGTATACCCCCAAAAAGAAGCCCAAGGGGAGAAAGGGAAAGGGCCCTGGTCCTCGTGCATCTACCAAAGGTGTCGATACCTCTCGTGCTACACCTAGGGGGAGCACCTACTATCACTCTTGGCAATATACTAGAGTCCCTTGTCCTATGACATAAGCACCTAACACTTGGCAGCCTAGAGCATGGGATAGGAATGGGCAATGGGAAAACTCTAGGGCTAGAACTTGGAACCCTAGACCTATGGTGAACTATAGGAAAAACACCTGGAACACTAGTGCCTTCAATGGCTGTAGGAGTTACTCTTGGAGTAGGTTCCCAGCTAGGCAGAACTGGTGGGATGAGTGGAGAGGCTACGGCCAGGAGAGGACTTACAGGGTAGCTAGACCT
Organism: Raddia distichophylla; assembly: GCA_005191435.1. Classification (NCBI taxonomy): domain Eukaryota; kingdom Viridiplantae; phylum Streptophyta; class Magnoliopsida; order Poales; family Poaceae; genus Raddia; species Raddia distichophylla. The sequence continues at coordinate 1,624,104 of SPJY01021906.1, forward strand.
TGCTTTGAGCCACGTGAGTTTGTGAGAGCACCTAGGGGTTACATAGGTAGAAGGGTTCCACCTAGAGCACCACCTAGGGCTCAGCCTAGGCCTTTCACAAGAGCTACACCTAGACCCGTCCTACCTAGGAACTACACAGAGGTGTAGGAATCGACGACCTCGAGGGGGGGTGAAGAGGCAAATTTTATCCTATTTTTGTGTTTTTGTAGGTTTTAGGCAAATTAAAAGTTAACCAACTACCGACTTCTAATTTTCCTAAGCTACGCTAACAGAGCTACGCGGAAACAAACGAAGGGCTACTACTAAGCAATCGAAACAAGTTCTAATGCAATAGCCGAAGCAATGTGCGGAAGGTAAATATGGAATAGTAAAAGAGAAGGCACCTCGATTTTTTAACGAGGTTCGGTGCGAAGCACCTACTACTCGATGCCTAATCCCTCAAGAGGGACCAGGACTCTCTTGTCCTGTGTCGGCAATCCACTCGGTAAGCTTCTAAGGCAAAGGCCCAGGGCTCGCTTCCGACCCTCACACCGAGGCCGAGCTCCACCACAGGTTGGTGGCTATCGCGACACCCTGACACCTAGAGTTTGCGCCGACCCCTGCAGAAGGGGAATTTGTACACGTGTTCTTCGGCGAAAGTCTTCGGATCAACGGATACTTGAACAGTTTAGAGTCAACTCGTCCAATTCTGAAGCCCTTCTCTCTCAGGAAGTCCCTCAGTCTCTCGTACCAAGCCCGTGGTGCTTGCTTGAGTCCATACAGCACCTTGGAGAATTTGTACACATGATCGGGGTGCTATGGATCCTCAAAGCCAGGATGCTGCTTCACGTAGACAAGCTCACTGATGTACCCGTTGAGGAATGCACTCTTAACATCCATCTGTTTCAACACGATGTTGTGGCATGTTGTAAATGCCACCAACAGCCTGATTGCATCCAGAGGGGCCACCAGTGCGTAAGTGTCTCCACAGTCAATCCCCTCGATTTGTGAGTACCCCTGTGCCACAGTCTTGCCTTGTTTCTGACCACTAACCCAAACTCGTCTTGTTTGTTCTTGAACACCCACTTGGTGCCGATCACGTTGTAGTTAGCTGGCCTCCCGACTAGTGTCTAGACCTTGTTCCTCTCGAAGTTGTTGAGCTCCTTGTGCATTACATTAATCCAGTCAGCATCCTCAAGTGCCTCCACGACCTTCTTTGGCTCAAGCTCAGAGACAAAGGCCTAAAACTGACAAATGTTGGTTGTCCTTGACCTGGTCTGCACTCCACGGGTCAGATCACCAATCACCTACCGGGCTGGGTTATCACGTGCAATGGTGTGTTGATGTCTCAAGTGTGGTGCAGCTGACTCGACCAGATCTGTAGCTATCTCTTGTGATGACTCTGTAGTTGTGCTATCCTCTAGCTGAGTTGTAGCTGGAGCGGGCGCTGACTCAATGGAGCTGGAGTGCTAAGGTGATGCTCCCCTGAGTCAACTGTCCAGTCAGGTGTCGGTGGAGGAACTGGTGCTAGTACTGGCTCTGGCTCTGGCTCAACCTCCACAGGCCTGACATCCCCAACTGGCATCTGCTGAACTGCTCTGACCAAGTCCTCGTCTGCCACGTCCTCTAGCCCGTCAAACTCCCCTGGAATCCGGCTGACTCATCAAACTTCACATCACAGCTCTCCTCAACAATACATGTCCTCTTGTTGAACACCTGGAAATACTGTGATCTCTGTGCATATCCCAAGAAGATGCCCTTATCAACTATGCTCTGGAACTTCCCCAAGTGTTGGCGCTTCTTGTAGATATAAACCTTCCAGACGAAAACCCTGAAGTAGTTGATTGTGGGCTTCCTCCCAATCAGAAGCTCGTAGGGGGTTTTGTTGAGAAGCTTGTGCAGGTATAATCTGTTGACGCAGTTTTATAGGAACATGCGGCCTCGAGGGGGGTGAAGAGGCAGGTATAACCTATTTTTTTTGTTTTCTTGCTTTAGGTCAAATTCAAGACAAGCTAGTACTACGGGAATTTGACTTGCCTACTCTAAACAAACTACCGAAGAGAGTGCGCAAACTAAACTACCATAGCCGAAGCAAAGAGTAAAGCGGAAGGTAAATGCTAGAATAGTAAAAGAGAAGGCACCTCGATTTTTTAATGAGGTTCGGTGAGAAGCACCTACTCCTCGACGCCGAATCCCTTGGAAGGGACTAGGACCCTCTCGTCCTGTGCCGGCAATCCACTCGGTAAGCTTCTAGGGCAGAAGGCCCAGGGCTCGCTTCCAACCATCACACTAAGGCCGGGCTCCACCACAGGTTGGTGGCTATCCTGACACCCCAATGCCTAGAATCGGCGCCGACCCCCGCGGAAGGGGTATTTGTACACGTGCTCTTCATCGGAAGTCTTCAGCTCGGCGGAGACTTGAACACGCTTCTCATCCCGGCACCTTGGTCGTCGTCCCGCGGCCCGGAGGTGTTGAAGGGACCTAAGGCCGAGAGGGGGGGTGAATCGGACTATTTTAATTTTATTCGCTTGTTGAACTTGGTCAATTAGTCAAGTTAAGCACCCAACTAGCGAATGAGCCCTACACAAGTCTAGTAGCGGAAGTAAACACAAGTGCGAATAATAAAGGAGACAAGAGGGCAAACCGATCTTTTTACCGAGTTCGGTGCAAGCACCTACTCTCGTTGAGGAAGCTCGCCACACAGGAAAGCCCGGGACCCTTTCGTCCCTAATCCTCAATCCACTAGAAGAAGTTCGTTCCCGAACACATCGGAAGGGAACTCCAACTTGTACAAGAATCGGCAGCCTTCACACGCGAAGGACCCCGAAACACCCGACTTCACAGGCGAAGTCGACCTCGAGCACACCGAGGATTTAGCACATCTCCGACGCACTGGAGAAGACGATGCACCGGCTACGCCTAGCCGATGACCACCACGTTGGTGGGTTTGCTTGCGGTTCACGTGTCGATGAAGCTTGTGGTGGAGTTGAATCCCGATGACAAGAAATCCAAGAGCACAATATTGGAAGCACAACTAGACCACCACCTCTCCCACCATCGAGCTAGTCCAAGAACTCATGGGAAAGGCACAAGAACTTCGGGGATGACCGGAGGAGGCAAAATATGGCTTCTTCTTCTTCCTCTCTTTCTCTCCCTCTCAATCTCAATCTCTCATGTTGGATTTAGGGAGATGAAAGATGAACTAGGGAGGAGTTCTCACTCTCTCAAAGCTTGGGGATGAACAAATGAGCTCGCTCAAGTCTTTCCCATGACATCCCACCTATTTATAGGGTTCAGGCTGGGCCAATGGACGGATGAGATTAACTTGGAACGAGATCAGACGGCTAGCAGTAAATCGACTTAGGCTGGAAGGGCTTATCGGACGCGTCCGACGGGTTTATCGGAAGCCGTCCGATACTCCTCACTGTGCAACTCCGGATCTGGAAAAACGATGCTCACCATGTGTTCGATCGCGAGCGCAGCCGGCATTGGACGCGGCCCGATGACCTGGTCATGACAGGGTGTACCTAGGTTCTTGTCTTGTCTTGTCTTGTGTCTTGTCTTGTGTCTTGTCTTGTGTCTTGTCTTGTGTCTTGTCTTGTGTCTTGTCTTGTGTCTTGTCTTGTGTCTTGTCTTGTGTCTTGTCTTGTGTCTTGTCTTGTGTCTTGTCTTGTGTCTTGTCTTGTGTCTTGTCTTGTGTCTTGTCTTGTGTCTTGTCTTGTGTCTTGTCTTGTGTCTTGTCTTGTGTCTTGTCTTGTCTTGTCTTATGTCTTGTCTTGTCTTTATGTCTTGTCTTATGTCTTGTCTTGTCTTTATGTCTTGTCTTATGTCTTGTCTTGTCTTTATGTCTTGTCTTATGTCTTGTCTTGTCTTTATGTCTTGTCTTATGTCTTGTCTTGTCTTTATGTCTTGTCTTCG
>SPJY01021906.1:1633326-1668526 GCA_005191435.1 Raddia distichophylla
CAACGAACAGGGAGACAGGGGTTTTTATCCTGGTTCAGGCCTCTCGGGAGAGATAATAGCCCTACGTCCAGCCTTTCTTATATACCAAAGAGGATTACAAGAGGTGGCTCGACGAGACGAACAATTCTCGGTGAGATTATGGTGTATACGAAGTGCTAAGATGTGAAAGCTCTTGGCCAGGGGTCAGATGCGTAAAGTTCATGCCCTCTACATGCCGTAGGGGGTAGGTTTATATAGTACGGAGCAAACCGACCTACCGAGGGAATATCGGGCCGGGCTAATTACGAGATCGCAACGAACTCGACATGCCAAACATATCCCGAGGCAGATAAGGCATACTCCTAGTCTTGGGGATCACGACTCCTATTCCAATTCGGGAAACCAACGTCCGGGTCTTCACGTAGCCGTGTAGAACTCCTGTTCGAGACGGACTCAAACACGAAGCCTTGGCCATCACGCATCATGCTAGCCAGGAAGCTGTTCGGCAAGATGCATATGGGCCAGATAGAGCTTTCCAGGTAGCTGGGCCCTGGTAGGCTGCTCGATTAGGCCGTCAGGGAGTGGGCCATGGCAATGGGCCGTAATTTTATCCCCGACAAGAAGGCACCTCGATTTTTTAACGAGGTTCGGTGCGAAGCACCTACTCCTCGATGCCGAATCCCTCTCGAGAGGGACCAGGACTCTCTCGTCCTGTGCCGGCAATCCACTCGGTAAGCTTCTAGGACAAAGGCCCAGGGCTCGCTTCCGACCCTCACACCGAGGCCAGGCCCCACCACAGGTTGGTGGCTATCCCGACACCCCGACACCTAGAGTTGGCGCCGACCCCTGCAGAAGGGGTATTTGTACACGTGTTCTTCGGCGAAAGTCTTCGGCTCAGCGGATACTTGAACACGTCGCTCGTCCCGGCACCTTGGTCGACGTCCCAGCGGCTCGGAGGTGTAGACGCACGGATTCCCTCGGACCTCGGCTCCGGCGAAGTGGAAGCACCCGGTTCCCGCACAGGTTGACCAAACCAGAGACTTAGATTTTCGTTGGTGAAGTGGTTCGCTTGATGAAGTGGTACGGCTTGACGTCGGGGTTCTCTTGGTGATGGCTTGAACCGGTGAAGCTCGGGAATGGCGAGGTGGGAGACTCAACTCCGGCTGGAAGACCCCAAAGAACACTCGACTCGGAAGACCGGGAGACCCCAAGAACTCACCACCCCGCGGGAGGAACCAAGCCAAGAACCCTAAGAGGAAGTGAGAAGACCATGCTTATCTTCTTCTTGCTCTCCCTCTCCTCTCCTCTCACCCTCTCACAAACCCTAGGTGGAGGTGGACATGGGTCGATGGGAACCCGTGGGAGAAGCTCTCTCAAAAACACTAGTGCAAGGGGGTGTGAAATATTGAGCTCTCTCAACTTCCCTAGCTTCTCCCGAACTCCTCATATAGAGCCCTCCTCGGACTGGACATGTGTCAGCCATCCATACAGTTGTAGTTTGAATTAAAGGCTGAGATGGAGTCGACTGGTGGTCGGACTGCTCATCGGACGCGTCCGATGAGTGGATCTAGGCTTGCCAGCCTGTTGCTTGGAAGGTGTTCGACGTTGTTTCTAGCCCGCATTGGACGCGTCCAATGCCCTGTCGGACGCGTCTGACAGTGGGGTTGCATTTTGTGTTCGCATGGGACTTAGTCGGATTTCCCTTCTCATGCCCTGTTGCTGACTGATCGGTCGCATCCGATGCGCGTCGGACGCGTCCGATGAGGCCCTAGACGCGTCCGATGGCCTCTATTTTGACCATCTCTCTCCACCCAACACTCTCTTCTCTCTTTCTCTTACCCTGGATACTAAGGAAGGTTGTTAGGCATTTTGTCGGCTTTTGGGGCAGGTAGACTTGTGCCTTGGACTAGGTGGGACCCATGGAGGCTTCCGGATATGATCGAATCAATTTGGATAGATATGGAAAGCTTTGGGCGGGAGATTTCGCGCCTTGTTAGTTCGACCGACTTGGTGGCTACGAAACCTCCCCAGATACGACCTACCTTGCCTCGGATGCTTCCAAGCCCACCCGGTGGCATCGATACCTATCCAATTACCCCTTGGACACCTGGCACTCTCTCGGGCTCTCCCGAACCATCTAGAACAATCTAGCCATTTCCCGGAGAGACGGAGACCGAGTTCTCATTGGGACCGACTTGCCAGAGACTGAGACTCGCAAAAGCCGTGCTCGAGCCTCAGACACGCACGCAACCAAAAGACATAAAGAGAATGTGCTAGTCAAAATAATGTCCTTAGTTTACGTGGCACCAAATGCCAAAACCTATTGGACCTAGATGTCCTAATGAACTTACAATCTCCCCCTTTTTGGCAATTTGGTGACAAGACCCTGCAAAAACAATCTCAAGCAAAACAAGGGTATATGTCTCATGACATTGGGGTTAGTTTCATGGCCAATATCCATTTCCAAGTAATAAGCAAGATTGAGCATAATTAAAGCCATTCTCTTCTAAGCATTGAGCATGATTGAGTGAAGGCCAATTGATTGAGTATGTGCCAAGTGATTGAGCAAATGCCAAGACCAAAGCAATTCTAGCATAATACAAGCAAGCTCATGCAATCCTAAGCACATGCTAGTTGCTTTGGCAAGCACATGAAGCAAGAGTATGATCAATATACAACCCATTTAAGGGACCAAGCTAGTGTACAGGAGCTAATATACAACCATCAAATGAGCAGGAATTTTGAGCACAAATGAGCAATGGGCATGATCTAGAGCACGCACATTCACAAGTCGAGCAAGGCAATGAAGAATATGCACATATACTCATATCTAGCTCCCCCTAGATCATTGCGCGGAATTGAAATGCTGAAAATTGACATAGTGGGCTCAAAATTTCAGTTTTTAGCTCAATTAACTCTCTTGCTCCCCCTCAACACAAGCACATAGATAACTTTGGCATTTAACTATCTATGCTCACCCACTTCATAATTTTAGCAAATTGAAATGAGATTGATTTTAGCACGTTCTCTCCCCCTTCTTGTAAGCAAAATGCAAAAAGAAGCACTAAACGGCATCGCTTTGGCACAAGCACATGAGAAAGCGAACTAAGAGCTTTACTACTTATTCTAGCGCCATAACAAGACCTTTCGACTAATACAAGTCTATCAAGTCTAGTGCTAGGTTACATTCTCAACTTATCAAATTTAGCTATTCTCATGTGATGTTTTGAGTGATTATCTACCAACACAAGTGCTAAAAGCCTATAGCCACAAGTTTCAACCATAGTATTCAAAAACAAAGGAGAATATTAGCTAACAACGCTATTGAAGCTAAACTAGTACAAGTTTGGCAGTTTTAGCTTTGTGAGGGAGAAAGCATTTTGGTTGAGCAATTTATTTATTTTATTCAAACATTTTGGCTAGTTGCCATTTTTCGAAGCATGCTGCTAGGCCCTTTGATTGGGACTTTTTCAGCTTATTCATTATTTTATTTTGCTCAACAATTTTGAAATTTTCTCACTTAGTAAAAACTGCTACCCCTAGTAATAGAATGCCCAATTACACAAGTTAGATTCTAGATTATCCAATGCAGAAGAATATAAATGGAAGAAGCAAGTGGCTCTAGAACATCTAACACAGGTGTATGGCATCAAGTTAAGCAGGTAGTTTTATTAAGCTTAAAATGAGTAAGTGATTCAGTTTCCAAGCCCTAGCTCTCAAGACAAGTAACAGCTACTCAGAACAACTTGAGAAGCGACGATAAACTGTAAAGCTCAGAATCACACACTCAGAGCAAGAGGTATTATAATGGGACCACTCCCATAGTGCCGCCTAGTTTTTCAAATTGCATTCGACTTATCGAGGATGTTCAGTTAATTTTGCAATTGGCAAAAACGGTTTTCATCTAGCGGCTTGGTAAAAATGTCAGCAAGCTGGCCATCAGTCCTAACGTGCTCAAGCACAATGTCACCCTTAGCGACATGATCTCTTAGAAAGTGGTGGCGGATGTCAATGTGCTTGGTATGCGAGTGTTGGACCAAATTGCACGCAATTTTTACTGCACTTTCATTATCGCAAAGCAGGAGGACATGATCAAGTTTTATGCCATAGTCATAAAGTGATTGCGTGAGGAACAGCAATTGAGCACATGAACTCCCTGCCGCTATATATTCAGCCTTGGCTGTTGATAGTGCCACGGAGTTCTATTTCTTAGAGGCCCAAGACACTAAGCATCTACCTAGGAAATGGCAGACGCCCGAACTGCTCTTGTGGTCAATCTTGCAACCGGCATAGTTGCTGTCGGTATACCCAAGTAACTCAAACCGCGCACCCTTCGGGAACCAAATACCAATGCTAGGTGTATGTTTAAGATATCTAAAGATTCGTTTTACAGCTTTTAAGTGCATCTTCCTAGGGCAAGCTTGAAAACGAGCACACATGCATACACTAAACATAATATCAGGCCTAGAAGCAGTTAAGTAAAGTAGTGCACCAATCATTGATCTATAGAGCTTGGGATCGACCGGAGTACCTTGAGTGTGGAGGTCAAGATGCCCGTTCGTCGCCATTGGAGTCCTAATGGGCTTACAATCCGCCAGCTTGAAGCGCTTGAGCAAGTCAGTGATGTACTTCTCCTGAGAGACAAAGGTGCCCGTGCGAAGCTGACGAATCTAGAACCCGAGAAAGAAGCTGAGCGCTCCCATCATCGACATCTCAAACTCCTTGGCCATCATCTGGCTAAACTCTGTGCACAGGACTCGTTGCTGCTACCAAATATGATGTCGTCCACATAGACTTGGCAGAGGAAGAGGCCTCCATCTATCACCTTAGTGAACAGTGTAGAGTCAACTCATCCAACTCTGAAGCCCTTCTCTGTCAGGAAGTCCCTCAGTCTCTAGTACCAAGCCCGTGGTGCTTGCTTGAGTCCATACAGCGCCTTGGAGAATTTGTACACATGATCGGGGTGCTATGGATCCTCAAAGCCAGGAGGTTGCTTCACGTAGACAAGCTCACCGGTGTACCCGTTGAGGAATGCACTCTTGACATCCATCTGTTTCATCACGATGTTGTGGCAATGTTGCAAATGCCACGAACAGCCTGATTGCATCCAGAGGGGTCACCAGTGCCACAGTCAATCCCCTCGATTTGTGAGTACCCCTGTGCCACAGTCTTGCCTTGTTTCTGACCACTAACCCAAACTCGTCTTGTTTGTTCTTGAACACCCACTTGGTGCCGATCACGTTGTAGTTAGCTGGCCTCCCGACTAGTGTCTGGACCTTGTTCCTCTCGAAGTTGTTGAGCTCCTCGTGCATTGCATTAATCTAGTCAGCATCCTCAAGTGCCTCCTCGACCTTCTTTGGCTCAAGCTCAGTGACAAAGGCCTAAAACTGGCAAATGTTGGTTGTCCTTGACCTGGTCTGCACTCCACGTGTCGGATCACCAATCACCTACTCGGCTGGGTGATCACGTGCAATGGTGTGCTGATGTCTCAAGTGTGGTGCAGCTGACTCGACTAGATCTATAGCTGGCTCTTGTGCTGACTCTGTAGCTGTGCTGTCCTCTGGCTGAGTTGTAGATGGAGCGGGCGCTGACTCAATGGAGCAGGAGTGCTGAGGTGATGCTCCCCCTGAGTCAACTGCCCGGTCAGGTGTCGGTGGAGGAACTGGTGCTGGTACTAGCTCTGGCTCATGCTCAGGCTCAACCTCCATAGGCCTGACATCCCCAACTAGCATCTGCTGAACTGCTCTGCTGAACTGCTCTGACCAAGTCCTCGTCTGCCACGTCCTCTAGCGCATCAAACTCCCCCTGGAATCTGGCTGACTCATCAAACTTCACATCACAGCTCTCCTCAACAATACCTGTCCTCTTGTTGAACACCCGAAAAGACTGTGATCTCTGTGCATATCCCAAGAAGATGCCCTCATCAACTCTGCTCTGGAACTTCCCCAAGTGCTGGCACTTCTTGTAGATATACACCTTGCAGCTGAAAACCCTGAAGTAGCTGACTGTGGGCTTCCTCCCAATCAGAAGCTCGTAGGGGGTTTTGTTGAGAAGCTTGTGCAGGTATAATCTGTTGACGCAGTTTTATAGGAACATGCGGCCTCGAGGGGGGTGAAGAGGCAGGTATAACCTATTTTTTTTGTTTTCTTGCTTTAGGTCAAATTCAAGACAAGCTAGTACTACGGGAATTTGACTTGCCTACTCTAAACAAACTACCGAAGAGAGTGCGCAAACTAAACTACCATAGCCGAAGCAAAGAGTAAAGCGGAAGGTAAATGCTAGAATAGTAAAAGAGAAGGCACCTCGATTTTTTAATGAGGTTCGGTGCGAAGCACCTACTCCTCGATACCGAATCCCTTGGAAGGGACCAGGACCCTCTCGTCCTGTGCCGGCAATCCACTCGGTAAGCTTCTAGGGCAGAAGGCCTAGGGCTCGCTTCCGACCCTCACACTGAGGCCGGGCTCCACCACAGGTTAGTGGCTATCCCGACACCCCGACGCCTAGAATCGGCGCTAACCCCCGCGGAAGGGGTATTTGTACACGTGCTCTTCGTCGGAAGTCTTCGGCTCGGCGGAGACTTGAACACGCTTCTCATCCTGGCACCTTGGTCGTCGTCCCACGGCCCGGAGGTGTAGATGCACGGTTTCCCTCGGACCTCGGCTCCGAAGTGGAAGCACCCAGTTCCCTGCACCGGGTGACCAAGCCCAAGGCTTGCAATTTCGTTGGTGTAGTGGTTCTTGGCGGTGAAGTGGTACGGCATGAAGAAGCTTGGACCTTGAAGCTCGGGGATGGCAAGACGGAGGCTCAAACCCAGCGGGAACGGACCCAAAGAGCACACACACGAAGAACTCCAGGAAACCCCCAAATCCTCACCATCCAACCATGGAAACCAAGCCAAAATCGAAGGAAGGGGAACCATCATCTCCTACCTTTCTTACCTTCCTTCTCCTTCTCCTCTCTCTCACACCCTAACCCTAGGTGGAACAAGCCATGGGAAGGAGGGAACCCATGGGGAGAAGCTCTCAAGAACACCCAAGCCAAAGTGGAAGAAAATAATGAGCCCTCTCAGGTTTTCCCGTGGCCCTCGGGTCCTTATATAGCTGTAAGGATCCTAGGCCGAGAGGGGGGGGGGGGGGGAGCTATCAATTTAATGTGATGAAAATATAGGCAATGAATAGCATTCAGTACAACAAGCAGATCACCTAAAAGCTAAAACTGGCTTCAAAAGATTTGCAATGAATGACTCGTATAACTTCGTATAATGTATGCTATACGAAGTTATTACGCAATAAAGCTCAATCGACTACTAGGAGGCTCGATGGCACTCACATGCAAGCGATCAAGTCAATATGCGTAATTAACCGAGTGAGATGAGGAGACGCAAACCGAGTTGTTTACCGAAGTTCGGTGCTCAACACATGAGCACCTACGTCTCCGTTGAGGAAACTTCTCACACAGAGAAGTCGGGACTCTCTCGTCCCTAGCCCTCAATCCACTCGTGGTAGCTCTTCACCAACACATGGTAGGCGAGCTCCAAACCTTCACACGGAAGCGAGTTCTCTCACACGCGAGAGTTCTCACACCCCCACCGGCACCGACACACGGCACCGACCACCGACACACGGTGGATTTCACCTCAACACATGAGGCACCTCCAACACATGGAGGATTTGGCTCCGACACACGGACACCTTGGCACCACCGACACACGGAGGTGGCCGCCGACACACGGCGGACTTGTGGCTCCAACAGATGGAGAGGATGCACCGCTACACAAGGCGGTGACCACCAACGGATGGTGGGTTTGCGGCACGGTTGATGTAGTCGTTCGGTTGATGAAGCTCGTGGCGTAACGACGATCTCTTCGATGGCGAAGTCCCAAGAGCACAAGATCAAAGACCGTCTCTCACCACTACCCCTTCTCCCCCACCATGGAAACTAGGGCAAGAACACCATGGGAGAGGGGGGCAAACCTTGGGGATGGATGAGAGGAGGTAGGGGGCACCTTCTTCTTCCTCTTCCTCTCTTCTTCTCCCTCTCAATCTCTCAAGCACATGGAACCCTAAGTGGAGATGGGAACCATGGGAGGAGCTCTCTTGGTGGCTAGGGCAATGGGTGGCTGCTAGATTAGGCTCTCTCAAGTTTCTCCCGTGCTCCAAGTCCCTATTTATAGGCCCTAGGCGAAACCCTAGAAATGGACGGCTCAGATTAAATCTCGAGTTTCGGATCGATCCATCGGACACCGTCCGGTCCCCGTCGGACGCCGTCCGACAGAAGGTAAGGTAATTTTTAGTGCTTCGTCGGACGCCGTCCGGTGGTTTATCGGACGTGTCCGGTGAGGTGCTAGCGTGCGCGCGAGAAGTGCCCGCCAGGTGTTCGGTCGCTCGCCCAGCCGTCGTCGGACGCCGTCCAACAGTGAATACTGTCGCGCACCCGTTGATCAGACGCCGTCCGGTGGTCGTCGGACGCTGCCCGGTGGCTGATTTTGAACTTCATCGGACGCCGACCGATGGTATTCGGACGCCGTCCGACAGGGACGGTGACGTCTGGGACTTAGTCGATTTTGAGCTCACCTCTGGGAAATCGGCGCTGTCGGACCCCGTCCGAAGAGCGTCGGACGCCGTCCGACAGTGGCGGTGTTTTCGGGACTTAGCCAAATTTTGGCTTGGGCTCACCAGACGCCGTCCGATGGCGATCGGACGCCGTCCGATGGGGCTGAAATTTTCCCCCACTTTACCAACTTCGCCCGACATCACACCTAGGGTTTAATTTATCGACTTGTGGAATCGGCGGGAGGTTTAGATCACTTGGACGGGAAGTTTCGCACCTAAAACGGAATATTTGGCTTGGGATGCTTAGAGGCTACGAAACCCTGACAGATGTCGCTCCCCCGAACTCTTCGAACTTTGGACAGGTGTACTCGCTCTAGATGGTTCTCAAGACTAACATCTAACACTCTCGGAACCCCTATGACCTATGCTCAGTGGGACCCTGCAACCAGAGAGATGTTGTCGATCTGCTTAGTTGGGCCGAAGACGCACACAAGGAAATCAGAGAAACTATGAAACACAAAGTCCTTATCCTTGGCGTTCCAGCTATATGGCCTAGTTGCCATCAATTACCAAAACCATTAAGCCCATGGGAGGCTTGATCTTACAATAGCCACCTACCCCGTCTAGAACACGTCGTAGCTATCCAGGTAGACACAGACTCGTGGACGCTTAGGATGCCTCGATCTGTGAATTCACCGGACGCGTCCGGCCCCCCTCACCGGCCGGCTCGGCTGGGCGGCTGGACCGACTTGACACCTGTTCTGGTTTCTTCTCTCTCCGGACGGTCCGGCCGGCACCGGACGCGTCCGGTCGCCCGTCGGACGCTTTCGGTTAGGCATCGGACGCGTCCGGTCAGCTCCAGTTGGTTGCTGGACTGGCCGAGTGGCTCTCTCCTCTCTCTAAGTCTTCCCTTGGTCTTTGTAAGCTTGGCTAGGGTTAGTTAAGCTCTTTGTCTTGTAGTGGACACAATGGAATGGCTTGGTTTGATTTGTTGGTCCTTTTTGACAGTTTCTAGAGCTCAGATAGACATGGCACGTGGAAGGATAAGATCGAATCTTTTCTGAACTAACCCAGGTGGCTTTGGGCGGGAGTTTTCGCGCCTATGGGATATTTTCGACTTGGTGGCTACGAAACCTCCCCTAGGACACGACAAGACGCCTCGGATGCCTCCGGGCCCACCCGGTGGCATTGACACCAACCTAGCTCACTCTCGGACACCTGGCATTATCTAGAACACTCTCATACCTTCTGGACACCTCTCGACTAACCCCGGAGAGACGACTCTAGTGTGCTCAATGGGACCGACTCGCCAGAGAATGAAATGCTCCAAATGGCAGGGTCTTGGACATGCACGCAAATCACAAAATCATGTAGAGAAAGGTGCTAAGAAAAAGTGTCCTTAGTGGCACTAAATTGCCAAAACCCTATTAGGGTCCTAATGATCTTACAAGTTTCAAGCTGTACTAATCGCCTCGGCCCAGAATTCATCATGCGTCTTGTACTCGTCCAACATTGTCCTTGCCATCTCAATCAGTGTTCTGTTCTTCCGCTCCACGATGCCATTCTATTCAGGAGTGTACGTGGCAGAGAACTGTGCCATATTCCTGTCTCATCACAGTAGCTTTGCACATTAGAGTTAACAAACTCGGACCCATTGTCACTTCTCACCTGTTTTATTTTGCAATCAAATTCATTTTGGGCTCTATTTGCAAACTTTTTGAAAACATCCGCAACGGGGCTCTTATCAGGCAAAAAGAAAACCCAAGTGTAACATGAGAAGTCGTCAACTACCACCAGACAGTGTACATTGCCTCCTAAGCTAGCGTAAGTGGTAGGACCGAACAAGTCCATGTGCAACATCTCAAGTGGACGAGAAGTGGACATGACGCTCTTAGCAGTGTGTGGACTAGCTACCTGTTTCCCCGCCTGGCAAGCACTACACAATCTCATCTTCTCAAAACTTACATCCTTGACCCCACGAATGAAATCATTTTTCACCAACTTTTTCAAATTAGCCATCCCCACATGTCCCAGGCGCCTATGCCAAAGCCATCCTTGTTCGACTTTGGCGAGTAGGCATGCCGAGTCATTTGTCGAGGGCAACTCAAACTTTGCAAGAAAGAGGTTTCGTAATCTGAAAGCTTTGAAAACTAGAACATCATTTTGATCCAAAAACTGCATTTCAGTTGGTGAGATGTGACAATGGTACCCCAAGCCAAGCAATTGGGCAACCGAAATCAAATTATAATGCAAGGTCTCCACAAGGAGGACATTCTGAATTGAAAGCTCAGCAGAAATATATACCTCCCCGAAGCCAATCACCCGACTGCGGCTACCATCTCCGAAAGTTACCTTCTTGGGGAAACTCCCCTCTTTCACGAGTGAGGTGAACAACCGTGCGTTGCCCGTCATATGTTGAGTACACCCACTGTCCATGATCCAGTGACGGCCGCCGATCTTGTAGTTCACCTGCACTCACAGCCATTTGAGGAGAGTCAAATTGCAGACTCAGGAACCCACTTAATGGGTCCTCGGGGGTTAGTCTTAGGAAATCTATCAATCAAAGACTTGTTGACCCACACACGAGCCAGGTGTTCATTCTCCTCTTGGAGTCCTACAAACTTGGCCTCTATTCTACCATGCTTCCCCATTCTAAGCATGTAGTTTCCATCTAGTTCTAAGTTATTCCTAGGAAGGTTCGGGTTTGGTGTGGTCCACCTGTAAGGTCTAGGCTGTCCCCTAGGTGGTGCTCTAGGTGGAGCTCTCCTACCTCCAAAGCCCCTTGGCCCCCCTGGAACCGTGCTGGTGGGTAGTAAGGTCTAGGCTGCCTATAGCTACTCTCTTGCCTATACCCACCCTAGCTATTCTGTCTAGTTGCCCTAACAGGGTATCTACCCCAAGAGTCACCCTTGCTAGTGTCCCAAGTGATTGGCCCTCTATACACACTGGGTCTAGCGTTCCAACCTCTACCCCTTGGGTTTTGCCACTGTCTATCTCTAGCCCAAGCCCTTGGCTGCCAAGTGTTCAGTGGTTGTTGTTTAGGAGGTTGCTGCCTAGGAGGTGTGGTTGTTGTGTATTGCCAAGAGTGGTAGTAGGTGCCCCCCTAGGTGTAGCACGAGAGGTCTCGATGCCTGTAGATGCACGAGGACCAGTACCTTTTCCCTTTCTCCCTGTGGGCTTCTTCATGGGAGTGAATCCCAAGCCACTCTTGTTGGAGACAGGAATCTGGTCCTTGAGCATCCTGTCCAAGGCCAAAGTCCCCTCGTAGCTCCTAACCTCAATCTTAGCTAACTTAGCCTTTAGCTCAACGTTCTCACTAGCTAGACTTTTGCACTTAGCTAGACTAGCTCTCAGCTCACCGTTCTCCCTCACTAGCTCTCCATTTTCTATGATCAACTCCCTTGCCGCCAATGCACCCTTGCAATGGTCAGGATCGCACAAGCCTCCACTACCCCGTGAACAGCTAGAAGTAGAAGCTATTGCAGCAGAGCCACTAGCACAAGCAATTGAACTTGAAGGCACATTCATGAGCAAAGACTCAACAGGGACAACAGATTTTTGCTTGTTATTAGTGCTAGGTGCAATAGGTAATGGTGTAGGTGTGGGAACAAGTGCAACAGGAGAATCATCACACAAGCTAGCAGGAAATGAGCTATCAGCAGGTATGTCACATACATGTGGCTGAGGCACAAGCACATCATCACTAGCAACAGAAGGTAAAACAGGCAAATCTTGCACAATTTGATTATTGCTAGGATGTGTGAGCAAGACTATTGGTGATGCATATCTAGCAGGTGCAATCTCAGAGCTAACGGGCATAACATCACAAGCAAGAGCATCAAGAGCAACAGGTGACCTAGGTGTGTCAAGAACAGGCAATTCATCATTTGCAATTTCCTAGTGACATATTCAAAGGTAGGCAATGCAACAATTGCACTATCTATTGCGTTTCCAGCTACAAGCATATCAACCTGATCTTCTAACTCATATTGTTGCTCTAGAAGCCTAGTTACCATGTCATCTAGGTCGTTACGTTCTTTACACACACTAGCATGCTCTTTCTTAAGGTGGTAGTGTTCCTTTTTTAGTGCTAGGTACTTTCGTCCTACTTCCTGAGCTAACTCCCCTGCTTGGATAGCAACTTGATACAAGTTCATGACACCCTCGGGTGTATCCAAGTCATAGTGAGCAGAGCGAGTGGTAGAGGCTACAAAGACACTCACCTCATCATCTGAAGCCTTGGAAGCATTTGCCATGAGGCACCTTGGAGGAAGAACCGGCTCGGGGACAAACTCGATGTCGGACTCCCAGCCCGCAACGTCGTCAGAGGTAGCTGCGGCCATCAAACACGCAGGTAGCTGAGCAGGAAGTGGAGGCACCGACTCGAGAAAAGTAAGCCCGATCAGTGCCTTGGCCTTGTCCTTGGTCTTCTCCTTGGTGCCGCCTTCGCTTGTGGCAGAGGAAGTAGAGGACTCATCGCTCATAGAGTTGTCGGTCTCCCACTCACCAAAGAAGGCTTGTTTCTTGCCGTTCTTGTCGGTGCGGCGGAAGCCGGACTTGTACCTCCTTGTCTTATTCTTGGGCTTGCCCTTGTCCTCGCCACCGCTTCCCTTGTCCTTGTTCTTCTTCTTGTTTCGGGCACACTGAAGCGATGTGGCCTTGTAGGAATCTTAGGCCTCGAGGGGGGCTGAAGAGGCAATTTTAACTAATTTTTTTAGGTTTTTGTTGGTTTTAGTCAAATTAAAACAAGCTAACCCGGATTATCTAATTTGAATAACTACCGGAGAGCTACGGAGCGGAATAATCCTAGCAATTCTAAATAACAAAAATAGCCGAAGCAACAAAGTAAAGGAAATGCTTGAAAGTAAATGTGAGAAGGAGCAAAAGGGAGACTCACGATTTTTAACGTGGTTCGGTGCAAACACCTACTCCACGGTGCCGAAGTCACTCGAGAGTGACCGTGACTCTCAAGTCCCTCGCCGGCAACTTACTCGGGAAGCTTTTGGAGGCTAAGCCCTGGGCTTGCTTTGGACCCTCACACCGAGGCTAGGCTCCCTCACATGTCGAGGGCTATCCCGACACCTTGGTAGGTGCCGACCTCCGCGCAAGAGGTGTTTGGTATAAGGTTCGTGACGGAGTCTTCGGCTTGGACACGGACCGGCGGAGACTTGAACCTTGGTGTTGACGTCGGCAACTTGGCGTCCTCCACGCGCCCGGAGTTGACGTCGACCATGGCTTCCCTCGGGCCTTGTCTCCGGAGAAGTGGAAGCACCCGGTTCCCGCACCGGGTGACCCCGCCTGTGGCGAGGGTTTCATTGGTGTAGTGGTACGGTGTTGGCGAAGTGGTTCGGCTTGAAGAAGAGGTTCACTTGGCGGAGGCTTGAACGGATGAAGCTCAGGAACGGCGAGGTGGGAGACTCAACTCCGGCGGGAAGACCCCAAAGAGCACTCGACTCGAAGACAACCGAGAGACCCCAAAGACCTCACCACCACGCGGGAAAAGCCAACCCAAGAACCCCAAGAGGAAGGGAGAAGACCACGCTTACCTTCTTCTTGCTCTCCCTCTCCTCTCCTCTCTCACAAACCCTAGGTGGAGGTGGACATGGGTGGATGGGAACCCATGGGAGAATCTCTCTCAAGAACACTAGTGCAAGGGGATGTGAAACAATGAGCTCTCTCAGATTTTCTAGCCTCCCCTGAGCTCTATTTATAGACCCCAGCCCGCCACGGACACGTGTCAAGCATCTAACGGTTCACAACTCAAATGGGCGGCTGACAGTAATTCGGATCTGGCTCGAAGCTCTGATCGGTCGCCGTCTGATGCCTCTTCAGACGCCGTCCAAAGGCATATTGTAAGTCCTAGGACTCCTAGGTCTAGGGTTTTGGCATTTGGTACCATGTCAACTTAAGGACTCTTTTTTGCCTTGCATATTCTCTTTATGTCTTTTGGTTGCGTGCGTGTCCGAGACTCGAGCACGACAGGTGCGAGTCTCATCTCTGGCAGGTCGGTCCCTTTGAACACTCTAGTCGTCGTCTCAGATTACGAGTCTAGGTGAGTCTAGAAAACATGCGAGAGCCGTCGAGGGAGTGCCAGGTGTCCGAAGGGGTAGTTGGCTAGCTGTTCATGCCACTAGGTGGACCTGGAAGCATCCGAGGTCAAGTTGTCCGGTTCCAGGTAGTGTCGTAGCGACCAAGTCAAATCGATATCCTTAGGCACGAAGACTCCCACCCATTTGACCTAGAGCTTATCCAAAAGGATTCAATCCTATCTGGAAGCTTCCGTGGGTCCCACCGTATCTAAGTATCGACAAACGAGCCCAAAAAACCACCCAGAGCATCTAAAGCCGAAGTGAGAGGGAATGGTTGAGATAGGAGTGAAAGAGAGGGCCAGTCGAGCCAACAGTGCTCATCGGACGGCGTCCGACGAGGATCGGACGACGTCCGATGAGCTTTAGCCAGCGCCCAAATCCACTGCCGGACAGCGTCCGACGCATACCTGACGGTGTCCGATGACGGCTAGGACACGGGCAGAACATCTTGTGTGCACGCGCTCCCGTGCGACAGTCAGCCTCATCAGACGACGTCCGACGCCCGCCGGACGCCGTCCGATGAGAGCTTTCGCCTAGATCCGTTTCAATCCTACCCGTCCATTTGAACTGAGATTTCACGGATGTTTGACACGTGTCTTCCACAGGCTGGAGTCTATAAATAGGACTTGGGGGAGCCTTAGAAGCTAAGAGAGCTCATTATTTTCCACTCCACTTGTGTTGGGTTCTTGTGAGAGCTTCTCCCATCTTCCACCACCTCCTCCCATGATTCCCACTTAGGGTTAGGGTTCTTGAGAGAGAGGAGAGGGAAGTTGAGCAAGGTAAGGGAAGGTGTTCCCCTTTGGTTCCCCACGTTCTTGGCTTGGTTTCTTTGGGATTTTGGCATGGGGTTTGGTCTCTTCTGGTTGGGTTTCATCGTGTGCTCTTCAGGTCCGATTTGCCGAAGTTGAGTCGACCTTGTGCATCCCCGTACTTCATCGTCCAAGCCTTCATGTGTGCAAGTCTTCAACACCACCGTACCACTACACCAAGAAAACCCTAGCCTCGGGCTAGGTCACCCTTCTCGTGACCGGGTGCTTCCCTCTTCGCCAGAGTCGAATATCATGGAAGCCATGCATCTACAACTCCAGGGAGTTGCTGGGACGAGCAAGCGACAAGACCCCGAAGTCTTCGCGTCAAGACCGGTCTCCGTCCACGTCGCTTGTACAAACACCTCCTTCGCGGAGGTCAGCGCCATGTACGTGGTGCCGGGGTGTCGAGTAGCCGTCGACTTGTGACGGAACACGGCCTCGGTGTACCGGGTCGGAGGCGAGCCTTGGACCATTGGCCTAAAAGCCTACCGATTGGATTGCCGGCACGGGACGAGAGAGTCCCGGTCCTTCTTTGAAGGATTTGACATCGAGGAGTAGGTGCTTCGCACTGAACCTCGTTAAAAAATCGGTGAGCTCACTTTATGATTTCCGTAATTTACATTCCCACACATTTTCTTCGGCTATATTTGATTAGAATTGTTAGTCTCCGTTCCGCTTGCATTGTAGCTCTCGGTAGAGTTAGAAAGTCCACTCCTTGTTAGTCAAATTTAGTGTTAGCTTTAGCTTGCTTTAATTTGACTAATTATCGAGAAAACGCAAAAACATAGGGATATAAAAATTGACTAGTGTCCTCTTCACCCCCCCCCCCCTCGAGGCCACAGATCCTTACAAGTGGTATCAGAGATAAGTACCCTCCGTGTACTTGGCTTAACCGCTTGGGGTAAAATGGCCGACAGGGGTAGTGTAGCCGGGAATAGGATTCCTCTCTTTAGTGGCACACACTTTGGGCACTGGAAAACCAAGATGACTGCTTATATTCAATCACTAGGTCACACGGTGTGGGCTGTGGTAGAAAAACCATTAGGTTTTCAGGTTGACAAAGATACTGGTCCCACACTTGAGCAATACGCTAAACTTGACCTAGATGCTAAAGCCAAAAATGCTTTGTTTTCTGCTTTGAGCTCAGAGGTGTTTGAGAGAGTTAGCAACCTTTCCACTGCCCATGATATTTGGAAAACTCTGATAGAAATCCATGAGGGAACGGACGTGGTCAAGGAAGAAAAGATCGCGGTCCTTTGGAGAAAATTTGATAGGTTTAAGATGCTTGATAACGAGGATGCAAACGGGATGTATACTAGGCTTAACCCACTGGTGAACGAGCTCAAGGGGCTCGGGTTCGCCATCACTGACTTGGATGTCTGCAGGAGGATAATGTCCATACTACCGAGGAACAGGTACAGGGAGTTCGTGATCCTCCGAAGCAATGAGTCCAAGACGATGACACCAGGGGAGCTCTTGGGCCAGCTCGTCTCCTGTGAGATGATGGTCCAAGACGAGGACGACGATGAGCCTCCCAGGCCCAAGGAGAAGGCCATCGCACTCAAGGCGAACACATCCAAGCCAAGCAATTCCAAGTCAAGTGCAAGCCCGAACAACAACAAGTCCAGCTCATAGGGTGACTATAGTCCAAGACTGATCAAGAGCATGGACAACCTCGCGCTCGTGTTGGGCCGCTTCACCAAGAGCGTCAAGCGCTATGGGGGCAAGCACTTCAAGGACAAGAAGGTGCTCACCTCCATCCGCAGCTACGAGTGCAACGAGCTAGGCCACATTGCCTCGGTTTGCCCGAACAAGAAGAAGAACAAGGGCAAGGGCACGGACAAGTCGAGAAGTGGCGAGGACAAGGGCAAGCCAAGGAACAAGACAAGGAAGTACAAGTCCAGCTTCCGCCGCACTGACAAGAACTGCAGGAAGCAAGCCTTCGTCGGTGAGTGGGAGACCGAGAACTCCACTAGCGACGAGTCCTCTACTTCCTCGGCCTCAAGCAAAGGTGTTGCTAAGGAGAAGACCAAGGACAAGAGGAAGGCGCTGATCAGGGTCACACTCCCCGAGTCGGTGCCTCCACCGCCTGCTCAGCTACCTCCAGGCTTGGTGGCCGCAGCCACTTCTGACGACGATGCGGGCTGGGAGTCCGACATCGAGTTCGTCCCCGAGCCGGTGCTTCCTCCTCGATGCCTGATGGCACGCTCCTCCAAGTCCACAGATGGTGAGGTGAGTGTCTCTGCAGCCTCTAGCGCTAGTACTTCTACAATTGACATAAATTCTCTTGAGGCCTTTATGGAATTGTATCAAATAGCTATGCAAGCAAATGATCTAGTGCAGGAGCTTGGAGCTAAGTACGCTAAAATTAAGAAAGAACATTATCACCTTAAGAAAGAGCATGCTAGTGTGTGTAAAGAACGTGACAACCTAGATGACATGGTAACTAAGCTTCTAGAGCAAAGATGGGAACTAGAAGATCAGGTTGATATGCTTGTAGCTGGAAATGCTCTAGATAGTGCAATTGCTGCTTTGCCTACCTTTGAGTATGTCACTAGTGAAGAAATTGCAAATGATGAATTGCATGTTCTTGACACACCAGCTTCACCCACAGCACTTGATTCCATTGCTTGTGATGCTTTGCCTGTTAGCTCTGAAATTGCATCTGCTAGTCTTACACAAGTTACCTTGCTTGCACATCCTAGCAATGTTGAAAAAGTGCCTGTCTTGCCTGTAGTTGCTAGAGATGATTTGCCTGTGTTAGACACACTCGCTTCACCCACTGCACTAGATGCTCTTGCTTGTAATCTTTTGGCTGCTGGCTATGATGTGAATGAACTTGCTAGTGTCACATCACCTATCACTCTGCTTGCACGATCCAGTAGAGATGCTCCTGTGCATGATTTGCCTGATGTAGATAGTAATGCTTTGCTTGTGCCTCAGCCTGAAATTTCTGATATTCCTGCTGATTTCACATTTCCTACAAACTTGTGCGATAATGCTTCGGATTATGAATTGGTGAATATGCATGCATGTAAACTATACTAGCCATATATATATATATGTTTGGAAAGAACAGTCTCTACATAATCTCAAAAGACATCTCTCAATTTGTGTGGTTTCTTGGTTTGGCTGTGGTTTATGAGTTATTTTCCCGTTCGTGTGAAGTCGGATCATCCTATCTACTGGATGCAGCTGCAATCGGACCTTCATCAGTTCAATTCGAATAAAATCTTCCGAGTAATGTCCTTCCGAGGATGTCGTGGTGATATTGTATATATTTTGCATGGTTTTTTCAGCTGTTAAGTTCCTATTAAGCGTGCGGCTCTTCTTCATAACTTCTTATCATAGCTACTGAGTGAAACAACCATCGAATACTAGGGACAGTATTTGAGTCACTGGTCTCTTATGATTTCTTTTTGTAGAAGTCCCTCTAAAACGTTGAATTCCTGCACGAGGTCCTACATGCTCTCGATCCCTCTGTCCATCACTTCTTCCCCGGCCCTCTTACCACGCCGCGCTCCGAGGCCCGTCGATCGCGCAAACGCTGGCCTTGAATCGAACGAACCGAAAGAACAATGGAAATTAACCTGCGTGTGTTTGTGTGTGTATTTTGATAAAACAAATTTAATAATTAGTCAATGCTCGAGCAATTCCTCTGTAATTCGATGCGTCGGTAGCTCCCTGTCCTGACGAAAAACGAACGCAGAAGATACTTAAAATCGGGTTGTACCCTTGTACTAATTGCATCAGCATCCATCAGAATTGCCTGGCATTGTACTTATAATTTTAACTGCGACAAACGAACGAGGTAAACACTCACTCATGGCATCAATACTTGCCATCAATGATTCAATATTAACCACATGAATATAAGACTGATACAAATTAACCAAAAATAAACACCACCTGCACACGCAAGCGGCAAGCTACTACTACAAGAAGCTTCCGGTTTACATTGCTATTTCAGTGTACTTTCCCATTAACATCGATGCTACCACAGGGCTAATTAAGGCCAGGGATTTTTTTTTTCGGCGAAATTTCACCAAAATTTCGCGAAATCCGGAATTTCCGAGCAGGACCAAAATGGGCCCATTTTGGTCAAAAAATTTCGGGCCATTTTGAATGACATATGGCTCAAACCGGCCCAATTTCAGCCCATTTTTCACCCCATCTTGTCAAAAAACCTAGCTGGTGCCTGGTGTATCTCCTCCTCCCCCACACAAATGCGGCGGCCCCTTGCATCTGGCCGACGGGCGAGTGTGGGCGACACGGCTCCAGGCTCCGGCAGCCTCCTCCCCCTTGGCGCGCCGCCTCCCCTCCACCGGCCACCGCAGCGGTTCCTCATCCCCCTGAAGCACCGCGCCACCGCCTCCCATCCACCGGCCAGTGGCGACCCGCGCCACCCGCGACCGCAGCAGGCGCCGGCGCCGCAACATCTCCAGTCCTCCCATCGCCACCGGCGCATCCCCTACACGGCTCCACCGGGCACCGGCTAGTGGCTACCCGCCTGCAGCGCCGAGCATCTCCTCCGGTAAGTATGTGTAGATGGCGCCTTTGATTCAGTATATGAGGATGGTTCATCGGTGCAATAAGTGTATACAAACAGTATGTGTAGATGGCGCCTTTGATTCAGTATTTAAAAATAAAAAATTTAAACTTTTGAATTTTATGTGGCAAGTGTGATCTAGTTTTGTTCGAAAAATGTCAGGAATCCATTTTTGAAATCGGTTCAGTAATCGAAAATGCTAATAAGAAGATATAGCAAATAGTAAATTGGCAAATAAGTTTGCATGTCTGTGCTGCATGCAAAATGAAGTCGTTCCAAGCGCTGGAGTGGCCACCTGCTCGTACAGCGCGGTGGTTTCGCGTCGCTTGTTCTGGGAGCACGAGCCGGAGCCGGCGCCTCGCGAGACGACGGCTTCGTCCTCTCTCTTCACTAATTGCTGTCCATGTAGGATTTTTCTCATTAATCACAGCTAATGTGGCATGATATAGACGGCAAAATAAATGATGCTGTATATGCCCTAATTAAGAAGCCATATGTATTTGCCAGCACATCTGTTCTCTTTTTTCTGAAAGCCTGGCGATCCTTCCGTGCCAATGGCCGGAGCTTCAACCTCGAGGAAGTTTTCGGCAACCCCCACGCTGCGGGCCTCCCGGGCGCCGTCCATTACCGGCTCCTCATCGTCATTGAGGGCCTGCCCCTACACGCCTGGACATCGGAGATTGTCGATCGTATCTTCGCCGCCGTCGACCGTGTTGATATGGTGGACGAGACAACGCGCCTCCGCCTGGACCCCTCCTCCTTCAGGGTCTGGGTGTGGACGCGTGATCCAGCCGTCATCCCTCTGGAGACTGAGCTTGAGCTCATTGAGCCCTCTGCCCCTCTCCTTGCATAAAGCCGCGCCGTGGAGGGAGGAGTGGGCCTGCCGGTCTCTCTTCCAGCCGAGCCGACGCCATGACAATAGTGACAGCGGCGACGACACGCCGCCCAAGGTGAGGGACTCCGCCGCCACCGCCGCCCCGGCAAGGAGCCAATAGGTGTCCGTGCACAGGAATCTCCACCGCGGTCCTCGACAGCTGGCTCAGGCGCCGGCCTGGCTCGGAGCCGCTCCCCGCGGCGCCGCCGCGCCCTCAGCCGGCGGTCCTCTCAGGCGGGCCGCTCGTGCTCGCGGCCCCGCTCCCGCTCGCCACGCCGGAGATCGCCTTCCGTCTCTGGCGGCGCGGCCTCGCGCGCGGTCGCAACGCCACCCCCAGCTACGACGTTTCTGCTTCGCCGTCGTGGGTCCCCTCTCACCGACGGTGGAGGCGTCGCCTTACCTCGGGGGTCACGCCATTGCCCACGCCCATGGAAATATTTCACTGTTTGCCCAAAAAATACGCAATTCAAAAAACGCCATCAATTTTGGCCCAATTCTGGAAATACCCCTAGGCGCTCTCAACATGGGCGCTGTGCCGACCCTAGGCGCTCCCACCGAGGGCGCCCTGCCCCTAGGCGCTCCCACCGAGGGCGTCCTGCCCCTAGGCGTGCTCAGCGAGAGCGCCAAACCCCCTGGGCGCCCCCACCGAGGGTGCCATGCATCCTAGGCGCCCTCACCCAGGCGCCAAGCCTCCTATATAAACACCAGCCCCTCCCTCACTCTCATTTGCGCTGGCACATCACACTTCTCCCCAGCCGCACAGTAGAGAGAGGAGGAGAGGGGTGAGGGGGAGGGGAGGAATTGTTGCAACGAAGTGCTGCCGGTGAGTACAATTATTTTTATTTGTACTATTTTTATTGTATATTTGAAACCATGGTAGGCTAGTCACAGTTAATTAATTGTAGTAGACAGTTATATAGAAAATAACTGTAGTTAGGGGTACGATGCAATAGTATAGTTTTATATAGGAAATAAGAGTACTTTAGCTTCATGGACATCTGCAATAGTTAGGGGTACGGTGCAATATTGTTAAATGTTATCGGTTATATTTTAAGAAGAGTCATTTTAGATGTGGTAGTGATTTTATTCGGCTGATTTGCAGAGAATGGTTGCGATGACGTTCGTCTTTTTTTTATGGCAATGGTAGTGTAATGGAAGGGCCGAATGGGGTAGACTTAGCCAATTTGCCTCCATGCAACAGCTGTATCCATATGGGGACAATATAACGCTGGATGGATTTTATAATTGGATTTGTCAGTTATTTGGGTGGTCTCTGGATAATCACATAATTTGGATACAAGCTGTATGGACGAAGTCTATGGAAGCTCCGTATTATAGGCTGATTACTCTTAATACGGAGAATGGTGTGTCGAAGTTTATACAGGTATGCCGGAGGAGGAATTGTTGGCCATTCTTGCTGGTTTCGGCTACCATGAAGCCGATTGCCCCTATCGCACAAAATGTTGGCGAACCTAGGAAGGAAGTGGGACGGCAGCACATGAAGCCCCTGCATTCACAATGTGGAACGAAGCAGGAATATGTGGACAAGAAGCAGGAGAATCTGGACAAGAACAGGGGGGCGGAGGAAGGAGGTACGGATGATCAATATGTTGCTGACATGGGAGAGATGAATGAGGCGATTGTGGAGGCTATGGAAAATGATGATGCACAAGTGTTGCAGTAGGAACAACTGGACATGGATGATGATTCAAGTGATTAGGAAGAGAGGGCTGTTCCGGAAGAATGGAATAGAAGCAACGCAAGTGACCTTCTTGTAGATGACAGTAATGGGTCGTCTACAACGATGGGGCCAAGAGAGGTGCGTGTGCACCAAATATATGATTCAAAGGATGATGTGCAACATGCTGTGAAGGTGTGGTCAATGAGCATGCAATGGCAATTCAGGGTAGAAAAAACCGAATAAGAGTAGATACACAGTCCGATGCATGAAGGATGATTGTGAGTTTAGGGTACACGCAAGCAAGTCCAAATTTGCTTTGAAGTGGATGATTTCAAGCGTGTACCCACACACATGCACCCTGAGTGACATGCTGGAGAAACACCAGAACATGAGTACACAGGTAAATGATTGTCATATGATAGCATGGATGGATGACCCTTTTTCAATGGCAGCAGATGCGTACATGATGGTTCTACACGTAAGGATCGCAGATCTCCAACACCGTCTGGCAGTCACAAGACATCTACTACACTTCCACTCCCGCATTCCACGCTTGTGCCCTGCATACCGGGGGCAAGGCGGTTAGACTCACCCCCGTATTAAGCATTTTTTAATTCCCTAAGGCATGGTAGAAGTAAGACCGACGCACGACTATCAGAATCGGCGCGTGTGTCATGCATGCCACTGTTTATGTATGTGATGCTATCATCCGGTGTGTTTCCTTCCTTCTTCGAAGAATGTAGTGAGGCAGAGGATATGACTCTGTAGTTGTACCTGCTAAGAATGTTAAAGAATCTTTATGAATTCTAAAAAACACGATGCACCCTCGTACAAAGGTAATCCACGCTTCATTAAACTGCTAACTAGAACGACAAGGAGCATGCATGATTATCGATGAAACATGCTTTTAGGGAATTGTAAATGATACATTTCCTAAACAGGATGGAAATCTACTCATCTTCCTCGCTGTCGCTGCCACTGTAGGCTGCATCCTCCCTCAGTTCAGCTTACGGCCATTCACCATAGTCCAGCGGCAGACCATCGCTGCCCACGGATATGACGTCGCCTTCTTCGGGGAACTCCACTGGATGGGTGAGATCAGCTAACTCGGGGTCATCATATTCACTGCGGTCATCTTCCTCTTCGTGCGGCCAGTCCTGGATTGACAGGTTCTTCAGCTCCTCCACAGGAAGGTTTTCCCGCTCACAGGGCCGATTTTCACTGGACTCATCGAAGTAGGGCACGCCATCCACCTGCACAACTCTAGTAAGAGGCCACACTGTAAGGAAAATGTATAGAAATCCTACTTCTTATTCTCACCCAACGTGTCGGCAAAGCTTCATTCCGTGGCAATGGCGCTTGTTGGGGGATATTCATTGATGGTCCACCAGCTTGGTTCCATCCAGCAAGTTTATTGAACGAAGCTTGATACGGCTCCACTTCTTGCTTTCCGGTGCGGCGACACTTCCCAGACATTGTTCTTAGTTGTATGTGTCTCAATTGCTAAATGGGTCCCTTTATAGGTGAATGGATGACCCTCCAGGCCCTTTCTCTCTCCGTTGGTGGCCACTCCGGCGGATACTCAAATGAGGCAGGAATCCTCTGACATAAACCATTCAAAGCATAATGCACCATCGAAAGTGCTGACAATGGCGCCCTCGGCTAGAGCGCCTTCCGATACCACACCCATTCTCTCTCCGTCGGTGGGCACTGCCACTGACGAAGGCAACACCCTACAGGCACAGTGCTGATAGTGACCTGACCCTGTAGCCGCATTGCTTCTTTCCAACGCTTCCGACATAACCTATTCAAAGGTGGCAATGGTGCCCTCGTCTAGAGTGCCTTCCGATCCCACACCCGTTCTCTCTCCGTCGGTGGCCACTGCCGCTGACATTGATGACACTCTGCATTCACAGTGCTGATAGTGACCTGACCCTAAGTCTTCCTTGCTTTTGTCCAATGACTCAGACTTAAACCATTGAATGCGTGTTGCACCATAAAGAGTTGTGCCAATGTCGCCCTCAGCAAGAGCGCCTTTCCAGGCCACCCCCGTTCTCTCTCTGTCGGTGCGCACTGGCGCTGACGCTGACGAGACACTGCAGGCGGCATAGTGTTGATAGTGACATAACCCACCAGACGCATTGCATTTTTTCAGTGCTTCGGACAAAAAGCATTCAAACCTTATTGCACCACCAAAAGAAGTGCCAATGGCAGTCTCAGTTAGAGCGCCCTTCCATCCCACCCCCATTCTCTCTCCGTCGGTGGAAACTAGGCCCTGCATGTCATAATTGTGGCAATGACGCTCTCCGCTAAAGCGCCTTTCATTCCTACGGGGTCGATAAATACCACATCCTACTACCAAGCTGAGCACAATGTGGACTTACCAACGTTCTATGTGCACCTTAGCAAGGAGGGGGTCAGTGGGTTCTGCAATGTAGATACACATGTTGTTTAGAGTTTCTGCATTGCAAAGCCCACTGATCCCCTTCTTTCCCAAGGTTCTAATTGAACATTCAATACACATTGGGGAAAAAGGTATTACTGGGTTCATTGAACCTCTATTTGTGAATGTTCTTGCCCATAACAATTTTGTCCACTCCATGTTCAAACATGTCACATGCTCTGTTTTCCTCTTGTGTTACTTCTTCTACCTTCTGGTTTCCTTCCGTCTCATCGCTGCGATCCTTATATAGCCACCGCCCAACAGCTGATACCAAAAAGCAGGAGGACAAAGGGCAGTCCAACTAGTATCACAGCGATAAAATACCCACCCAACTGATATCCATTTATATATAATAAAAAAATATTTGACATATCATAACTTTCAGCTAACAACCTTATCTTATTTTCAAAAAACATAAAAACACTCACTTAATCTAAATCCCTTTACATAAAAAAAAATTTTAGAGCCAGTTTTAGGGCCATGGCCTCTCAATCACTTAACATAAAAACATAAAAAACACTTAACATAAAAAAACATAACATATAAAAACATAAAAAACACTTAACATAAAAAAACATGCCCAGGGGCATGGCGCCCTAGGTGGGGGCGCCAGGGGTATGGCACTCTGGGCTGGGGCGCCTAGGGAGGACATGGCGCCCTCGGCTGGGGTGCCTAGGGGCAGGGCGCCCTGGGCGGGAGCGCCTAGGGGCAGGGCGACCTGGGTGAGGGCACCTAGTACAGGCAGGGCGCCCTGGTCGGGAGCGCCGAGGGGCATTTTCAAAATTGCCCCAAAATCATGGGTATTTCTCCATTTGCGGTATTTTTTTAGGGAAAACAGTGAAAAAATTCACGCCAGTGACACCCCTGCAGCTCCTTGCCTCGACTGCATCGCACACTTTCACCTCGGGGAACGGCGATTCAAACGCCCAACCTCGGTCAATCCTCCTACCACTCAGCTAGCCACACCGCGCTGGCGACCATGCGGGCGCCTCGACTTCTTCGGACCCAGCCGCGCAGCCCAGCCTGCCTTTAGACTCACCCGCGTTGCTCGCTTGTGGGCCAGCCCACTACACCCCGCCCACCGCATCGCCCACCAGCCCGCCAACCGCTGCTGCCCTGCTCGCACCGCGCAGTGCCTCGCCAGGCCAAGGAGGCCCAGCAGACCTGGCTGTTGGCCTTGAGATCATTTTCTTAGACAGAGATGTGGTGCCCCCCTTGTACAGCGTTGGATTTTGATCCAACGGCCTTCGATAGCCTACTACCCACACCGCCTACACCTTGTGCTGTCCAGGGCTTTTTGCGCAAGGCTACGGTCACCCACCCCGCTCCGTTGATCCACTCCTCCCCCACCCCTGCTTAGGCGCCCTCGTCCTCAATAGGTTGTCCTTTTCTACCTCAGTCGATGACCTTGCCACTCAGCTCCAACACCGTTCTCTGCCACCTCTTTAGACGATGCAGCTGTGTCCGCTGTGGCTGACCTCTGCGGCCACTCTCGCCCGACTGTTGACCTCGCCGCCCTTGGGCCTATTGGTTTGGAGGGGTGCTCCAAGGTCGCCTAACACCTCCTCACTCTGCTTACCTTTGTGCTTGCCAGTTGTGTCCACCATGAAGATCCTAAGTTGGAATGTCCGTAGTCTCAACTCTACGGCCAAGCGCGACGTCGTCGCCTCCCTCGTTCATTCTCACAACCCCTGTAAGACATAGGACTCCTAGGGTTTAGGTTTTGGCATTTGGTGCCACGTCAACCAAGATTAAGGACTTTATTTTTTAGATTTCTTTTAATGATTTTGGTTGCGTGCGTGTCGAGGCTCGAGCACGTCAGGTGCGAGTCTGTCTCTGGCAGGTTGGTCCCATTGAGCACTCAAGTCATCATCCCTATCCTCTTCCTAGATGAGTCAAGAAGGTTCGGGAGTGATCGAGCGAGTGCCCAGTGTCCGGGGGTAGTTTGCTTCGGGTCGAAGTCACCGAAAGGGCCCAAGGCATCCAAGACGCCTTTACACGTGTTTGGGTAGGTTTTCTAGCCACCAAGCCCTTTCTAAAATATTTGGTGCAAAAACCTCCCGCCCAATCCAAGTCGTGTTTTTTCGAGTCCAAAAGCTGACAAAACAGCCTAACAACCAGAGTCGGGCATCCGAGGGAGTGAGTGAGGAGAAAGGAGAGTCTGGCCGGTGGCCCTGCAGCTGGCAGAGGAGTCCGGACGCATCCGACCACCGACCGAATGCGTTCGCTAGACGACCGGACGCGTCCGGTGGGCGTCGGACGGTCCGGTGGGGTGCATTTCCAGAAGGGGTGATCCACGGGTTGGCACGATACGGTCACGGGACAGGACACGTCCGGTGGGGCACCGGACGCGTCTGGTGAGCGCGCAGAATGAACAGATCTGAGTTTACCGGACGCGTCTGGTGGGCATAGGACGTGTCCGATGAGTTACAAATCGATGCATCTTAGGTGTCTGTTTGTCCGTGTCATCCCCGATTTGCGCCACGTGTCCAGTTATGACTTGGGGTCTATATAAGGGGCTCGGGGCAGACGGGAAACACTTAAAAGAGCTCATTTCATTTGTCCCCTTGGCTTGTTTGTGCTTGAGAGCTTCTCCCCATGGGTTCCTCCTTGCCCATGGCGACCTCCACCTAGGGTTTGCCAGAGAGAGAGGGGGGAGGAGAGGGAGAGAAGGAGCAAGGTAAGGATGGTGCCCCTCTTCCTTCCTCGTGAGTTTGCCCGGGTTTGGTAGGTGTTTGGTGAGTCTTCCGGTCGATCTTCTCGAGTGCTCTTTGGATCTTCCTTGCTGGAGTTGAGACTTCAACTCGCTGTCCCCGAGCTTCACCGGTCTTGGTATACACCTCCCGAATGACTACTTGCTCTACAACCTCTACACCGACGAAACCCTTGCCGATGCAAGGTCATCCGGTTGGGAACTAGGTGCTTCCACTTCACCGCCGACGAAGTCCGAGGGAAGCCATGTACGTCTACATCTCCGGGGTGCCAGGTCGTCATCCATGGTGCCGGGACGTCGTGCGTGATCAAGCCCTCCACGACTCCGGCTACGTCAAGGTCTTCTGTTCGAGGGTCACGTGTACAAATACCTTCTTCGCGAAGGTCAGCGCCGCTTTGGTGGTGCCGGGGTGTTGGAGAGCTTCCGTCTTTTGGAAGAATCCGGCCTTGGTGTGAGGGTCGGGAGCAAGCCTTGAGCTCACGCCCTAAAAGCTCGCCTAGTGGATTTGAGGGCACGGGACGAGAGAGTTCCGGTCACCTTCCGGGGAGATTCCTCATCGTGGAGTAGGTGCTTTGCGCCGAACCACGTTAAAAAATCGGTGAGCCCCTTGTCCAATCTACTTTCGCATTTACCTTCCGCATTACTGAAGGACCGGAATGGCGACTAGAGGGGGGGGGGTGAATAGGAGCCCTAAATATTTTCTTCTGATTGCAATCACCTCCATCTCCCTTCTGGGCATTTTCTCGAGTGTATATAGAGTGCAGCTCCATAGCCATCATCTCCGAGGACGCTATTCTTGGACATCTAGCTCGAGATGGACCTAGCCCCCAATAGCATGGTCGTCTTGCTGTCCTGTACCATGGTGATGTGCTTGTGGCTGATTCCAAGAGCTGCTACTGCTGTCCCCTTGTCGCTGCTGCATGCCGACTTTGAACTAGCGAGCTATCACGTGGACAAATCATCGAACACCTTGAAAGCAGTCCAGTTAAACTCATCACTGGCCAGGCTCGATCTCTTCTTTCACTACTGATGGTGCTTAAGCAATAGACATCGTGGAGAATACCGAGAGCCGCTGCGCCGTGGAACCCGCAGCCACCCTAGCGCAGCTCAAGGCTGGTAGCACCATCAGCTCGCCACAAGGCCCAGCCGGCGCGCGGCCACACCATGGCCAGGCAGCCCCCACTGCCCTGTCACCGCGCCTCCATCTGCCGAGCGCGCCGTAGCCATGCCACCGGGGCGCTGCGCCGCCGCCGCCTAGGTGCAACCGTCTCCCCACACGACGCTGCTGGCCGGAGCTCAGGCTGAGGACGCCGCCCTTTACCTCGCCGTGGCCGCCGTAGTCTGAGAATGAGCCCACGACGGATCTGGGCGCCGCATGGTCGCCGGAGAGCAGAGCACACCGGAGCCGCCTCCTCCCCTGTGGTCTCCTCCCCTCTCTCTCATCTCGGGCTCCCTCTCTCTCTAGTCGTGTGTATGGAGTAGAGAAACAGAGAGCAGGAGCTCCTCATTCTCCCTTTCATGCGCGTGTGTGCAAGGGATACAGGAGCATGCGCTCCCTCTTATCTCTTTCTCAATCCGGTGTCTCTCCCCTCGATCTGAATCTCTCTCTCTATTCGCTGTGGGGAGGATGCACAGGAGCATGCATCGATCTCTCTCTCTTCAATCTGAAGCACGGGAGGTAGGGGAACTCCACTCTCTCTCAGATCTAAAACACTTTCTCTTGATTCTCTCTAGGCCGGCGGCTGTACTGGTCTCCTGTCTTCTCTCTCACGATCTGGATTCTCTCTCATGGCTCACAATCTTCTCTCACTGATTTCGTGTGTAGTGTTTGGGATGGGAAGAACAGGGGCATGAGATGGATCGGACTCCCTCTTTGGATCTCTCTACGAGCTGTGTGGCACGGGAGACAAAAACTCAAATCTTTCTCTCAATCTCACGGCTTGGAACAGGATGGGACTATGGGAGGACGGCTGCAGCTCTCTCTCTTTGATTTCTTCTCACTCTATGGATGAACACGCAAGAACACAAAAACACAAATATTTGAAGGAATATTTGAATTTTATTTCAGGATATTTTGTGTCCACCATACACACCTGGGGGAGACCCCTCTCTCCCCCCACACACCTCTCTCACCTAGGGCTACATGATGGTGGAATTGCTTATCCAAGCCTCCACCCCCTCTCCTTATATAGCCATCCTAGGGAATATTCCCCCGAATATTCCGGCATTCCGGGAATATCCGGTATCGAGCCACGCAGGGCCCGCACCCGGGTTTTCTCGCAGAGGCTAACCCGTAACCTCCAGGGTTTTAACCACATCGGCTAACCCAGAACCGACACAGGGTTTTCCACGGGCTAACCCAGAACCTGATAGGGTTTCTCACACATCGGATAACCCAGAACCGAACAGGGTTTTTCCACCGGGTAACCCAGAACCGAACCAGGGTTTTTAACAGGCTAACCCAGAACCTTCCGTGCAACTTCCTCGGTAGCCAGCCCATTCCTGGGCCCACCGGACTGACCAGCTTCGCCACCATGGTTACCGACGCCACAGCCTCCAGCTGCCTCGGACTCCTTGACATGGCGAAGCTTCTCGAGTACACCACCTCATGCGACCGCTAGGTCATCGAACCTGGTCGCCTGCACGCCTCCGGACGCACCAGCCTCCAGCTGTCCCCGCGAAGCGTCAGCCACGTACCCGCCGATACCTCCATCACATAGGTGAATCTTCCCGAGTACACCACCTCATGTGACCGCCAGATCACCGAATCCGGTCGCCTGCACGCCCCCGGACGCACCAGCCTCCAGCTGTCCCCGCGAAGCGTCAGCCACGTACCCACCGGTACCTGCATCACAGAGGTGAACATATACCAAAACCATACACCTTACCTCTCCTGCAAGGTTAGCACAACACAAGATCATCCAAAGGCAAGCTCAACATCAACACGTGTCACCCTGACACGAACCACCGAACACCGTTCACTCACGCTCAAGACAGCGCAGACAGAACACCACCGGACATCGTCCGATCAAAACTCTCGCAGAAACCCATCACTACTTGACATGTCCGGTCGGCATCGGACACCGTCCGTCTCACAAATGCAACTCAGTGCACTTCAAAATCACATCAAATTCAATCCCGTCACATATATTCATCACTACACAAGGGGACCCACCACATGGGTCTCAACAATTACTTTCAAGTCGCTTCGGCTATCTCTCTAGTTGTTGCTTCGGCTAGTTAGGTCAGTTTCTATTTTTTCCGTAGATTAGTCAATTTAGGACTTGCTCTAGGTTTGGGTAATTTAAATTGACTAAGAACAAAACAACAAAAATTAGATTTAAAAATTGCCAAAAATAGCTGCTTCACCCCCCTCGTGGCCCTAGATCCTTACAAGTGGTATCAGAGGGCAGGTGCTCTCGATAGTGCTTAACCATATAGAGTCAAAATGGCCGACCGGGGTAGTGTCGCCGATAAGAGGATCTCTCTGTTTACTGGCACCCACTTTAGCTATTGGAAAACTAAAATGACAACATACATTCAGTCCTTAGTTCATCAAGTTAGGGTAGTGGTAGAGTCTCCTTTAGGTTTTGAGGTAAACAAGGAAACAGGTCCCACTATTGATCAAATCACAAAAGTTGGCCTAGATGCTAAGGCTAAAATGCTTTGTTTTCTGGTTTGGGAGTAGAGGCTTTCGAGAGGGTTAGCAATCTCACCACTGCACACGATATATGGAAAACCTTGATAGAGATACACGAGGGAACCGATGTTGTGAAAGAAGATAAAATTATAGTGTTGAGAAGGCGTTTTGAGCACTTTAAGATGCTCTCTAGCGAAGACTCAAATGCAATGTATTCTCATTTTAACCCCATGGTGAACGAGCTCAAGGGGCTCGGGTTCGCCATCACTGACCTGGATGTCTGCAAGAAGATGATACACGTTCTTCCAATGAAAGGGTACAGGGACTTTGTCGTTCTAACATCAAGGAGCCCCGAGATCGAGATAATGACTCCTTCTCAGCTTCTCGGGCAAATCTGTGCCCATGAGATGCTGGTGAATGTTGAAGGTGAAGAACCTTCATGGGCCAAGGAGAAGGCAATTGCTCTCAAGGCCAAGACGTCCAAGTCAAGTGGGAAGACAAGCTCTAACAAGTCAAGTTCTGAGGGCGAACACGGAAGCCCGAGCCAGGTCCTTGCGATAAACAGTCTCGCCATGCAATTCAAGAAGTTCAGCTCAAGGAACTTCAAGGACAAGAAGGCTCTCGCCTCCATACGCTGCTACGGCTGCAACGAGCGAGGCCACATTGCCTCAGTGTGCCCGAACAAGAAGAAGAACAAGTCCAAGGGCAAGGAGAAAGCAAGCAGTGGTGAGGACAAGGGCAAGCCCAAGTACAAGCCCCGAAGGTACAAGTCAGGTTTCCGCCTCACCGACAAGAGTGGCAAGAAGCAGGTCTTCATCGGTGAGTGAGAGACCGACAACAGCTCGAGCTACTCTTCTTCCTCTACCTCGAGCAACGGTGGATCCAAGGAGAAGAACAAGGAGAAGCCGAAGGCACTGATTGGCCTCACACTGGCTGAGTCAGTGCCTCCACTGCCTGCTCTTTCACCTGTGAGCTTGGCGGCTACCTCAAGTGATAAGCTGGGACTGCGACATCGAGTTTGCAGCTGATTCAGTTCTTCCACCACGGTGCCTCATGGCACACTCCTCCAAGCCCACTGATGACGAGGTAAGTTACATAGCTTCTTGTGATGCAAGCTTTTCTATTTCAAAATCTCTTTCTTGCTAAGTTTGAGTCGCCTCCCACGTCGGACTCGGTTTGCCTAGTCGCCAAAGTCGAACTAGGATGGCTTTGTCATAGGCGCCTTGGGCACGTGGGAATGGCAAATTTGACGAAGTTGGTAAAAAATGGTTTTATTCGGGGTGTCAAGGACGTTACCTTTGAGAAGTCTAGGTTGTGTAGTGCATGTCAGGCGGGCAAGCAAGTAGCAAGTCCACACCCAGCAAAGAGTGTCATGTCTACATCACGTCCACTAGAACTATTGCACATGGATCTCTTCGGCCCTACCACTTACGTGAGTCTAGGAGGAAACTTGCATTGCCTAGTAGTGGTAGATGACTTCTGCCATTACACATGGGTCTTCTTTTTACTGGATAAAAGCCCTGTTGGGGGATGTTTTCAAAAGGTTTGCAAAAAGGGCTTAAAATGAATTTGACTGTCCAATAAAATGGGTGAGAAGTGACAATGGGTCGGAGTTTGTGAATACTAATGTGCAAGAATTTTGTGATGAGCTTGGCATAGGGCACCAATTCTCCGCCACATGCACACCAGAGCAGAACAGGATTGTAGAGCAAAAGAACAAGACCTTGATTGAGATGGCGAGGACAATGCTGGATGAGTACAAGACGCCAGATGAGTTTTGGGCTGAGGCGATCAACATAGCTTGCTACTGCATCAACAAATTGTACCTGCACAGATTGCTCAAGAAGACTGCCTACGAGCTCTTGATTGGGAGAAAGCCAACTGTCATCTACTTTAGGGTCTTTGGCTGTAAGGTGTACATCTACAAGAAGCGCCAGCACTTAGGGAAGTTCCAGAGCAGAGTTGATGAGGGGTTCTTCTTGGGATATGCCTCCAAATCACAGACTTTCAGAGTGTTCAACAAGAGGATAGGGCTAGTTGAGGAGAGCTGTGACGTCAAGTTTGATGAAACAGCAGGGTCCCAGGGTCATCTTGACAGCTTGGATGACTTGACAGATGAGGACTTGACTAGGGCAGTGCAGCAGATGCCAGTGGGAGATGTCAGACACGTGGAGGTCGAACCTGAGGTTGATCTAGCACCAGTTTCTCCACCGACACCTGACAAGGCACCTGACTCATGGGGAGCTTCACCTCAACATAGCAGCTTCATTGAGTCAGCTCCAACCCCAGCCCCAGCCCCAGCTCCAGCTCCAGAGGACAGCACAGCTACAGGGCTAGTGCCAGAGGCAGAGTCACAGCAGGAGGAGTCGGCAACACCACACTTGAGATAGCACCACAAGTTGCCCGGGATCACCCAGGCGGGCAGGTGATTGGTGATCCGACACGTGGAATTTAGACCAGGTCCAGGACAGCGAACATCTGTGAGTTTCAGGCCTTCGTCTCCGAGCTTGAGCCTAGAAAAGTTGAGGAGGCACTTGCAGATGCCGACTGGATCAATGCAATGCATGAGGAGCTCAACAACTTCGAGAGGAATGAGGTCTGGACACTTGTAGAGCGACCGAGGGACTGCAACATGATCCGTACCAAGTGGGTGTTCAAGAACAAGCAGGATGAGTTTGGATCTATCATCAGAAACAAGGCTAGACTCGTAGCACAGGGCTACTCATAGATTGAGGGGATTGACTGCGGAGACACTTACGCTCCAGTGGCTCGTTTGGATGCTATCAGATTGCTTGTGGCCTTTGCAACATGCCACAACATAATGCTCAAGCAAATGGACATGAAAAGTGCTTTTCTGAATGGGTACATTGGGGAGTTGGTGTACGTAGAGCAACCTCTAGGCTTTGAGGATCCGCGGCACCCTGATCACGTGTACAAGTTGTCAAAGGCACTCTATGGACTAAAACAGGCTCCACAGACATGGTACGAGAGGTTGAGAGAGTTCCTCACACAGCAGGGCTTCAAGGTTGGACAGGTCAACTTGACCTTGTTCACCAAGGTAACAGACGGGGATCTCTTCCTCTGCCAGGTCTAGGTGGACGACATTATCTTTGGCAGCTCCAACGAAGCACTGTGCACAGAGTTCAGTCAGCTGATGGCCCAGGAGTCTGAGATGTCGATGATGGGGAGCTCAGTTTCTTTCTAGGGTTTCAGATCAGGCAGTTGCGCACGGGAACCTTTATCTCTCAGGAGAAGTACATCAACGACCTGCTCAAGCATTTCAAACTATAAGATTGGAAGCCCATCAGGACTCCTATGGCGACTAACAGGCATCTCAATCTCGACACTCAAGGTACTCCTGTTGATCCCAAACTTTTACCGCTCAATGATTGGTGCCTTGCTGTACTTGACTACTTCTAGGCCTAATATAATGTTTAGTGTATGCATGTGTGCTAGATTCCAAGCTGCTCTGAGAGAAATGCATCTAAAAGCTGTTAAACACATATTTAGATAATTGAAGCATACACATAGCAGAGGAATATGGTTCCTGTCGACGGTTGGGATATTGACCCAAGTCAACTAAGGTTCTTTAGAAGTGAGATAGGAGACACGCCGAACAACCACGAACAGCAACGAACAGGAGACAGGGGTTTTTATCCTGGTTCAGGCCTCTCGGAAGAGATAATAGCCCTACGTCCAGCCTTTCTGTATATCAAAGAGGATTACAGGTGGAACTCGACGAGATCAGCAGGTCTCGGCAAGCAGTATGTGAAATCTAATCGCCAGGGTCCCTGGTGTACAAAAACTCGTGCCCTCTACACGCCGTAGGGGCTGGTTTATATAGTGCAGAGCAAACCGACCTACCGAGGGA